>CM060708.1:302967320-303519820 GCA_030686995.1 Artemisia argyi | reverse complement strand
TCACATTTAGTATGTACATTTAAAGATAATTCACACATCTATTAGATCTTTGATTGTTGGTAGCTGTCTGCATATTCTCTTTTGCAAAACTTAGTATGTACATGTTTGTTGAAGTGTGTTAATGAGAAATATTTTGGAGATGATTCACACATCTTTTAGATCTTTGTAATTAACTTGGTCTTCTTTTTTTCTTAATTTAGTTATCATACGCAGGTACCATGAAAATCACACAAGATCATGCATGCTCAGATAAATGAAACCAAAGATTGGGATACCAACTATTTTATTTGTTTATTACATATTTAGGTGATTGTTATAGATAAAAATATATTTAGATATGTGTATTATGTTAATGAATTTTTATATACAAGTAATTTATGTGTGTTTTTTATTGATGTAGCTCACATGTGCGAATTAATTTAAGAAAAATGTGCACGAGCATGTATATAAAGCAACATTTGAATGGTTAAATGATACTTTTTAACATGATTAGTTGACATCTTAATCTTGCATTAGGCACTCTGATTATTGTTTCCTTATTGGATGTCTTTTGGTGACACCAAGAACCTTTTTTAGATTAAAATATAATGGGAGAAAACAAGATCTCTAAGTGTTCACCAATTTAAAAAGAGCATAGGATATCAAATATATATATATATATATATATATATATATATATATATATATATATATATATATATATATATATATATATATATATATATATATATATATATATATATATGTGTGTGTGTGTGTGTGTGAATGTTTTTAATCAGTAAATTTAGTTTATATAAGTAGTTGCTTTCGAATGCTCTTTGAGAAATATTAGAATGAATTTATCATGTGTAATTGAATTATTATTGAAAAGAAGAAGGTCCGCGCATTGTAAAGTGTTTTTTTTTATATGTAAAATCATTAGTGAAAAACCAATATTTTTGCCCACTAAATAAGTTTGCCGTAATAGCAAAATACGACGTATTAAAAATATCACATTGAGTAATGAATAGAAAGGAAAAAAAAATACATAATTTTGACTTAAAGCCATTTGTAATTTATAATATCAAATAAAAAGTTATGTTTTAAACATAAGCAAAAGTTCAAACATTTATCAAAAAACAAAATCGGTGCATTTAATGTGAAGTATATACAACATCGAGATGAAAGTGTAAGGTTTGCCGGAAATGATCACATGATATTTAGTAATTATTATAGAATTAAAATTCGGTTATGGATTGAGATAAAGTTCAAAAGGTTTCAAGAATAATTGATGATTTAACCTAATGCATTCCTATATAAACCGGCCAAAATAACATGAACAAACACAAAAGTTCGAATCGGGGTTATTTGATAACAATATTTTCCATAACGTTATCATAATTTGAACATTTTATTAGGAACCATAACTAAGTGTTTCCGGTCATTACTTCGAACAATTAGGTATAGATGTTATATTGATATATTTAATTATTTTCCCAAAATAATGTGTTAACATCAAAATCTACGAAAGTATCTGGTATTTACATGAGTTATTTAGTATTAAATGTTTCGCTGGGCAACTTATGGAGTATATAAATGGAATGAGATTCGACATGAATTGAATCCGTTTGACATGGTGTAAAGCTGAACCAAACACTTTTATCCCATAGTTTATATGTTATGAGATAACAAGACCCTTGCATCGCATGCAACTTGAATAATGAATAATAAAAAAAAGTACATAATTTTTCTCGAACCCATTTGTAAATTAAAATAATAAATTAAAAAAATAAGTTTAAGACATAATCGTGGAGTCCAAAAGTTTTGGGAATTATTAATAGTGTGTTAATTAATATTCATTTGGTTAGCTATTCAGAATTGGGTTTATTGATAAAATTTATTAATATTAGTTAGACTTTAATGTTAATTTTCAATGAAATTAGTTGTACAGTAAAATGAGATGAAGCCAAAAAAATTTGTAACGATTTTTATACAGTTTATGTGGCATTATTATATATACATGATTACACAAACTTTTACATATACACGGTATTGACAAGGAACTAAATAATAATATTGAGTGTTGCTTCATCGGTAAGCTACTAAAAGATTACATTTTGTAATGCGTAATTATGATGAGCAAGCGGACAAAGATTAGTGGTGAACTATGTAAGAATATGTTTGCGTCACTTACATGAATAACAACTTCATACGTTGCATGTAATGTAGGAACAATGTCACCGATAAAGGTAAAATAACGCTCTTTTGTAGCGGTGAGGTTTAGTAGATCCAATTTGAACAACAAAATTAAAACAATTTTCTAAAACAATAAAATACATCATATTAAAAATATCAACTTGAATAATGAATAGAAAGGACAAAATACATAATTTTGGCTTGAAGCCATTTGTAAATTATAATAACATTTTTTTCCAATTTTAGACATAAACAACAGTTAAATAGTTTATTAAAAAAAATTTGGTGCATCGCACATGCTATGAACAGAACTCATTAGTCATGTCGAAGCAAATAAAAAATATCAACTGCTCCTACAGGGCTACACATAAATAAAACGTACTCTAAAGGCCCAATGCAAGTAACAACACAAACACAATAATAAATAAGATGCAAGGTAATAAATAAGAGTGTGAAAAGATCAAACCGAGATAAGAGTATTAATAGTGGTTCCGCTATGAAGACTCCTTAGTTTTAGATTGTTGTATATTCATCAACAAATCAACAAAGATCCCCCGTTGCAACCGTTATTGATTGTTGTATATTCGGCAATTTACACAAACATTAACTGATGAACACTTAGATACAAAGTCTGTGCGTAGCACGGGTTCGGAATGCTCGTGTATATATATATATATATATATATATATATATATATATATATATATATATATATAGTACACTATACACTATATGATGCTTAATTGAGATATTAATTCTAGAATTAAAGTAAACAAAGACTATAAACAATTTGAAATATGCATGCCAAAAAAGAAAAAAGACGAACTATAATACAAATACGAGTATATTATAATTCAACGTCCAAATTGGTGTAATTATATGCCATATATGGTGTAAAGAAAACCATCAAAATATCTATATTAACCACAAAATTAACTTAAACAGTAGTATATTGGTTTTACGGTTCAACAAATATCTATTCTTAAACGTCTCCCTAGAGGAGGTGAAGAGTCCTCTCAATTTAATGCTTTGCTTTATTCTATCGGGAATGTTGTCCTTTGTTATCAAAAGGGTACCTGGTCGCTTAACACTTCTATTGGTTTTACGGTTGCTTATGTTGGCACTTTGATTGACGCTAACACCTTAGTTGTGGATTCCAATGCTACTCATTGGAATCGTTGTGTCCCCATCAAAGTTTACGTTTTCTTGTGGAGATTGGTCCTTAATAAACTTCCTACCATGGTTAATTTGGAAAGGAAAGGCATCGACGTCGACTCGACCTTGTGTCCTATTTGCGATGAAGATGTTGAAACCGTTGATCATATTTTCTTTTCTTGCGAGATGGCTAAGATTTGTGGGCATTGTTGGCTCATTGGTGGGGTCTAGACATTCCTATTTGTTCTATTTTTTTTGGATTGGAGTTCATGGCTTGATTATGTGCATCTTCCGTCTAAGGAGAAGCTCTATCTAGAAGGGGTTGGAGGGACTCTTTTGTGGTCCATTTGGAACTTTCGTAATTGGTTGGTCTTCTCGGTTCCCCCTCCTAAGAAGGCGGTTTTATTGGATTATATTGTGTCTCAATCCTGTCTTTGGATTTCATCTAGAAATCCTAAGTTTAAATTTAGTTGGGTTGGTTGGATTCGACATCCTTTAGTTTCTATTGATTCTATGTAATCTTTTCTAGCTTTTGCTAATTTCAATAAAATTTCACCGTTCAAAAAAAGATAAAAATAAGTATATATAATAGTTATTTTTATGTTTTTTTTGTGTGCAACGGAGGGTAAATACCCTAGACTAACCAAAAATGATACTATGTGGTCTTGCCACTCTTATAACGTCCTCAAACAACATCAAGTTAGGGCAGAGAATCAAATATGCAAACTTGCTCACAAAATTTTGGTGTTCATTCTCGATTCGCCAACCAGACCACAACTCTATTAGCTACAATTCCCTGTAGCAATGCTCTAAATTCAAAATTTTAGTATCTAACTTGAATTGTAACAATGCTCTAAATTTAAAAGTTTAGTATCTAACTTTTTGTTGTTTCTAGGACAAAGTGGCCTATTTAGTTTTTATTGCAAACACCGTAGACCTCTTTTGTTAATTATTAGGCCTCGTTTGTTTTGTGAAATTTTCAAGATTCTAATCAAATTGGAATCTGATTCCATTCTATAACGTGTTTGGGTGGAAGATTTAAAGATTTCAGAATCTCAATTCCATTTATCTATGTATTTGGTTGGCAATGAAATAAAAATACTTCGAAATCTCATATGTGTGGAATTCAGCATTTATTGCAAAATGAGAGAAAAATTTACAATTCCATATGGAATTCATTATGTTTTATATTGTTAATAAAAATATCGTCTAAAAACGTTATTTATATTTTACGATCTTTGCTAATATTTTGTAGTGGACAAAGTATAAACTTTATTTTCTAACAAAGTATAACTTAAGTATAAGTCTCACATATAGAAACTTTATTTCTAAACATTATATTTGCTATATGATTCATTGTTTGTCTAACAATGATTGATAGCATGTTAAGTGTCAAAACATATTTAGTAAGGTCTACTAAATATTGTGTCATATTGAGTTACATATCTTTAAACATCTTTGATAACTCAATCACTTAGTAAAAACACATAATACAAGCATTAGTCTATATTTCTAAGTAAATACTTTTACATGTTTACTTTCACAATAGTAAAAGTCTAAAATTAAAAATATATATCATGCATTGCATCATACATGTCTTGTCAAAACTCTTTGCATATCTTTCAAAAATGTCTCATGCATTCTTGGAAAGATTCTTACTCAACATAGTTGACTTAAAAGATCTTGAGTGAACTTGTCATTTGATTTGGAAAGATTTATTACACAAACTATTTTGTAGTTGACTTAAAGGATCATGATTTGACATTGCATTGATTTGGAAAGATTTCTTACTCAAACTATCTTGAAGTTTACTTAAAGGATCTTGATTTTACATTACATAGATATGGAAAGATTTCTTGGTGATTTGCTGTCAGGATCTGGCGGAACCCTGTGGATACAAGGGCAGAACCCTTGTTTCAGTTCCGCTGGATCCGCCAGCCTGCTGTCTTGTTTGGCTATAAATACTAAGCCACACTCAAGAATTCTTTCATCACTTTTAGCTATACATTACATACATACTCTCATTTCTCTTATCTAACTCAGTAGCAACTCACTTGTGTTATTCTCTTTTGTAGCAAAGAAGTTCACAAGTTCATCCGAGAAGTTACAAGTTTCAACTCAATGTTGCAAGACTTGTTAGCTTTGTATTGTATAAACTGTTATAGTTTATACTTCATTTGTATCTTGTATTGAAGTGATCTGTTAGTATTTTAGGCCTTAAAATACATATTTGTGATGGGAGTGGTTGTACCCTTGTAAAAGAACTCGACATCTAGCTTAGTGTCGGAAATATTGGTTAGGCGACGTTAGGGTGGTTCTACCTTGAACTAGGACCCGGTATTTAGCTTTGTACCGGATAAAGTGTAAGTGACGTTTAAGGTTTTCTCCACCGGTGAAAGGAGCTTGTTGACTAGTGATTAGTAACTCTCGAGTTAGATACTCGGGGCGTGGAGTAGGGCAAGGAAAAAGAGTCCTTGTAGCCGAACCACGATAAACATCCGTATTGTGGTTTGATCATTTCTTTCTTTACTCTTGCATATTACTGATTATCAATTAGTTTCAATTGTCTATTACACACAAAGTTTTCAAAAGATAAAGTTAAAAAGCGGTAAACTATTCAACCCCCTTTCTAGTTTTCCACATATATATCTCTGCAAATATACACATAGTAGACTTTATTTAATTACACGCAAAGTTTTCTAAAGATAAAAAAGTTAAAAAGCGATAAATTATTCAACCCCCCTTCTAGTTTTCCACAAGCATGTGTTTTTCGAAATATAAAGTGTGTGTTTTTTTAAATTAATATAGTATATGTTTTTTAAAAGTTGTAAAGTTTAGAATTGATAAAGAAAAGACATAATTTAAGTTGTCAAGTTTAAATGATACTTAGAAGTAATTTAGGCAAATTACATAAATTTAAGTAGGATTTAATTTTCAAATTCCAAGTAAAAAATACACTCTTTTAAAATAGTAAAGATACTTGATCTTGTAAATAGTTTAAAGAAATTATGTTACAGTTTAAATAAGCAAGTTTGCCATCTTATCAAAAGACAAAAACTGAGATAATCAATTAATCATACACCATCTTTTTAATTATTGGCGTGCGTGTCGGGAAGTAAAGTTTGTATATAACATTTTTTGTTATAGATGACTCAAAAAGTAAAGTTTGTATATAACATTTTTTGTTATAGATGACTCAAAAAGTAAGTTAAAACACATTTATGAGTATGTCACACGATCCAATTGGACAGCCAAGTGATTAGACTCCTTCACCTTGATGAATATTCCCTTTTATACAAATGTGGACGCCATTCATAGTTTCGTGCTGTGGAATGTTGAGAGTGTTTTGATCTTTATTGTCGCCAAAGATTTTTTTTAATGGAAACAAATTCTTGTCAAAGCATCATGATAAGATCGCATACCATATGCAGTGCATTGAGGCCTCTAAAAAATGGTACTCAATTTGAATTTAACTAATCATAAGACAATATCTCAAACACATCATCAATATCAACTAACTCGATCAATCGACAATATAGCAAGATCCATTAGATTATCAAGTTGGGCGCATGTTCATAAACATGATGTTCTCGCAAGAGCTCCTTCCACTTCCAACACGTCATAGACTTGACTAAAATCGTTATCAATGAATCCGTAAGGCTATAATATAGTTTTCAAAAAAAATTATAAAATAGAGGTCATCACAATTGTATTCCTATATATATTTTCGCATTATTTTCATTGTAAAGTGTGAAACTTTGTGGGAAACTTTGGAGCAGAAACCCTAGACGAATTTTAGTAGTTTTTTTAGGCATTTTGGCCCTAAAACACCTTATATATTGAAGAGATAAGTTGTTTAATTAATCATTCAATTTATGTTTACTTGTGATTGTTTGATTCCTTTATCTGCTTTTCTTTTCATTACTATGTTAGGCTAAATTTATTAGTATTTGTTTAGGATTGCATGAAACCTAGTTATTGATTATTGTGTGTCGATTCTTGTTTAGTTAGTTGTGATTTGCGTTAGGAGTATGAAAGCTGGTTAGGTCAAATATATTACTAGCTTGAACGTCTAACTAAACGCGTGGTTATTATTAACTTGATGTTCATTGTATTTAATGCATGAATTGTGTTTGCATTGTGGAAATTGAGAGTTAAAAGGGCATTCTTAGGCGCCGCTCAATTATAACATAGTTCATAGAGTTTGTGAGTAGCCAACCCTTGATTGATAGTAAGGAATACAACACTCTAATTAATCAAGGACGTGACAATTCGACTAATGAATAATAGATCACTAAGGAGTAATGAGATTCTAAGTAAATACACTTTATCTATCATACGTAGTTCATCAATTTACTTTTATACATATTAGTTAGTTTAATTAGTTTTAAAAACCAAACTCTTCTAAAACCCGAGATTTTACTTGCTTTCTAATAAAATATAAAATACAAAAATAATCATCCCTCAACTCTTAGACTTAATTTTTCATACACTTTGAGCCTACCTCGCTCCCCTAGAAAGCGTTCAATAACTCGTTGTGGAAAACTAGAAGGGGGGTTGAATAGTTTTAGCGTTTTAAAATCTTTTTAACTTGTTTAGTTAGCTTTGAAACTTTCCGTTTGATCAAAGATATATGCACAAACATAATATATATAACATGCAAGTAAAGGAAAGAAACGATCAAACCACAACACGAGTATTTATCGTGGTTCGGCTACAAGGACTCTTTTTCCTTGCCCTACGTCCATGCCCCGAGTATCCAACTCGAGAGTTTCTTTCACTAGTCAACAAGCTCCTTTCACCGGCGGAGAAAACCTTACACGTCGCTTATACTTTTACCGACACAAAGCTAAATGTCGAGTTCTTTTACAAGGGCACAACCACTCCCAACACTCTTTGTATTTTGAGGACTAAAATACTAACCACTCACTTCAGAATATACACAAACAAATGACGCGTAAACAATACTAGTTTACACAATACTAAGCTACCAAGTCTTGCAACGTTGTGTTGGAAACTTGTAACTTTTAGACGGCCTTGTGAGCTTCATTGCTACAAAAGGAAACTTCACATATACAATGTTAAGGGGTTAGAAGAAAGGGATCAGTGTGTGTGTAAAATATGTGCTCAAGAGGTTAGCCAAAAATCAAGTTATGGCTTGGTATTTATAGCACAACAATCTGTGGGCTCGGCGGATCAGGCGGAACCCTTATTTGGGTTCCGCCCGTGTACCCCCAGGGTACCGCCGGGTCTGCAGTAGGTTATGCAATAACTTCTTCAAACCAAGCAAGGTCTTGTCACATAACTCCTAGCAACCAAACAATGTCACATCACCTAAAGCAAGTCAAACATGATACTTGCAAGCAACATGAAAGCAAGTCAAACACATAACTTGCCATAAATACATAATGACAAAACTTGCCATAAATGTGATGTGACTATTTCTAATTTAAGAAATAAACTTGTGTTATGTTTTATGAAATGTAAAATGTAGCAAAAGTCTAGTTTATGCAAATCTTAAAAACTAAGATTATGTTTTGCTTAAAAGCTAAAGTTTATATTTTGTCGTTAACAAAACTTAGCGAAGATCGTAAAATATAAATAACGTTTTTAGGCGATATTTGTATTAACAATCTCCCCCTTTTTGTTGATGACAAAACATAAACTTTGTTTTTAAGTAAAACGCGAAATCTTGGTTTTCAAGACTTAAAAAAAATATTAACCTTGTTTTACTTAAGAGATGAAAGCATATCAAGTATTAAGGTTTAATATATTTCTCCCCCTTTTTGTCGAAACAAAAAATAGAGTAGCGAAGCGGAATAATCGCCATGCTCCCCCTTGGTCGATACTCCCCCTAAATGGAGTACCAATATGGGAAACATGGATTTTGAGACCTACAAAAAAAATGGTTAGTTGATGATATATATAGTCAAGTTTGTAGTTACCACACACATTGCAACCACAATGACAACACAACTTTGATCAACCAACATTGCACAAAGTAAGTAGAAAGAAATTTCATTTCAAGTAAAATATTGACTTATCAAAGTCAAAAGACACGAAATGTTGACTATTTTTCTACTTAATAACCAAATAACTAAAAAATAACCAAGAAAATAAAAAAAATCCTAAATTCCTAAATTGAGGCAAACGGCCTTGAAGGTTTGTCTAGGATTTGTTAGGGTGGGAAAGTGCATCCAAACGTTCAATGACATGTTGGAATGCAAACCGGGTTTCGTTTTGGAATTGGTGAAGCAAGGTTTTTATGCTTTCACCCATTTGCTCACAATTTGAGCAAACATGGGGTTGGTTGGGTGAAAATGGGTTGGTTTTGGTTTCTTGGTTTAGTGGTTGGTTTGGTTTTGGTTCTTGTGTGGAGGATGGATTTGGTATTGAGTCAAGCAAGGTGGTTTGAAATTCCATTGCTTGATGAAGGTGATTGTCTACCATGCTTTGTATTTCCTCATAAGAAGGAAAGAAAGACTCATAGGTTTGGGGTTGAGAAGGTGGTGGAGTTGGGTGATCATTGTGTTCAAAATTTGGTTCTCCATAAAGAGGACCATGGATTTCACGGTATATTGGGTGAAACAACAAAGGTTTGGGTGGTTGGTACACTTGTTGTGATGGTTGGGTAAGTTCAAGATCTTCATCAAGGTCAAGAATTGACCTTGGTGAGTGGTTTGCAAAAGGTGCTGGTTGGGTATGTCTTGGTGGAAGATCATTCAAATCTTGGACATACGGGTGTGGTGATGTTGGAGGAGACCCGAAAATTTCCATAGGTTCAACTTTTGGGAATGGTGATGGTGATGGAGTCTTTGATGGTTGAGTTGGAGCACTTGGTGGAGTTGGGTCAATAGGTGATTTAGTAGGTGGTGGAGTGTGCTCATTTGGTTCATTGGGTGATGGAGTTGGAGATGCTAGGTTCAAAAAGTGTTTATTTTTTATGGGTGATGTGAATTCATCCGAAGATGAGGAGCTAAGGTTGATGGATTGGTTACACCAAAGTGGTTTTACACTTATCCGGGCAGTTCTCCGGATGGGTCTTGAGGTTTGAGAGGTGTTTGTTGACTTGGTCATGGTTAAAATGGTTTAAAGTTTCAGAATTGTGAGGGAGAAGGTGTGCTTTGTTAGTGTTTAGAAAAGCTTAATTTATAGTGATGAAGGTTTGTGGGAAGGAGTGTTTGGATTTGATGTTAGTCCATACAAAAATGGTGGTTCCTAATGATTTGGAAAACTTAATTGTGGGTTGTCAAGTCATGGAAGACAATCCAATGAAAATGGTGAAGTATGAAGACAAGTTTTGCACTAAATGCTTAGTGGTTTTGGTGAATTTGTTTGATGGAAAAGTCTCAGGGATTTCAAGGAGCCTTTAAAAGGGATCCTTCCTTTATGTGGGAAGGAGACTTGAGGTGGTTATGGCTATTTTTGAATTTTGGCGGGAAATGGGTTTGGGTGAGTTCTAAGGAATGCTAAGTGCCTTAGTAAGCTAAACACATTGCAGGTAATGGATTTCTAGCTAAAGGAATTGGATTTTGGTGTTTGGATGTTGAAATGTTAAAAGGAAAAATAAAGATTATGCAGGCAACTGGCGGCACCCTGGGAATACACAGGCGGAACCCATTTTTAGGTTCCGTCTGGTCCGTTGGGCCAAACCTGGGTTACCCAGGTTTTGGACGGGCAGAACCCAAAATTGGGATCCGCCTGTTCCGCCAAAGCTGAAAAACGGGACAGAACGCGATTTAAACCCGCGAGACGATTTTCAAAATTTTCGAAAAGTCCTAAAACCAAAAATATAAATCATATCTGGTTAGGAAATGCAAAAATTAGACATGTAGAGACTCATATCATAAGACTTTGACCGGGGGCTAGCGAAATTCACTAAACTTAGTGAAAAATTGATAATCATGAAAATTTGACAACTTGCCAAAAGTTGTCTTCCTGCAACATTGTTAGTTAAAACATGTTCCATAGTGTATCAAACATTGTACTAGCACACAAATACATCATAAAGATTGTTTAAACTACCAAATTGTTCCAATAGCACCTTGTGCCAAACACTCCTAACACACCCGCACTCATTGACGGTCCATCTTCTTCTTCATCTTCCCGAGGAATCTCCCGATGTTTTTGAACATCCCTTTTGTTTGCTTGAACTCCTCCGACTCATTTGGAATATCCGGAAGTTGGGAAAGGTATTCTAGAGGTGGGAGCCTAGAGTTTGGCAAATTGTCATCTTCACTCATTGAGGAAGAAGATGATGAGGTAGGAGGATGAGGACGTTTTCCTTGGGCTCTATACATTCTCTTATCACTTAGAGGGACAAATGTATGTGGAATGAGAGAGTAGTCAAGTTGAAGACGGTTAGGAGTTGGAGGAATGGGTGCAATGAACCTAAAGAGACGGGTCAAGAACATTCCATATGGCATAGCCGTTGTGCCATGCACGGGAATGTCGGCCATTCTCTTGGCCATGTAGTAAGCAAGATTGAAAGGTTGCCTAGTGGACAAAGAGTAGAGCATGTAGCATAGGCAAAGGTTGATATGGTCTCGGTTTCCTATGGTGCTTATAACATTGGCTCTAAGGACTTCCTCCCATTTCTTGAATTGGGGCAAGAGTTCATTATCACATCCCTTGATTTTCCCTATAATTAAAACGCTATTACAACGTAAATAAACCATTTTTACTCATGTCAATTTTTTTTTTTATATATATTTATACTTTTGACAATCACAATATTTTTACCATTTACCTTGAAACGATACTCACACTCGTACTTTTGAAAATCTAAAACATTTATATTTAATAAATATACGTTTCATTTAATTACCGTGTACTATTTATATAAATCCCGAGCCTACAAAAATTCCCGAGCTTATGAAAAATTCCCTAATTACTCACTTGAGCCTCAATCCAATACACATAACACCAAATCGAACCTTGTAAAATAATATAATCGATCTATCAAAAATCTTATTTGCACAACTTGTATCCTATCTCTACTAACACATATTTTTATCCAATGCACATGCCAACTTGAACAATAATTTCTATAAACATATCGACATACATATGAAAACACAGATACATGCGTTCTAACATACAACATTTCCGCACTTCAAATATACTTTCATTTTGCTTCTCTTCCTGTGATATGCTACAAACCAAACGGACTTCTTAAATTCTTTTTGGCCTGATCACACCACGAAGCTCAGTCCAGCTCAGAACCCACGAAACCCAGTCCAACAGAACCATAGTTATAATTTTCATTTTTGTTTCTTTACTTCTTGTTTCCAGCACTCGACCAGCCACAAAACACCCGTTTTTCTCACTAATTCGACACACAACCTATTGATATTTTTACACCTACTCATTAGCTACCTGACAAGGATCCAATACTGACCAAGCTCGTTCAATAACATTCTCGTTTACTATGTCTTTTCTGTCCAAAGTAAAACCCAAAAATCACCTAGAACAAATTGTAAAATCTGATGTACACTTCCTATTCGACCACCTATGCTTCCCAATCAATCTCTGACATTCCTAGAACCCATTGTCAGCTGCCAGAAGCTGTCATGAATGATATGACACATTCCTTGCCTTGTAACAATTTGATTGGGTGAATTGAGAGGCAACATGCATTTCGTTCGATCTAACCCACAACCATAGATGATCTTGGCTTCTATTCACTCACTAAACTCGTTATATAAGCTTTACATCCAACCTCAGTTGATAACACACCCACAAACACAACTTGTTTACTTCTTTGCTACTGCCCACGAGGAAGGGAAATAAACAAATAGAAGCCATGCATCACAAACTAAAAACAAAACACAAACACTTCATCCTATTTACTCTTGTTGTTCCTGTCGTGAAAAGAAGAAGAAACCATGCGAGTCGACCGTTACACTCACACAACTATCACCTTTCAATGTTATTCTAAGTCGTTTCATTGTCTGCTACGCGTCGGATTCAAAAGCTGGAAACCATGGAGTTGTGTTGAGTCTCGTTCCCTCGACAAGCTGCTAATCGAATAGCACCAACATTCTGTCCATAACATAAGGTCCTCACCACCATATTTGGTGTCGTAAGTTCTTCCTATCCTTTCTCCACATGTTCTTTCATATCCTGGTCATGCACATATGTACTACACGACTTCAGTTCATGCATGGCATATTTCATTTTGTCATACAAAGGTGTGTCATTGGTCTTGGTGTGGCAAAGCAACATGGTAACTCAATGAGTAAACAACATATGAATATAATATAAGTTTTTAAAACGAAAGAACGAACAATTAGACATAACCAAGCATGCATGTATGGAAGATCATAAAACACATTGCATTTAAGGATCTGGTATTTCATTGTGTCACAAATAAACGCTAATCGACTACAACTTAACATGTGTGTGTACTATAAACACAACCAAAGTGTAATTTCTTCTTTTGTTTCTTTGTTTCGGCAGCCAATACAAACAACATTTTTCTAAAAAGATAAACAACCATACTTGTGGGATCATTGAGAAACCTAAACAAAAACTTGTCTAATGATTTTTCTGGGTTTACCACTCATTAACGAGGTATATGGGTAGTGTTCATGCAAAATTTCAGCCCCTAATACATTCTAACGAAGCGGGAAATAAGTTTACAAAATCGTGATTTTATGTGTAAAATAGTGCAAAACTGGGTTGACTAGTACCTGGAAAAACGACCCGTTTGACTTGGGTAATGGGTCGGGGCTGTGGTGTGATTTGTAGAGGGCTTGATTGAAGATACGTAAGACTTGGAATATCACAAAAAGGGTGAGTAACGAATCCGGAATGAGCATGTGAAAATCTGTGTTTTGTGAAAACGTTTTTAAGCTGTCAAGGGTTATTTGAAGGGTAAAACAGGGTAGTAAACGTAATCTAGATATGCCAATATATTAAAAATCAGTTAGCACACATTAACACGAGACCGGGGATATAAAGAACGTAGAAAAGATGCATATAAAGACCGAGATACAAGTAATACAAAACCGACATTCACAACACAATTCCATCAGCTTTTACTAAAAATATTTTCAAGTGTTAAAACAGTCTTTGCGGGTAACCAACTTTGGAGCCATTTTTCTCAATGATTGAGTCAGTTTTGGAAAAATAATATTGATAACTAAAAGTGAGTTCCCCTGGCCTACTTTACAAAATGTTCAGCCGTTTGTCAAACCAATTTATAACGAGTTATACGTGACCTCTCAAACATACCCGAAAACTGCCCAGAAACATCAGATTTAGCCCGACTACCTTATTTCACTATCATTTTTATCTAGGATCGGGACTAGTATGGGAAAAAGTTCAGTGTTACGACTTATATATTTTGTTACAAGCTTTCTAAAACCCTTGAGTTTGTTTCCTAACACTCATTATTCACCGAGTTGTGACTAGCTTCACGAGGCTACTTAGTCATGTTCAAGAGTTTGTTAAAATATATTAATTTACGACGAAAAACTCTAATTTCTCAATTTAACACTAGACGACTATCATGGGATGTCGTTACAACATAAATACGCATAAAGTATACATATTACTATTCATAAAAAGAACAAATACAATAACGATACTTTAAAGACAAGTTATATAGTATATAACTTTGTTGTTGAACTTTAAGAGTTTTGCCACGCAAGCCACCTCTACCACAAAACCACTTGTGACATCCAACATTATGTCAAATCACTATTCTCGATAAGTTAAACTTATCCCAAACTCCTATAATTATTCAGGTTATCTCGTGAAGTCATTTCACTTCTGACATTACTTATTCTCTGTCTACTATTCCATTCAGGTGAGTTCTTAGCCCCATTTTTATAATTGTTTTATAAACTCTTTGGGGGAGATACATGCTTAATTACTGTTTTATACTTTTATAAGTACTCGTTAACTATTTACATGTTACTGTGATTTCATAGCCCACTTTTTAACTATTTTCCCGTGGGGGAGATACATGCTTAAAACTCGAACACAAGTCTTTTATACCGGGTATTGAAATACCGTCAGGCCAAATGTTATTTGCTTAAGTTACTATTGCCAAAAGTCCCTCGATCATGAACCTTAATCACTTGAAGGGTGAACGTAAATAAATGTGGATAGTACTATTAGTGATTGACAATCCTCGTTTGGTTGTTAGAGAAAACACCAGGCGCACTTTATTGTTCTTATTATAGGTTATTGGCAAATACCTATCTTGAGGGCCTACTACTTACCGTCATAACTTGAGATTATGATTGGCTGTTAATCGTTGAGTATCATGAGCTTAAGGCAATAACAGGAACATTGAATTAAACTTATTGATTGTATGTGATTACAATACATTCTTAACTTGTGATTCGAAACTCATGTTAAATGGATTTATAAACCAATTACTATTTTTGATGTTGACCCGGTGAAGGGCAAACCAACGGATTGATTTGTATTGAATTGATAAGGAAATCACTCATTTTCTAATTAACGATTTAAACTATAAACTCTATGAACTCACCAACCTTTGTGTTGACACTTTTAGCATGTGTTTATCTCAGGTAACTAAACAAGAAGGAACTTGAAGGCACGGAGTGGGCTTGTAACCCGGCATGGGCTTAAATGAACATTTTGACATATTTAAATAAACTTGTTGTTTAAATTATGAAACATCTTGATGTCTCGAATATTTGGTATTTTGAATGAATTAAACTTTAAAGCGTCACTTTTGTGTCGTTTTCTATGATTGTGACAAAGATCCTCGAAGTAACACCCAAAAAGTCTTCCGCTGACATTTTAAGTCTTCCGCTGACATGACGATTTTGGGGGTGTTACATTCATTAAGTTCCATTCCATATGGATCTTTATCAACCTCATTACCCGTTCGGGTTCTCCTAGTAGTGGTTGTCCTAACAAAGAGGTGGTTGCGGAGTACATCTTTTGACACAAGTGGTGTATCATAAGGATGGAAACGGTCATCTAGGGTGTCAAGGGTTGATAGGGAGTGCAAATCGGAGTAGATACAAGTACCTTGGTTTGGAATTCCTAGGATTTGAGCAAACTCCTCAAGAGTGAAGGAGTATAGATTGCCACTAACCCTAAAGTTGACGGATAAATAATCATAATCACCCGTGGATAGAGTGACGGATGCATAGAACTCAAGAATGAATCTAGGACAAATAGGCTCGTCTAAAGTCAAAAGACACTCAAAGTTGATTGTGGCAAATTCGGCATAAAGGTTTGTGCCTTCTAGGAAAGACGGGTCAATGGTTCTACCCTCATGGACATAGCGTTTTTCTAGGGCTTTGAAAATGTTGACTTGGTTTGGGGTAAGGCCTTTGGTTTTGTGGTGTTTTGGGAGGTACTTAATTGTGTCCTTATGGTCGTAATGGGTTAGAGGAGGCATGATGATACCTAGAGCAACAAAAATTTCACATTTTAGTTTAAGTAAACTACTATTTTAATGTGGATGTTCTAGTGTATGCCTATATGAAAACAATGTGGAGGTGCGGTTATCTTGACTCATTTTGATGCATCAAAAGTGTTTTATAATGCAAGTTTTGTTATAAAAACAAAAGATAACCCAAACACTCCTAGTTCAATGTAGCTACGTTTGAATGTACCCGAAAATACATATTAATTATGTATTCCCTTTAGCATTCAAGAGACATTATGCAAGTGATGTTTTGAACATAACGTTTTGATTTTGTATTCTCAATGTGAGACGAAAAAATATTTGTCCTACTTGTGAGAAATTTTTGCAAAAATTTGACATGGGGTGGTTTAGCAAGTATGTTTACACTAAGTGAGAAAGCACTTCCTAACTATGGGAAACATGATTAGTTTTGTTAAACACCTAATTTTTAGGCATGAGTTTGTTAAGTTTAATGCATAACCCCAAGTTTTTGTTTTTGTGCAAAAATAGAATTCCTAGACTCAGATCAGGATTGTAATCAAGATAAGATACTTACAATGATGATGGATTAGTAATGTGTTTGAATGGAAGACCAGAATTTCGTGGGTATGGATGAGAGGAATGGTGAATAGTAACAGTTTTGGAAGTGGTGGTGTGAAATAATGGGTGTTTGGTTTAATATAAACTAATGGATTGATTCTGCAGGTCGACGGACACGGCGGATCCCAAATTTGGGTTCCGTCCGTTATGGTTCAGGGTTCCGCCGACCCTGCTGAGAAAAATTGTTATGGATTTGTTTTGATTTTTATGATTTTTTTCTAATGTCCAGAACTACAATGTAGGTTCCATGAGTCCTAAGCCTAGCCTAAGAAGGTTAAAAGGTTCACGTTTAAGAGGTTTGGTGAGAATGTCGGCTATGTTGTCTTCGGAAGAAACTTTCTCAATTGAGATATTTCCTTTTTGAACGTTGTCGCGAAGGAAATGATGACGGATTTCAATATGTTTGGTACGAGCATGTTGAACCGGGTTTTTGCTGAGATCAATGGCACCTTTGTTGTCACAAAGAATTGTGATGTCGTTGAGTTGAATTCCGTAGTCGACAAGAGCTTGCTTCATCCAAAGAGCTTGTTGACATGCCTTTCCGGCCGAAACGTACTCGGCTTCCGTTGTTGAGATAGCAAGAGCCGTTTGCTTCTTCGAGAACCATGAGGTGAGACAATGTCCAACAAAAGTACAAATACCACTTGTGCTTTTTCTATCGACATAGTCACCGGCATGATCCGAGTCGGCATACACTATGGTGTCTATTCCCGTTCCTTTGGGATACCATAAACCTAAATGTATAGTGCCCTTAATATACCTAAATATCCTTTTAACGGCTTCAAGATGGGTAGTTTTAGGATCTTCTTGAAAACGAGCACATAGACAAACACTAAACATAATGTCGGGTCTACTAGCCGTAAGGTAAAGTAGACTACCAATCATACCTCTATATTTAGTGCTATCTACGGATTCACTTTCCTCATCCTTGGTAAGTTTAGTTTCCGTGGACATGGGAGTTTTGATAGGTTTCGAATCTTCTAATCCAAATTTCTTAAGCATGTCCTTAATGTATTTAGATTGGTTAAAGAAGATACCATCTTCAAGTTGTTTAATTTGGAGTCCTAAGAAAAAGTTGAGTTCTCCCATCATACTCATTTCAAACTCGTCATGCATGATCTTTGAGAAATCCACACATAGTTCTTGACAAGTTGATCCGAATATAATGTCATCAACATAGATTTGGACTATGATAATATGGGAATCTTTCTTCTTAGTGAAGAGAGTATTATCAACTAAGCCCATGGTGTACTTATGGTCAACTAAGAAGGTTTTAAGTCGATCATACCATGCTTTTGGAGCTTGCTTAAGTCCGTAAAGAGCCTTTTTAAGTTTGTAAACATAATTAGGTTTTTCAAAATCGATGAAGCCCGGTGGTTGAGCAACATATACTTCTTCATTAATGACTCCGTTTAGAAATGCACTTTTGACGTCCATTTGAAAAAGTTTAAAATTATGTGCACACGCATAAGCAAGTAATATCCTAATTGACTCGAGCCTAGCTACCGGAGCAAAGGTTTCATCGTAGTCAATGCCTTCTTGTTGATTATATCCTTGTGCTACTAGCCTAGCTTTGTTTCTAGACACAATTCCATTTTCATCCATTTTATTACGAAAGACCCATTTCGTTCCAATTATTGTTTGACTCTTTGGTTGAGGAACTAATGTCCATACATTATTCCTAACAAATTGGTTTAATTCTTCTTGCATTGCAATTACCCATGATTCATCTTTAATGGCTTCATTAACATTTTTAGGTTCAATGGTTGACACGAAACAAAAGCAGTTGCATTCATTTTGGACTTTTGATCTAAGTGTTCTTTCGTTAATGTTGCCTATGATACTATCTAATGGATGACTTTTAGATTCTTTGACATTAACAAGTTCTTTGTATAATAAATCATCTTCCTTGTCATTATCTAAGATTTCTTGACTTTCAATTGCTTGGCTTTCAACTAAGTCATCATCTACCAAAGGTGATGTCTTAGAGGGAGGTGGACTTTCGTCAAATGTTACATTCAACGATTCCTCGACTCTTAAGGTTTCCTTGTTTAAAACAATGTAAGCTTTACTATTTTGTGAATATCCAAGGAATACACCTTCATAAGACTTTGGGTCAAATTTGGTGAGATAATCCTTGGTGTTAAGAATGAAGCATTTGCTCCCAAACACTCTAAAGTATCCTAATGTAGGCTTTTTACCTCTATAAAGTTCATAAGGTGTTTTATTCAAAAATCGTCTAATTAGGACTCGATTTAAAATGTACGTTGATGTGTCAACGGCATTACACCAAAACTTTTGTGGAATAGTTTGTTCATTAAGCATTGTTCTACTCATCTCTTGTAATGTCCGGTTTTTACGTTCTACTACACCATTAGATTGAGGAGTACGTGGAGCCGAAAAGTTATGAGTAATTCCATTATTATCACAAAATTTTCCAAATTGAAATTCATTATCAAATTCACGACCGTGATCCGTTCTAATAGACACAATATTAGATCCTACTTGATTTTGAATTTTCTTACTTAGAATCTCAAATTTATCGAAAGCTTCATTTTTACTTTTCAAAAACTTTGTCCAAGTATAACGTGAGTAATCATCTACTATAACCAAAGTGTAGAAGTTACCTCCATAACTTTGTATAGCGGATGGACCAAATAAATCCATATGTAAAAGTTCTAGACACCTAGACGTAGATACCAAGTTTTTAGCCTTATGGCTACTATGGACTTGTTTACCGACTTTGCAAGCATCACAAAAGTGTTGGTCGTATTTCAACTTGGGTAGGTTTTGAACTAAGTCTTTGGAGGAGAGGTTTTGGATAAGTCTCATGTTAGCGTGTCCTAAACGTCTATGCCATAAAGTTGAAGATTCATCTAATGAGGTAAGACAAAGTTTGTCTCTAGATGTTGAATCCAACTTCATGACGTATACGTTGTTCTTAAGGACACCTTTGGCTATGGTTATACCATCTTTAAGTATTTTACTACCGTTTTCACTAAAGAGGACATTATACTTATTACGAAAAAGTTGACTAATACTAAGAAGATTAAATCCTAAGTTATCAACATGAGCAAACATCATCTATTGAAAGGGTGTCATGAGAGATTGTACCTTTTCCGATGATTTTGCTCCTAGCATTACTACCAAACGTAACATTACCTCCATCACATTTGTGATATGTTGAGAAGAGGCTTTTATTACCTGTCATGTGCCTTGAACAACCGCTATCCTTGATCCATTCATCCGGATCCAAGCAAACTTTGAGGCACACCTATTTTATGAAAAACACTCAAACATTTGGTCCCCAATTTCTCATGGGTCTATTTTGGTTAAGCATACCATTAATTTGTCCCAAATATGAAAATAGAGCATAAGGGTTCCATGGCATGTAGTTTGAGGTTTGGTAATGTCCAGGAGAGTTTTGGTTCCAAACATGTTGGTAGTTTGGTCGAGCATTGAAGTTGCTCTTTGGAAAGGGGCGTTTGGGAATTGACGTCTTAGGTCTTGGTTGAGTAGACTTAGCTCTAAATTCATTTTTACTAAGTCCTACTCCAGTTCTAAAAGCAGGTTTTGTTCCATTTTTATATGTAATTTTAACAAATTTTGAACGATTCGACGTGGATGGAGTTACTGCTGCAGCAGTCCTGACGGAACCCTCGGGACCAACGGGCGGAACCCTAATCTGGGTTCCGTCTGGTCCGCGGGCTGCTGTAGCAGTTTTGTTTGTTTCGTGTGTGTTCTTTTCATGTTTCGTTTGATCCTTAACGGTTTCTACTTTACTGAACCCTAGACCTGTTTTATCAAAAGGTAACTTTTGAAGTTTCATAATTTCATCCGCACACGAAATACTCTTATCAAACTTTTTGAACTTTGTTGTTTGTTTGATTAGATCATTTTGAGTGACTTTAAGTTTCTCAACTTCAAGTTTAAGTTCTTCACATGATTTGCATGATGTGTCAATACCTTTACCCTTTTCTAATCTCTTAGCTTTTTCTTTTAACTCATAAACTTCATTTTCTAAAAACTCCTTTTTAGTTTTTAAGAATTTATTTTTGTTTATGATTTTTAAGCTTAACTCACAAAGTTTGTTATATTCATTTTGTAAAGTATCATCATCTATAGAGGAGTAAGATGAGTCGGAGAGTACCTCATTTGAGTTGTGAGCCATGAGAGCAATATCATCATTCTTTGGCTCATCATCATCTCCTTCATAGTCACTCCAAGCACCGCCCACAAAAGCTTGTTGAGGTTTGCTCTTGGGTGGTTTTGGACATTCTCCTATAAGATGACTTGTGTCTCCACACCGATAACATTTTCTTTCAACTTTTCCTTTTCGATCGTCACGATCTTTCCGGAAGTTTTTCTTGTCATCTTTGGGTTGCCTAACAAACTTCCCTCGCCTACGAAAGAACTTCTTGAAGTCTCTCACGGCCATAGCATATTCCTCATCATCACTATCCGAAGTAGATTCTTCATCATCACTTGATTGGACTCTAGCTTTCAAGGCAATGGACTTAACTTTTTCTTTCTTGCCTCTAACTAGTTCCGAATCTTTTTCCATTACCATTTCATGAACTTTGAGGTTTCCAATAAGCTCATCGAGTGACATGCTTGAAAGATCTTTGGATTCTTCAATTGCCGTCACTTTTGCTCTCCACTTCGGATGGAGTGCTCTAAGAAATTTCCTGGCAAAGTTCTTACTACAAAAAGATTCATCAAGTGCTTTAAGTGAAGTAATAATAGTGTTAAACCTAGCAAAAGCATTATCAATAATCTCATCTTCGGTAATAACAAATTGTTCATATTGTTGAACAAGAAGATCAATTTTGTTATCTTTAACTTGTGAATTTCCTTGATGCGTGACGATTAAAGATTGCCAAATATCTTTGGCGGTTTTACACAAAAATACTCTTTCATATTCTTTCTTAGGCAAAGCGTTGTAAAGCATCATTTTAGCTTCATTATTTTTACCTATTAATTTCTTTTGATCATCATCTTTAATGTTAGTAACTATGTTATCACCATCAACAATTATATACCATAAATCTATATCTTTAGATTTCACGTAAGTTTCAAAACGGTTTTTCCAATAAATAAAACCATTTGCTTCAAAGAGTGGTGGTCTTTGCATAGATTGCCCTTCTTTGTAATTTTCAAAATCCATGGATCGTTTCAAGTTTTAAAACACAATATATTTTAAAAGCTTGAGTAACGTAGCTCTTGATGCCAATTGTGGAAAACTAGAAGGGGGGTTGAATAGTTTTAGCGTTTTAAAATCTTTTTAACTTGTTTAGTTAGCTTTGAAACTTTCCGTTTGATCAAAGATATATGCACAAACACAATATATATAACATGCAAGTAAAGGAAAGAAACGATCAAACCACAACACGAGTATTTATCGTGGTTCGGCTACAAGGACTCTTTTTCCTTGCCCTACGTCCACGCCCCGAGCATCCAACTCGAGAGTTTCTTTCACTAGTCAACAAGCTCCTTTCACCGGCGGAGAAAACCTTACACGTCGCTTATACTTTTACCGACACAAAGCTAAATGTCGAGTTCTTTTACAAGGGCACAACCACTCCCAACACTCTTTGTATTTTGAGGACTAAAATACTAACCACTCACTTCAGAATATACACAAACAAATGACGCGTAAACAATACTAGTTTACACAATACTAAGCTACCAAGTCTTGCAACGTTGTGTTGGAAACTTGTAACTTTTAGACGACCTTGTGAGCTTCTTTGCTACAAAAGGAAACTTCACATATACAATGTTAAGGGGTTAGAAGAAAGGGATCAGTGTGTGTGTAAAATATGTGCTCAAGAGGTTAGCCAAAAATCAAGTTATGGCTTGGTATTTATAGCACAACAATCTGTGGGCTCGGCGGATTAGGCGGAACCCTTATTTGGGTTCCGCCCGTCTACCCCCAGGGTACCGCCGGGTCTGCAGTAGGTTATGCAATAACTTCTTCAAACCAAACAAGGTCTTGTCACATAACTCCTAGCAACCAAACAATGTCACATCACCTAAAGCAAGTCAAACATGATACTTGCAAGCAACATGAAAGCAAGTCAAACACATAACTTGCCATAAATACATAATGACAAAACTTGCCATAAATGTGATGTGACTATTTCTAATTTAAGAAATAAACTTGTGTTATGTTTTATGAAATGTAAAATGTAGCAAAAGTCTAGTTTATGCAAATCTTATAAACTAAGATTATGTTTTGCTTAAAAGCTAAAGTTTATATTTTGTCGTTAACAAAACTTAGCGAAGATCGTAAAATATAAATAACGTTTTTAGGCGATATTTGTATTAACACTCGTGTCTTACCTATACTACACTACAACGGTTAGGTACTCTGCCTAGGAGGATTGTAAAACTTCTTGTGTTTACAATATCCACATTATTTTCTTATTATCAAAATGTAGAGAATACGAATAACGTTTTTAGACATTATTTGTATTAACAAATAGTTTCCAAAAAAATCATACTACTCTCTAGCATACAAAACCATACACTTCTTGTTGCTCTTGTCTTAATTTATAGTTAATTTTATGGAAATGAAATGAATGATTAAGAAATAGTATACTGTGCGAAAATATCACTATAATTATATGTCGTAATATCGTTGCTATGCACGGGTAATCGTCTAGTAGAACATTAAACACGCATAATGTTTAGAACATGATAACAACAATAAAATATAAGTAACATCAACCTCAGCACAGTGTCTGTTAAATAAAGTAAAATCATTCATCCAACAAAAAAAATATACAAAATATACGATATTAATACATGATAAAAAACTTATGTAAAATCTCGTGAATGCGCAGGTATTATAACTATATAAGTACAAAAGATTATACATAATTTTTATAATCTTATTTAACAGCCCAGTGTATGCAGAGTGTTAAAAACTAGTAAACAGGTATGCTATTCATTCTGTATAATAATAATAATAATAATTCTCAAAAAGAGACAAAACTTAACCTTTTTTAAAAAATGGTACAAAAATAATACTCTTTCTTAAAACGGGCATGTGCGAATGTAAGAACATACGATCCTACTGAATGTGCAACACCTTTCCACTTTTTTAATAATAAAGTACAATGTTAGGTAATGTTTTCCCAAATATTCTTTTTTTTGTCTTATTATTAACGGTGTTAAAAGACCGAAATACCCCCACCTTTTATATAAAAACACATGTTTACCACAAATACCCCATCACCACTGCCACCAAATCCGGCCAGCTACCACCAGATCCGGCCAAACACTCTCGATAAAAGAACAAAACCCAGATTCATCACTAACAAAAAAAATAAACCACACTCACACTCACTCTAGATTATAAACACATATATAAACACAAAAAAAATAAAAACACCCAGAATCTCACCACATAACCCACAAATCCAACACTTCATCACATCTCCAAGACGTATAACCTCTCAATCTGAAATCCAGAAACCGAACACAAACAAAATCGTCACAAACACTCTCGATATAAACCCAGGTCTACAACAAAAACAAAAAACACGCCCGAAACCCACTATCAAAACTCAACTGCCATCACCACCTGATAAGGTATAAACTGATGTTCTTGATAACCATTACTTGTGCCGCTGAAGTCTTCGGAGTAGGTGACAGGATCGATTATGGGTTCGTGAGAGTTGTGAGATTTTAGATCATTGTCTGGGTTTGGTGACTTTTTTAGATCTATGGAGGTTTATTTTCGGTTGGATTTTTGTGTGTGTTGGTGTTGATGTTGTAGATCGAGCATATCTTTTTTTTTTTCTTTTTTTTTTTTTTTAATTTCAGGAGTTAAGTTGGGAGAAAGTTTTGAGTGAGGTGTTTGTGACTGTTATTTGTGTACGATATATTAGGATTATATTAGGATTGGATTATGGATTTTGTGGTGATGATATTTGGAGATGAGGTATGAGTTGAGTTTCATATCAATGCAAATGGTTTTATATGAACATGTATGTTACGCAGGTATGTGTATTAAGGTGTATGTAAGAAAAAATACATGTTTTATATGAACATACATGTTTTCTAATGCAAAATTGGAGTTCTCGCAGTTCCCGCACTTAACAGGTTTCTGAAAATAAAGCCCCTATATATATATATATAGAGAGAGAGAGAGAGAAAGAGAGAGTGTGAGGATCACGTGCGGATTTTGGATTTTAGTGCGGATGTACGGACAGATCTGGACTGTCCATCCAGATCTAATCACAAACACACGTTATTATCGCGGTACCAATTGACCATGCAAATGTTTTTTTTAATTTTTTTCCTTTTGAGGGCTCCTTACTATTGTTGTCTTCTTTCATTTTTTTTTCAGATTTTTCTGAGCACTTTTTTTTTTTTTTTTGTTATTATGAGTCCTACCACGATATTAACAATATTATGAGTTCTACTGTGATATTAACCATATTTACTTAAAAATGTACTTTGATATTTGTAAAAAAAAACTTAATATCACTGTTTTTTTTATTACGATATTAAGAAAAGTTATGGTCATATTAAGAAAATTAACTTTGATATTAAGAAAGCATGATAATTATGGTGATATTAACGATATTATAATACGGTGATATTTAGAAAACGTTTATATTATAAAACCAACCATGATACTAAGCTTTTTTTAATGTAAAAATGAATCGTGATATTAAAAAACACATGATAGTTACGGTGATATTAACAATTTTTATTAAGAAAAAGTTTTTATGATATTAAAAAAGTTATTGTGATACTAAATTTATTATTAAAAAAAAAAGTTTATGTGATATCAAAATCTGATTTTGACTTTTTTACAAAAGTCAAGATCTGATCTTGACTTTGTCATGATCAGATCTTGACTTTTGTAAAAAAGTCAAAATCAGACGCTAATATCACAATACCTTTAACGATGAAAACGATTTTTTTTTTTTTGAAATTTTTTTCAGCGATTTTTAATTATTTGTTGTTCTCTTTATGTTTTTTAATTTTTTCAGATTTTTTTGAATTTTTTTTCAGAAAAAAAGCTAATATGAAAGTAACGATTTAAAAAAAAAACAGGATATTTACGATATTGCCACTCCGCCTTTTTCAGATGGTTGACTAGATGGAGGACTGAGATTCGTCCGTACCATCCACACTAAAAGACAAAAACGTACCTGATCCTCACCCTATATATATATATATATATATATATATATATATATATATATATATATATATATATATATATATATATATTCCCACTCACAAATCAAACGCACCCTCAACTTTTGTTAATTAAGGAATTGATTAGTATGCAACTGTGACAAACATTGTGCCTGAACTTTCAAAAATGACATTACTTTGTAAGTGTTTTAAAAGGCGCGCCAAGGCGCGAGGCGCGGCCTCGACGCCACGAAATGGACCAAGGCATGAGGTATAGGCGTCGGGTGAAAAGGCGTGGAATAAGGCGCGAAAAGGCGTGCAAAGGCGCGCCTTTTTGGTAAGGCGTGACGCCATTTTTAGAAGCATTTAGGGGATTTATGGATTTGGGCTTGAATTTCAAGTATTTGGGTTATTTCTTTCTTGGGCCTCGTAATTTCAAAACTTAATTCCTACTTGAGCCTCGTATTTGGGCCTGACTATTTGGGATTTGGGCTTTAGTATTTGAAATTGCTCTTATAAAATGATATAAAATTATAAATACATAAATTTATAAATATTTTATTGCCGCCTTAAGCACGCCTTAAGAAACGCCAAGGCTTCGCAAAGGCGCGTAAGGCTTGAGGCGTGGCTGTGCCGCCATGCCACGCCTCACACCTTTTAGAACATTAGTTGGTATTCATGTTGGACGACAGGACCATGTCTTTTTTAACTAGCACGTATATGACAAGATGAGAATTTAGTTCAAGTTGGACCATGTCTGAGATGTACCCTACATTAAATTTTAAGATCTTAAATCTACAAGTAGATACAATAATGTTTGTTTTTGGTACAGTACGAGTAAAATACCAACATTAAGTATATTAATGAAGCTTACTGCTCTGCAGGTCGCACGAGATTGCATGCAGCATTGTATAAACGTACATTTGATATACTAGACGAATACCCGTGCATAGCAACGGTTCCTAGCGGCAGATAATTAACGATTTGTGATATTGTGGTGAGTGTTTTGTGTAGCGTTCAAAATAGAACGTGAACATATCATAATGTAATTGCAAACGGTTGTACTACACGATAACTAAAGTCTAAGAAAAATTCTTAACATCTATCAAACAATATATAAAAACATTCACTTATAAAAAAATATATACAGGTTCAATTTGCTTCTTTATACTTGTGAACAACATATTTGAAGCTAAGAAAGCATGCCTCTAACGTTCCAATAGACCACCTTCATTTTGTTCCGCATATTTACAAATCACTAACTTCAAATTTGGAAAACATGAAGCAACAACCTACATTTTGGAGTGGTGTAAGCATCCCAAGCCTTCCTGGTTTCCTATAGATATAAAGGCATGAGTATCAATACTAAACATAGTTGAGTATGTAAGTTTATGAACTTCTAACATACTATTATTTTGGAATCAACAACTTTAAAGCAGCCTATTAGTAACAACGTATATCAGCCAAAATAGTTAACAAAAACTGAATAAGCAAATGAGAAATTTTAATAAGTAACCTCAAACAGTTAACAAAATACAGGTTCACCTTGAGTTGCAACCTCCATCATTCCATGAAAAGCTATTACTTGTTCTGTATCACGTTGTAATGCAATCACTCAGTAAAAAGCGTGACAACTGACGAATTTAGAGAGTTGGTAACTGACGGCAGCGGTGTATACTTTCATCAATATCCGGATACATTGATTTATGCGCGCGAGTTTTCTTTTGTAGTCGAGTAACCGCAAATAACAACGACGTTGCATAATTTTATACGATATTTGATTGTGTTAATGTTTGTGTGTTTCTTCCTTTCCTTTTGTGTAATTATGTGTTTGGATTAGACTCTCTAACCTTTATACTCCCTTCATCTTCTTCTCAAAATTATAGTTTATATTTTCTTTTTTGGATATCTCAAAATAATTGTCCACTTTATATTACTATATATATTAAATGGGATCCTAAACGACGTCGCTCTACCTACAGTAGACGCGTCCCTTCATCGTGGGCTATTTGGCCTATCCATTGTCTAGCCCAATCCAAAGTTACGCCGCCTTATACATCCCAGTTTTGTTAACATAAATCAAAAATCCGGACAGACCTACAACATTCCACACATCTTTGCTGCTTCTGATGATGATCGTATGATGTGAAAGGAAAACCACGGTGACAGGAAGATGATGATGATCGAAAAATGGAAGTAACACAACAAATGAACCCACGTTTTCCGATGAAGCTTGCATAGTCGTTTTCGTAATAGGTAATTTATTGATGATTTTTTGCGGGTTTTTTTCATAAGGTTATTGTTTTCCGATTGATTTTTTGTATTTTGATTATACCATATGAGTTTATAAGTAGAACAAATATGTGAGCTTTGACTGATGAAACTGAAGAGTGATCATTAGTGTTATGTATATAGATTTGGTTTTTGGTAAATATTCATTATCTAATTTATCTATGTTTTTCTTTTTTTGTTTATATTAAACACATAATATAAGTTATTATTGAACCAAAAGGGTATGTTAAGGATGCTTCATTATAAGTGCTTATTCATAGGTAGAAGCAAATAAGCAATCCCAATTCTCAAAACACCTTCTTTGTTGGATATGTTTTTTAAGTTGGATGTTTGGATTAACTAATTATATAGTCTTATTGGCCTTACAGAAATTTGGACAAGCCAGAGTTATCTTTTTTTCGGTCAAAATTATACTTATCATAGGTTCAATTTCTTAACCTCGAATCATTTCTGTATAGGCTATTCACTTTAATATTAGTTGAGTTTTATGGTAAATGTTTGTCCTCATATGCAGGTAATTTCTATTGAATGTGAAAAAAGAAATAGCAAAAAGAATAGCTATGTTCCTCACAATAAGAAAGCGTTGCAGATTCGAGGCCTCATAAATGGTTAGTTGCTTCATTTTTTAATTGTTGCACGTGCCTTTCATTCTAGCGACACTATTATTACTAATAATGGTAATCACTTATTTGGATTCTTTTTTCTTGATGATTATGCCGGTTATGGTTCAAGTAATGAATTTGGGGAAAGAGGCTGTAAATCGGGAACGCGTTCTCTGGACTAATGGTATTACCTTATTTGACATTAAACATGTTATGTTATTTAGTTGACTGTAACAATAAAATATTTGAATTCATAAGGTTGAGTAACTAAATTCATATGGATTGTATGTTACTTAATTACTTTGATGTTATTGGTATGTTTTCTTTTACGAGGATTGTAGCTCATGTTTTTGTACAATCACTTTAAGATAAAGCCTGGTATTATTTTAGCCTTCTATATATCATATTATTTCGTAGTATAAGCAAATAAGTAATCCCAATTCCCAAACAGGTGCGTGTGTAATTCATCTTTTAGACCGAGGAGTCGAGAAGTACTATTTTCTGGAGCTCACGGCCCGTTTACAGGTGCGTGTGTAATTCAGCTTTTGTTTCTAATTTTATGGGTCCAATCCACTTAACGTGCGGGTCTAACAAAAATGTAAAACAAATAAGTAAAAACAAAGCTCTGACTTTACTCTTTTTGTAGATTGACCGTACCATCATGGAGTGGATAACTGAAATTAATCTGCTTGCAACAATAGTCACTACAAAACTCCATCAGCTTTCTACAATTTAAGGTTTGTACCTTGATTCCAGCAGCCAACCTCTACCACGAATTGGAGACTTATAATCCATTTAGTTTCTAATCTTAAAGTCTATTGATTTGATTTTGATAACTGATTATTTATTTCAGGTGAGTTTGCTTACTGAAAATGGTAACACTAACAATGACGGCAGGCTCCCAACTGACCATGCTCTCTTGAGTCAGGTATATTAGGCGGTCCGCTTTTTTTAGCTAATGTAGTGTCCTATTTTACATCTTTAAGTGTGATGTCTGCTATGTGAGAGGAGTAGACCCGTGCTCTTAAGGACATCGGGCCAAAATAGTTTCCTAATATTTGATCATCTGTATTCACGAAAACTTGCTGCCAATTGGTTCATATTTGGCATTTTACTGCTGTTGAGTCTCAAACTAATAGCCTTACTGTTCGATCATTAGTAAGTTTTTCAGTAAAGTTGATACCTACTAATTATCTGACGTATTGTTAAATTTTCAAAGTGTTCAATTCCTTTGTTGTGGTAATTATACCTAGAACAGAACAACTGCGGCCTCACTGGGTTATGGCGTATGAGATGTGAGTGTACTAACCAGAACAGAACAACCGCGGCCTCACTGGGTCCTTAGTTGACACGTTGTTTATAAGTTCAGGTTGGTCCGATGTGATCATTTTTGTATAATTATATCAGAACTGAGCACGACCTGGTCCAAGGTATTATTCTTAATAGTTACAGCTTATAAATTTGTGTATAGTATCAGTTTGTGAATATAACTGTATCTGTTGTTCCAACATTGTCTTTGGTTGTTACTTTGCTTATTTGAATTATATATAAGCCCACATGTTAGTGTGTTTGGTAATGTGTGTGAATATTTTATGCAGGTTGATCACATGGGTTATGGCGTATGAGATGTGAGTGTACTGACCAGCACTTTTAATTGAATCAAATTCGTACACTATCTAAGTACTTCTATAAATTCAGATAACTCACGGATTACAAGCCCATAAAAAAATGTAAAGTGATATGCTCGCTAGATTTATGACAGATGACTAAGGAGGATACGTTCGTATGGTTTTCTCAAGAATGCTCGACAAGCAGGTAACCGATGTTAATGTTTTTGCTGTCAAGAGAACTTGATTCAGGTGTCAAGGTTCAACTGAAAGTCTACTTAATTAAGCCTAAGATTGTCGTTGACATGCATCATGTCGACTTATATCATAACCTTATTTAAGTCACCTTTCAAAAATATAAATTCACAAGAGTTTACCATTTGTAGAGACTAATTTATTCTCGACTGTGGTTGTGACAGGTCCCACCAATATGCATAATCTGCGTTCCAATATCGGTAATACACGTTCTAACAGGTCTATCGTGCTTGATACGGTAAGTTCGGGAGCTTTTTTAATAACGTTGTTGTTTCTAGGTTGTCTTTAGTATTAACTTTCTTTATTGGGTGTTTGGGTTAGCTTATTTTTTCAGCTTTCAAGATCTTAAAAAGCTAATAAGCCCACTTTTACTAGCCATGAACCCCCTTTTTGTAATTGAATTACGTCATGTTTGTAAACTTATGTAATCTTGCTAAACTGATTCATCTTATAATATATTAGTATATATCTGTCGAATGAGGTGTAATTTTAGTCTGCCTTGCAGCTTTGGGTTTCGATAAAGCAGCCATCGACAACCTGTGAAAGATTTGGACTCACAACATGTCTTTCTCCAAAACTCTAAAGCGTTACTTACTTTGGTGCACTTTGGTCATTTGGTAACAAAAATGTCAACCCACCCACGAGGAGGAAAGATGCCCCAGTCCAAGAGGTACTACTTTAAGCGCCTTTTTTACATGTTGAAAGTGTTAATTGTTGGATTTAATGTAGCAGATCTAATTTAAACTTTACCCATGTTGAATGGGTCTGTTTTGCACCTGTTTTGAAGTCAATGTCTATGCTTGAATGGGTCTGTTTTGCACCTTATTGACCAAATGTTCATACTTTATATTTGTTAATTGTTGCTAATTTAAGTTGCAATTTGCTAGAACACATGGCTGCGTTGGACGAATAAATACCGGCTGCAGTTCTCATGAAAATGACATGCACACGGCGTACTGCCCAAGGTAAGACCGAATGTTACTGTCATTGTAAGTTTGTTGGAATGTGCTTCATTGCCGTGTACTGACCATTCTCCCATTTCTTAACCTGTATGCAAAGAATAGACTTTGGGCAAGTTTTAACCTGTTTGACCCGTTGCTCCTTAAGCTAAATTGTAAAGTGTAAAAAACAATTACAACCGTTGGACCCACTTTCTGCTTTAAAAAAATGTGCAATAATCAACGCCATGAAACAATGCCCCGCCGTAACGCGGCAGGCCGTCGTCCACCTATTATAAGTATATGTAATTAGTTTGTGGGTACCTATTAGTCGTAATAGTTGTTTGCATCATTGGCACATTGATTTTTGACTATCATTTATGAATGTTACAGACTGATTGAAAGCTTGAAGATGTGGTAAAATTTCATGAAATTGGTCAGAAACTTACTGCATTCCAGTGTCTAAAGGATCAGCTGTGGAAACTCAAAAAAACAAGCAGATAGCTTGGAAAGTTGGAATACTAAGGTACACGGACCCACTTATGATTCAGCGACTTTCACGCAAGTCTAAATGTATGTTTTTGTCTTCAACTTTTAGATAACAGAATATAGTTAGTTGTTTACAAATCATGTATATTACTAAATGAAACAAAATGATATATATTTTATAGTTCCGTTATAGAAATTTATGTCTAGATATTCATCTGCAAATATTATCAGTATTTGTATTTTTACTTAATAGTGAATTGGGTTTACGTGGAGTTCTAACAGTAAGTTTACTTGACCATCTTCAGGTGCTCGAAGTTTCGATATTTTACAATTATCGTAATTTTAAACATCAATCAGGTCGATAGAATGGTAAAATGAAGCTGCTACAGACCTTGACTTTAAGACTGCAGATAATGAGAACTATATAGAATATGTTATTAATTCCATGTAAGTTACATGTTTTTTTAAGGAAATTATTTAAATAAATCTGATCATGTGTTAATATTATCAATTTGCCCCGCCCAATTATCAACGACATGAAACGACGCCCCGCCGCAACGCGGCGGGCCGGTGCCCAACTCGTTTTAAGCAATAAAAAAATATTTGAGAAATATTATATTTGAATAGTTAAAAATTATAATAGTCTTATTTTTATTAAACTATGTAATTTTTGTCTTTTGACAATAATTTTGAGACAGAAAAAGTAATTTATAAAAATAGCAAAACAGATTTTTTATAGGTCAATATGGTTAGTCATTGTTTAATCCATTAGCTATCCATTTGTTTGGTTTTCTAATTATACACAATGTCGATACAAAACAATACTTGATCTATTAGTAATACATTATAAAAAGAATTAAAAAAGGTTTAACTTTTACATTCATCTTTAAATTGTTAAATATATAAATAAATAAAATCCTGGTAAACTTTCAAGTCAAATTTGTGCTTTTGGCTTCTTTAGCAGGACTATAAGAATGTAAGGTGCCCACAAGACCCACGTTAAAACTTAATTCATCTCCTTAACGCACCGCATTAACTTACTGGGCATGAAAGGCATAACTTTTGGGGGTGAGTTATAACTTAACGGTAAGTTGCCTTTTGAGGTGAGTTATAACTTAACGCAGCATAACTTAGGTGAGTTATCTTACCGCCCCTAAAGTTAACGCAATGGCAAAAAGAAGTTAACGCTGACGTGACGGTGAGTTATAACTTAACTCGGGGTCAACTTACCCCATGCTCTAAAACGTGTTATAGTAACCAAGTTTATAGATGTAGATCAGTAGATGTATAGTGACCATAGTACTCCCACTTTATAATTAAAATTTGCTTCTACTTGGTCCTTTTAATTTTACTTTTGACGCTACTTAATATGGTCCTTTTTAATGTCGTCACTTTTTTACTTGGACTCAAGTTCTTTTCAAATTTCAATACTTTAATAGTTTCGTTGACACCAATTATGCTTTTTATTAGGCTTCAACTTCATTATAGTCAAAACTCAGATGTATGTTGAAGATGTCTTGAAAATATAAACAATAAAGCGCTTGCTTCAAAGTTAAAAGCAATTCAGATGAGACATTAACTCATTATCCCTTGTTCAATTCAAAGTTAAAAGCAATTCAGATGAGTCATTATCCCTTGTACAAAAACACATCCTTCGAGACGGCCGTCCTATAAAAAACGTTAAAAGAATTTGTTAAAAGCAAATTCAGATCTCAAAATATTAAAAAACACGTTAGCATTCCAAAAACTTCCAAAATTTAAAAATCTTGAAATTTACCAAAACTACCAAAATTTTCAACGAAGTTACCTACGTAGTACAATTCACACCAAAATATCAACATTTTTATTACTATGTAATTACTATTTACACAACAAATTTTACTAATAAATTCACCGGATAAACCAAAAATATTTTCTAAATACATAGCATCATACACAAATAAATTTACATAACTTTTACACATCAAACTTTATGACACATTAAAAAAGAAACCAAACTTCGAAGGCAATAACAGATTCTGATAGCAGCAGCGCGGATCCCAGAGAATCAGTGGCGACGGCGTAAAATTCCGGCAAGGTAGAGTCGCCTATCTGGAAAAAAAATGCTACAAAATTTATAAAACATCATATCTATAAATATTAAAACTTTCAAAACTTTAAATCTATACAAATCTAGAAAAAAAAACAGTTAGATCCGTTTAGATGGGCTTAGATCCAGTCAAAACACCGCACAATAAAACTCAGCACCACAAGAATCGCAAAATCACCACCTAAACCACCAAAAAACCAACGAAACCACGAAACAAAATACATAATAAATTTATACAACAAACCTTATAAAACCTTTGATACAATAACCATTCATTTTCCGGCACCTGCAGTATACTATTCCGGCCATAGAAACGTTTTCCGGCAGCAACATAAAATTTTCCGTCGACCACAATTTTTTCCGGTGACTGTTGCAACTTTTTTCTAGCGAGAAAGCGGCGGCTACAGCAGCTAAAAGCAGTGGTAAGTGGTTACAAGCGGCGACACCAAAAACGTTAGATCTACAAAAAAAAAAAAAAAACATATAGATGATAGATCTATAAAACCCAAGATTTATAATAAGACTATAAAACCCTACCTTCGATTTTACAAGACCAAGACGTGAGAGCTCCAAAAATATACAAGATGTGGTGATTTTGAGGTGGTAACGAGAGTAAAGTTAGGGGGTAGGGCGCGTGTGGTAGTAGATCAAAGAGATGAGATGATGGGGGTTCGAATGGTGGTGGTGGTGTGTTATGGGAGGCGGCGGTGTGGCGGCTGTGGTGGCCGGAGTATGGGGCGGCTAGGGTTTGGTTTGATGATGGTGATGATATAATAAATTTTGAGAGGGAGAGAGAGTGTAGGTTAAATTTTGAAAAGCAGATTTAATTAAATGAAAAAAAGGTAGATAGTGGTTGATTAAATGGGGATTGATTGTAGTTACTGCACATATGTAGTTAAGAAGGACAAGGGCAAAATGGGGATTACATTAATTTCAGTTTTTCACTTCTTGACTTGTTGACCAAATCTCCTTTATAATTAGTTAAGATGTAGCTAACTTATTGTGTTTACTGCAACTATGCTAAGTTAGTAACACAAAACTCATTACTTCGCCTAAATCCTGAATAACAATGATCGAGTATATAAAAAACATTGTATACAGCCGCATAACACTATAGCATTCACAGCAAAAGGTATTTTAAATACACTGAATATACAACATACTGTGAAACGATCTCATGGTTTAGTGGTAAATTGTCCCCAAAGTCGTCAACTTAGAAGAGACAAGAGTTCAAACTAGTTGGGTGAAAATCTTGAGACGGCCTGGTAAAGGTCTGGAAACAGCCACGTGAATATATACTGGAATTAGCCAAAAAGGCTTGATTGTACTTCCCATTGCATGTAAGCTGAATATATAGGGATTATTCTCCCCTGTTTACAAGTTTTTATACAAATTAGTGTGACAAAATATACAATCCAGCACTACCATCAAATACATTCATAATCCCACATAACTAAGAAAAAATTGTACTGCACTTCTTAATAACATTTTTTTTTTCTATCACGGATTCGAAGCAAGGGCGCAGCTTCTAGGGGGGGGGGGGGGGGGGGGGCCGACCCCCCGAAATTTTTTTTGCGATGTAGGGGGTATATAGTTTTCGTGTAGAAAAATTTCGGTATATTCGGTTTCGACCCCCCGAAAATTTCGGTATACCTGAAATATAGCCTTAGGAAAAAAAAAAATTTAGATCCCGACCCCCCACTTAAAAATTTCAAGCTTCGCCACTGATTCGAAGTAGACCCAAATTAAAACCTTATCACTACATCAGATGACCATCTTATATACTTCAGGGGGTTGCACCACAGTTGCTAGCATTTGGCTGAGCAACTAGCTATAGGCGACCCAGACAGTCGTCTCTAAATATTTGAATTAACATTCTAATTTTAGAAACAATATGATAAGCTTGCAATGATATTGACACACAAGGATAAAAAAACAATATCAACAAAGATACTAACGAGAGGTGCTTGTAACATTATCATGCACATTAGTCTCTATGTTACTTTCCACAACTTGTGTTGTCTCATGAAAAGGTGTCCCGGGTTCAGTAGTAGAAAACCCTTCATCACTAGAGAAAAATCCGGCGTCATCATGGTATAGACTAATAGCTGGACTTGTCGGTTTTGATTCGCTGTCCTTATACACATCAAATGTTTTCATAATCGAGGAAAGCTTTTCACCTAGTGAACCTTGTGACGCTAACATATCTTTAACTTCATATGAAAATCTGAACAAAAATATAAGTAGAGCAGAAGTTGCTGATAACCCTGCAATGATAAAAAGACCCTTGAAACTTTCTAACGTGAGTCTGTCGGAGGTAACTGAAGCTTCCTTTTGCTGATCGCAACTTGTTGGTTCTCCAAACCATTGGTTGGAAATGTTCCTCATTTGCTCTTCTGTAACTTGTAGAACCGCTCTTGAAACATCTGCTACTAGTGGAGACCCTTTTTGAAATGCCTGCATGCACAACGCACAATTATATATTTTTAGTTATATATTTTTAGTGTACAAGTGGTATGTAAAGATTGGTTTATTGCTTATAATTTGAACATACTTTTCATATGTCCCGTTGAAGTCATTTACATCTTAGTCAATAAGCTAGACGAATTTGTGTCCCGTTCAAGTGGTAAAACAACCCGTTAAAACTGGCATTTTTTAAAATCATGTATAAAAAATGTTGTTAAGTTTTTCTTATAGAAATGATTAGAATTCTGGCTCAAAGTAACCCAAACAACTCAACCAATTTATATTGACTCTCGTATACCAAAAAGAACCGTCCAGTACTCCAGTGCAAAAACGGGACATTTGAAAAAGCACGTTTGTATTTTTATACAACAAGCTCAATAAAGAACCTACATAGTTTAGTTAGGTTACTTACGAAACCGAATCCTGCGGTTTTGTAGATGGGACCGGTCATGGTATACTTGGTACAATATTTAGCTAGAAACACTCTGATATACGGGATTTCATCCATAATTGCTGAAACACCCCCGTTTTGACTTCCTAGTGCAAGAGCTTCGTCGTACTGCTCAAAGGTGCTGTAATTCTTTAACTGGCTTTCGTGGAAACCCCTTGCTCTCAACTTACCATAAACAAAGGTATCCTTTTGGCAACCGACTAATTCACCATTTCTCATGATTTTATCAATATCAGTGTATGCAGGTTGAAGCTTTTCTACTGTTAAAATGGATGTTAAGCTTGCTGTGTAGCTCGAGGTCAGAACCAGAACCACAAACACCCACACGATCACCACAAATCTCGATAAGTTGCTTATCAACTTCTCTCCTGCAATATTATATATTTCCCATATTTGATAAGCAAATTTCACACATATATAATCAGATAAACATTTTGGATAAGCAATCAAGGCACCCTAAAAACTACTGCTAATTAGTTTTGATAAAAGGTTCTAGGGTTGCTTATTTATTGATTATCCACCTAAACTAAAGTCAACAAGCACTCTAAAATAAGCAGGTAGGTATCTACATATTGAGCAGATAAGCACTTTGAAGTTAGCAATGCCAATTACCCCGTAAGCAAAATAGAGCAAGTTGAACGTGTATGTATATATACAAACTTACTATGTGCGAAAACGAGTGTGGAGAAGGAAAACCAGAAGATCATTCCAACTTGTTGATGTGGAGGCCCGCGGAATTCTTTGTTTACACGATGCTCGATAACCCATACCACAAGTCCTGTATATATAAAAAACGCTCCGATTGTTATCCAAAGGTTTGTCTCTAGTGGTCTCATGAAGATCCACGCGCTCTTCCTGTCATCAACTTTAATTGGAACAATCATTGAAAAACCAGCTTCTGTGTATGGTAATGTGAAATCAACATATTTCGCACGGTCTGCAAGGATTGTAATGTCTCCAGCCACCGCATCGTATGTCTAGTACATTATCAAGTATAAAGTAAAACATTAAAAACCAAACTTTGTACAAAAAAACATTTAAAACATATGTAACATATCTATATGATTACCCCGTTGGAAAGATTGTGAAGAAGCTCATCATAGGTTCCTGCGGCCTGTGTCCCATCCGGAGTAACAAAAGGGATGAATTCGGTTTTGACAGCATAAGGCAAAGCACCAATAACTGCGTTAAAAACATCTGCACAAAAACCAGTGACAGATATAACCTGTTTGGTCGTAGGATCAATGTCGGCATCGATAAACTGAACAAAGCCTGCTTTTGCTGGAACCCCGACTCGTAACTTGCTTTCATTACTGGTTGGCATTTCCCAACCTTTTGGACAAAAAGGTGTGTCACCAGGCCATATGATTGTTCCAAGATCATTTTTGGTCCCATTGGTTTGATGCAACTTTTTTATGATCCCATTTGTAGGTGTCCAATACCCGATATGTTTTTCGCTTTTTTCTATTATGTTCACTATTTTGTACACTGAGGGTTGTAACTGTCCATTAATGAGATGGAAGTTGCCACTAAGACCGTTATGTTTTATATTTCGGATCAATGGAAGGAGCCTTGGTCCCATTTCCGAGGTTCCTATAGCTTCTAAATCAGTTGTGGAGTTTTGTTTTCGTTTGAATGTAGTATTCATTATAGTGTCACTCGGGACCTTTTCCAATGCTACTGCTAGCGCAGAAACTGTATCATACCACCAATATCCAAACATGTCTAGCTCAGTCATTTGGTCTTCCGGATTTTGATTCCTTTTCCATCTTTTCTCGAATTCGATTAGCTCGTTGGTTCTTGGGATACGTGCCTTCACCCCTAGTAGATAAAATAATTGTGTTATAAACTTATCTATACTACATTATAATGCATTTGGGACTATTCTATAATTAGAAAGTCTTAAAATTCATATTCTTTTCTTACTTATTATGGAAAGATTTCATATTTAAATTGTTAGGAAGCAAGTTGGTTAGGAAGTTTGTTATGAAGCGGTTGGTTGTTCAAACTAAAATCATTTGGCTTAACCATCTCTAATATCTTTACTTATAAAGCATGAAAACAACTAAACGTGTAACCAAATAACGCAAAATATAATCACACGGTACCCGCCGCCGCATTACGCGGGTACCGTTCTAGTAATATAAATGTAATCGATAAGTTACTATTGGAAACCCATTATACACATTATTAGAGTGTATTTGTCTTTGTGATTAAGGGGGTGTTTGTTTCAGCTTATACACATTATTAGCCGGCTTATGACTTATTTGGTTTTGGGCTTATGTTTTATAAGCTCACTTTTTGTGGCTTATTTTGAAACTTTTCGGCTTATAAAGGTTTATTATGACATAATAAGCTTATAAAAGCCGAAAGGTTTCAAAATAAGCCACAAAAATTGAGGTTATGTAACATAAGCCCAGAACCAAATAAGCCATAAGCCGGCTATATAAGCCGGAAAAAACACCCCCTAAGTGTATCTGTCTTTGTGATTACGTTTTGGGCAGAGATTATATGTTTACTGCTATTGCAAAAATAGACAATTTTGGAAGCATAATATTCAGAAAATTGTGTTTGACAAATCATTTTAGGAAAGTAATATATTATCTGCATTTTTTAAAGATGAATCGCCAATTTCCAAAGTTATAATGTGTTTTACAAACGCAATACCAAAAATCTGCTAAATGTCTAAAACAAGATAACTCAAATAAGCCTTGCTAGGGGCGGTCAGGACCGGTCCAGACCGTTGGGGTCCAAATAGGCCTAATATTATGGTCAAGAAATGAGTTTTTTTGTGTATCCTTACCTAGCACTCCTTGCATCGAGTCTATGACTGCACGATTCAAAGAATGCAAACGACTGGTGAGCACTTCAGTTATGATCCACGCATACCCTTCTTCCATCATCCCCGCTTCATTTACTTTCTTGAAAAAACGTGTTGCCAAATCGGGTAATGCATGTACTATGAAAACACGAGTTTGCATCGTTTTCATCTTATAGAGTTTTTTAAGGATCCAATCATCAGAAGCAGAATGATATATGACGGTGCGATACGTAACTTTAGCATCCACGTTCACCATTGCATCAGATATATAAGGAATCAAGCCTCTTCCATAATCGCCATCTTCATAAATAAACACAACTTCCCTCCAACCAAAGTGTTTGATCAGTTCTGCTATAGGTTTAAGTTGTGAGGAAGAATCATGTGAAGAACGTATGAAATACGGGGTATCATTTGGTGACAAAGACGGGCTTGTGGCAGGAGAGATTATAGGAACAGATGATTTGTTACCAATGTCAATCACGAAATCGGCTTGTGAGGATGTCATGGGTCCTAGTATTGCCATGACATGCTCATTTTTCAAGAGATCGATTGCTGCAGAAGCCGCTTCAACGTTATCTTGCTTAGAGTCGCGAAAGTGAAGGACAATTCTGGTGGTATAACTGTCATGTTCTTGATAGAAATCATGTAAAGCCATTGAAATGCAACTTCTGCTCATTTTACCAATAGATGTTTCGTTATCAAGAATCACCCCTACTTTGATTTGTGTCTTTGTTTCCCCGTTTGCTATCGACATCAAGCTCATAACCAAAATAAAGACTAGCATATAATTTTTCATAATGTTTAGTAATTTGCTAAAGAAGTTTGGTTATTTTCTTATGCATAAACAGCGAAGAATTAGAATATGAAGACACCAATGAGTGTAGGAAATTTGTAGCATACTAACATTGACTTGAACAAAACTTGACTTTTGACTTTGGACTTTTGAGGCAAATGTTTATGAGTCCTTTGTGGGCTTGTGGCTAGCAAAGATGTAGCCGCAAGGACTTGATAGCAATTTATCAAAATTTGATTAAGTCAACCCTTTTTGAGTTGTTTGTTTAATGACGCAACAACTTTCAAGCTATGAAACTGACCCATATCGTCAAATACTAGATTTCATAACGTCGACGGGAATATTCTTATGATTAGACCAATTAATTAAATATAGTTTATGTGGCTGAGGTTTCATGCAAATTAACCAACCAACGTGGCTAAAAATAAACTTCTTAAGTTCTTATCCCTCAAATAGAGCGTTTAGGACACCCCTTCGATTGCAGCGTGTACCTTTGGCTAAGGTCACTCTTGTTTGAGATGAGCAACGCCGATGGACAAGAAATCAAGAATAAGATTTAAACTTTTGAAAATTGTTTTCTTACAAGCTCATAGGCTCAAAGGTATAACTGTATAAGTACGTGTGTGTGTAGTTTGTAATTCTTGACACGAGCAGCTGTCAAGCTCGATCATTCGGCCATTCCACAATCACTAGATGAATGATTTGCACCAACTACTTGTCGAAATACATTCTCTTTATAAAAACGTCAAAAGAAATAATTAACATGTACGTACAATTTATATATAGCTATACTTTTCAATTTTCATATCTAAAATTCTCTTTACTCATGTCTAACTTTGACCAACTTTTATAATCTTGGGATAAAAAGAAGAGGAAAACAATGTAGTAATACCCAAGTAAGCATTGAATAGTATGAGAGGCAAGAAAACAAAAGCAACTAAATTAAGCCAGTTGTACTCGATAGTCGATATCCAACATTTAACGTATAGTGAAAAGGATATAGCCATGCATGAACCTTCTCGGAAATCTTCAAAAATGACAAACCTTCATATTTGACATATTCCTGTGCCACATAAACGTATGCGACAAGATAAGAAACTAACGTTAGGTTCAGTTCGGTTTGGAATCTACATCTACTAGATTTAGTTGTAGCTCCATATATTCTGTATCTATCTATTAGTTAGTAATTAGGTATAATTTCTACTCATGTTTATGGTATCTATACACTATATATACACCATATGACATTTCATTAAAAATTGATTCCACAGACCACAATCAAAGTAATTAACCAAAGTCTATAAAGAGTTTGAAAATTGTCACTTAAGTATGAAACGAATATTTTATGATTCAACGTCTAAATTGGTGTAATTTAAATGTCATATATGGTGTAAAAGACCATCAAAATATTTATATTAACCAAAAATTAACTTAAACAGTACTCCGTATTATATAGGTTTTTTTTTTTTTCTTTTTTTTCCTGTAAATGACATAACTTCAAAAGTTTTAGTACCTTTTTAGTGTTCCTATGAAAAAGTGACCTAGTTAGTTAGTTTTTTGTTCAAGGAACATAGACCTCTTTGGTCATTATTAGTGGTCCGAAGGGATTTCTTATTTTTCAAATTTAGTAGCAATTTGTGGTTGACCAATTCTTGAGGCAACAATGCCGAGTTCAGAAGAAGTTAGATTGATATGAACGATTGAACTTGTTTACAAGCGTTTGTTAAGGTCTTAAGGAGTACAATTTTAATCCATAAATGTTTTCATACTATACTTGATCTTGTAAATAGTTTAAAGAAATAGCAAGTTATATGCACAGTGCAGCGACGGATACCATGTAACTAAATTTTGTGGCGAGTAAATGTTTTCCATTTATATGTTTTCTAACAATAACTTTACCCAAAACCTCCAAAACTATGGTGGTTTGCTCGTAGTGGTGCTCGGCTCGTGGTGGTGGTGCTCGGATGGTGTGCATGGTGGTCTGCTCGTGGTAGCAGTGGTTGGTGTTGAACCGTATATTTACATTGAAACTGTGTGTCTTTACCTTTATTGATAACCAATATTTATAACCCTAATGTACCCTAAGCCCATAGATCGGGCTTGGGCCATTCATCAATTATATCGGTTAATACTCCCACGCAGTCCGAGCGGCGAAATCGCGAAAGCTCGGACTGGAGATACATAAAACAATAAAGCTATAACTATTTTTGTTGACGAAGACATCCGCAGCAAGCAAAAGCAAAGCAAACAAAGAAAGCGGTACTTGTCGAAGAACTTGTAAATTCACCAATGACGTGCATTAGGACATCAAAAGGTTTCACATTGATTCTTGAAGAAGCAACCTTTTGCAGCTTATTGAATGAAGCAACACCATTGATCGAGCTTTAGTCGAATTTAGGTGGAGACAGGTCGAGCTTTAGTCGACTTTAACTGAAAAGAAAAATAAAAATAAAAATAAAACATTAACGTAACTTTTTTTTTTTTTTTTTAAATAGTCGAGCTTTAGTCAACTATGTGGAGAAAACGTTTGAAGAATTGACTTTTGAATCAAATTCCACAGCTTTTTTTTTTTTTTTTTTTTCGCAAAAGGAAACAGCCATAAGGTACTGAAAGTTGTGGATGGTGAGGACCTTTTTATACTTTTGTGGCGTTGTTGTGTTTTGATTAGGTAAAGGAACAAATAGGTATAGCTATAGACAAAATAGTCGTTAACTGATACTCCGTATTTGTTATGGAATGGGGATTTGGTACTAGGAACATAATTAATGCAATCAAGACAAAAAGGTTAATGCAATGGGATCTCTTTATGATGTAAAGGTGTTGTGAATTAACAAACACAACAATAGACTTTTGGTGGTGGAAACAAACGAAGGCAGTTTTGGGTTATTAGGGTTTTGGGGAGGGAAGAAAATGACGGTGGTTTATTTTTTAGGTTTTTTTAGGTTTTAGAGGATCGAACCCTATGATACCATATTTACATTGAAACTGTGTGTCTTTACCTTTATTGATAACCAATATTTATAGATTACAATAAACCCTAATGTACCCTTAGCCCATAGATCGGGCTTGGGCCATTCATCAATTATATCGGTTAATAGTTGGCTCTTGGTGGTGCTCGGCTCATGGTGGCGGTCGGATGGTGGCTATATGGTTGTTGGATGGTGTGTTGTGGAGGTTATGCGAGATGAGATGGGATGAAAATATTGGTGTTTGAGTTTTTCATCAAGCTATTGAAATTTCCGCAAGTGTGTAGGCTAAATTTTTAAGCCTTTCTGTTTAGGGATTGCTTAAATGCTTTATATAGTAGTATAGATTAGGTTACAGTTTAAGTAAGCAGATATGCCATCTTATCAAAAGACAATCCAAAGAGTTTGTGTCCTAATGCTACATCTTCTTGTGTGAGAACTCCCCAACCAAATGGTTGTGAGTTTAAGTCCTACTTAAAACATGTGAGATAGTTTATGATTATATATTGTGAAATAGTTAGTTGTCGTTAAAAAAAATATTATCAGAAGACATAAAGTGAGATAATCAATTAATCAGACACCATGTTTATATTTGTTAGCGCGTGCGTCGGGAAGTAAAGTTTGTATGTAACATTTTTGTCATAGATGACTCAAAACTTAAGTTAAAACCACCCGATCCAATTGAACGCCCCAGTTATTAGACTCTTTCACCTTGATGAATATGCCCTTTTATACAAATGAAGCCGTCATTGATGTTTTGTATTGTGGAATCTTGAGAGTGTTTTGATCTTTATTGTCGCCAAAGCTTTTTTTTCTTTTTTCTGCAACTAATTATCGTCAAAGCTTCATGATAAGATCACAGACCACATGTACTGCATTGAGGCCTCTAAAAATAGTACTTATTTTGAATTTAAATCATCATAAGACATTATCCCAAACACATCATCAATATCAACTAACTCGATCAATGAGTCCGCAAGTGTGAAAATCAACGCAACTGTGTTTTATGAAAATAGTACTTAATATTTTTGTGTTTTATGAAAATTTTCTCACCTATCATACTTTCTGTATTTGCATTAATCGACGCAACTGTGATATGATGATTGGCCTGACGATTTGAACCATTTAATTTGCAGAATGTCGGTTTAAAAGTATGTAACTAGACTTCACCGGCACGAAAAAAGTTGAGAATAGCATTACCAAGAGGTTGTTTGTGCTAGCTTATTTAAGGATCACGAGGGTATAAAGTTAATCTTATGGCTTAAGATAAGCAATAGTTCAATTAATAAGCTACATGTCGTAGATTATGTGCCATAATCACGAGCAACATGTACATTCTACATGTCAACACAATTTAATTACTTTTTCTATGCATTTTCTTTAGAGACAGACCAATGACTTTAAATCATGTGGTGAATTTTATTAAAGCTAACGAGACTTGCGACGCAAAAACTTGAGACCATTGTATATTTAAGAAAACCGGTATACATGACATAATTTTACACTACGTAAAAATATTTATGCGGTTCACAAGCATAACGGGGCGGACCTCGATACCATTGCATCAGCATCGAATAAGGGTGTAACAAGTTGAGCTTTTATTGAGTAACTCGAGCTTGTTTGAGTCGAGCTTTATCGAGTTATCGAGTCGAGCTCGAGCCAAAAAATGGGCTCAAAATGTTTAACAGGTCGAATTCAAGCTTATATAAGCTCGACTCAAGTTATTGTCGAGCTTTTCGATTAGAATTCAAATCTTATGTTATAGTTGGTCTAAAAACACATCACTACATACTAGCAGGGTACCCACGCGTTGCGGCGACGACTACCCTATTATCAAAATTTTTGGTAAACAATATTCTTCGATCACATTTTTTGTGAATGATTTTTTCGATCATATTTCTTCGTACTTTATGTGTTTACATGTTATCATACTTTATAAATCCTCTTAAAATCTTTTTTGACATGTAAGATTCTTTTCAATAGTATTTGTCCGGTGGAGTATGAACTTTTGTGTTGTTTCTTAGTAACATAATAATAATATGGGTTTATGGATCATTTGTATAATACAATCATCTTGTACAGGGACTAATAGAGTTATATTAGTGTTTCATATGGGCTAAATGTAAATAAATAAATAAAAATAAAATAAAAAATAAATAAAATAAAAAAGAAGAAAAAAGTTCACTTGCAAACATTGTTTATATATATGGTTTTGCAAAAGGTAAACAAAGAATCAATGTTGTCCAGTGGTTTGCATGTAGGGGTGTCATATGGGTCGACCCGACCCGACCCGAACCCGATAAGGTCTTATAGGGTCGGGTTGATTCGGGTCCAATATACCTTATCGGGTTATCGGGTCAACCCGATAAACCCGATGGCCTTATAGGGTCGGGTTGCGGGTCTTATTTATTTCGTTATCGGGTTATCGGGTTGACCGGATAACCCGATAAGCTATAATAACCCATTAAAAGTTTTATAATTTTTGAACTAAACCATGTTTCAAGCTTAATTATTTCGTTATCGGGTTATCGGGTTGACCCGATAAACCCGATAGACCCGAACCCGATAACCCAATTCCTTATCGGATCGGGTTGCGGGTTAATTTTTATTTTTCGAAAACCCGATAGAGGCTTATCGGGTCGGGTTGACCCGAATGACACCCCTATTTGCATGTTTGGCTCTCACCCACGAGACCTGGGTTCAATTTCTAGCAAGGACTAATTATATATTTTTATAAATTTTACTTAATTCTACTATTAGAAAGATGTCTCAAATGCTTTATATAGTCGTAGATAGATAAATTGATCTTTTCGAGCCGAATTCAAACTTTCACGAGCTAAGCTCGAGTCGTCGAGCCCTAATAAAGTTTGACTCCATTCGACTCAGTTACGAGCCTCAAGATCAATTTCTTTGAAAGGAAAAAATCGAGATCAATTTCTTTAAAAGGAAAAAATAATATGACAAAAAAGAAGGGAGTGAAGGAAAACGGAGAAAAGAGAAATAAGGGTGCGTTTGCTATCCCTCAATCGGAATGGGTCTATGGATTTTATTCCGATTCAAGGTGTTTGTTTAGTAGGCCTGGAAATTAAATGAGTATATCATAGCAATAGAGTCATTACACACCAATTTGGTGTTTATGAAATCTATTCCCGTAGGTCTATTTCTTTTCTGCTACAAAACTCAAATATCTATATGACTTTTCATACCATATTTTGTCATTCATTCATAAACAATTATAATAATACACTTTTTTATATCTAGGGTCATTCTACCACATTTCAAATCCGATTAACATCGTCATTCCTAGCAAACCAAAGGGGCCCTAGAGGAATAAAAGGAGCGGGTGGACTATTTGACCAAAAGGGATTTTCACTTCACTTCCACCAAAACAACAACACTCTCTTGTTCTAAATTAGGGTTTTGTGTGTGCGACTGCAAACCCTTTTCCTAACAAATCAATCAAACCACAAGATCCTTCATTCTCATCAGCAGCCATGGCGACTAAAGTCCAGAGAATCATGACCCAGCCAATCGTACGTTCTATATTCATCATCCCCAAAACCCTAACATCTTAACCTTATTTTGTTACTGTATCTTTTTCATTACTAATTTTTATTTTTATTTTTGTGTTACAGAATCTCATCTTTAGGTTCCTCCAGAGCGTAAGTGTTTTTTTTTTTTTTTTTTTTTTTTTTTTTTTTTTTTTTTTTTTTTTAAGATGATTTTGGTTATTTATGTTTTATATTGTGATTATTATACAGAAAGCTAGGATTCAGATATGGCTATTTGAACAGAAGGATTTGCGTATCGAAGGCCGTATTATCGTATGTTTACTTATACCACACTTACTATATCTTTTTTGGTGCCCTAGTTGTTATGGTTAAAGTGTTTATGTTAGGGTATTTGCTTGCTAGCTTTGCGCTATAACGAGTTTGTTAAGGGTGTGTTTGGGATTATTTGTTGGAAGTCAACTACTTATTGTGTTATGACGCATAGTGTATAGGGTTTGAGTGTTTGGGTAGAAGCAAACTGCTTACAATTATATGCTTATCTGTGGGTGGAAAAAAGCAGTTTATGAGTTTCTTGTTAAATCTGTTAATATGGGTTTGGTTTGGGGGGTGTTTGTTTAAGCGTATATAACATAAGCCGTGTTCGGGAAGCCACATTTTTGTGGCTCATTTTGACACTTACGGGCTTATATAACATTGAAATTGTGGCTTATTTTGACACTTACGGGCTTATATAACATTGTCAATGTTATATAAGCCCATAAGTGTCAAAATAAGCCACAAAATTGTGGCTTATGTTATATAAGCCGAACACATATAAACTAATAAGCCCATATATAAGCTGAAACAAACACCCCCTTGTATCACCTCTGAAATCCGTAGATAAGCAGAAATTCTGAACTTTTAAGAAACTGTTTATCAGGGTAATTGCTTTTTTGTTATAGCAGAAGCAAATACAAAGAATTATGTTATGTAAATTGTAGTCCAATTGCAACATATCTGCCTAGCCGCTGTCCTGATAAGACAGGTTGAATAATTATGTTATGTAAATTGTTTTGCAATCAGTTAAATTACTACATATAGCTCCATATAAAAATAATCAAACTCAATACTAGTTTTTAAGTTTTCAACATTTGAGAAATAATCAAACACTGTGTCACAGAGTTTTAAGGTTACTCTTACCAGTTAAGTCATTTATACTTTATAGCACTCTGAGTGTCCTGAACAGAAAAAAATAAGGCCAGATTTTAGCTCAGATTATACTATAGCAAAAGAATGGTGAGATTGACGATTTAATTTTTATGATCCTTTCATAGTAAAGAGATGGAGAGATCACACTAGTGCAGTTAGGGTGGTAATAATGCCTTTTAGTTAAGCTTTTAGAAAAACAGAGACTTGTGCCACCACTTTCTTCAAAAGCAAAGTTCAGCATTACATAAAGTTTCAGTTGTCAAATATGAACCTGTTGGTTCCGGAAAGAAACGAACCCAAAACATCGTGGGCGACCAGTTTTCTGATCCCACAATCCCACATAACCCGTGCTTCCCTAAAACAGTTTAACAGAAGTAATAAAATTAGCATATTATTTTGTGCGAGTGACAGATAGGGAGAAAGAGAACAAGATGTACTCACAAATAACTAGCATAATCGAAGATGCAAGCAAACAGCATAGCATCAGTATCCTCTGGGCTAAGATCACCAACAAATATGTTGATGTGACCTGCAAATCACAAATAGGAATGTCAATTAGATAACAAAGTAATGCATTAACAAAAGTAGGCATAAACTCACAAAACAATAAATGCAAAAAGGACTGTGTTAACAGTGCAGAATGTGTTGTTTAAACAGAATAACGTGATTATATGTCTATTGTAATAGTGACCTGTATTATACTGTTGATTTTGAGTGATCCAGAAACTTATGTTTTTTATTTGTTTGATGGTGTAGGGATTCGACGAGTACATGAACCTTGTTCTTGACGAGGCCGAGGAGGTCAGCATCAAGAAGAAGACCAGAAAGCCGCTAGGTTTGTCATATATTTATCTTCATCTTGACTTATTTTTTGGATCCTAGTCTTCGTGTATCTAACTTGCAACTTTTTTGTATATTTGTAGGGAGGATTTTGCTCAAGGGTGACAACATTACCCTCATGATGAATTCGTATGTCACTTGATCTTTCTCCATCTCTATTTCACTCTCTCACACACTCGCACTGTATTCACCTCTCTTTGGAGGAGATAGGCATTCTAGTTTCTTATTTGATTGACATTCTTTTGTTTCTCGTTCTTTTCAGTGGAAAGTGAGGAGCAGTTGCACGAGGGATAGGTGTTGACTAAAAGAAATGCAACTTATGTTGGGGATTGTTTTGAGGAATGTTATTTAGGGACTTGTATGAGAATTGATCCGGCCTATGTTAATGTTTTTATGTTCTTATTTTGTAAACACCCAATTGCGGATATGTGTTACCTTATGAGCAAATCTTGTTAAAATGGTTGCATTTTGTATGGGTGTTGGTTATCTGAGCTACTCCTGTACATGAAGACAATGCACAAAAAGATGGCGTATGTGTTTTACCTGCCCAAAGCCCCAAAGAAACTAGAAATTATTGACAAACTTCGTCTGGTGTTTTTCTTGGGCTATTTGGAAAGATTCATCTAAAGTTCAATTCTTAGGAGGATTTATTATAGTGTGCTTGTTGATTTGTAAACTGGGACCTGTGATATGAAATGAAAATAACTATGACCGAATATAAACTGTCATCTTATGCCTTCATATCTCGCTTAAAGTTGCAATTCACAAGATCACAGGTTTCCTTCCCGACCATTAACAACACCCACCGTGCTCACAAAATATCAGGTTTTCTTCCACACTAAATGTACCACTTACGTCGAGGGAGATTCCACTTGCAGACTTTGATTGTACATATGCTTATCTGCATTTATCTCTGGTTTACTAACCTCACTCCTGGGGTAAGCAAACTCGATTATGCTTAGAAATAGATTGGTCATTAACCATGTTCTGTGACGTGCCTTTTATTTTTTATTATCAATACTCGTCCGAATCAACGGGATTGGTAAACTGCCTGTGCAGACTTGATTTTACTAACCAACTGAACAGCAAGTGCTGCTAGGTTCTCAGCTAGCATGACTCCAATACAATCTGATGTTATTAGACTGATACCTAGTTACCTACAGACTACATACCTGAGTGGTTCTTGCCTAACTTGTGTTTTCCAGCAAGTGTTTAGCTAATGTTTTAGGATTAATGAAACTACAGATGGTAGCATACTGTTCTGGCTTACTCTTACGTAGAACCTAAGGTCTAATTTAGTGTCGTTAGGGAACAGACTGGGCGTGTTTTGGTAAATTAACACTTTAACAGCAGCTGCAGAAAGTTCACCTTGTAATGTTAGCACTACAGGCTGTTATTTCTACAGCTATATCTTCCTGACATAACATTACAATTCAGAAACAGCAACGACTCTAAGGAAAACCTAAAAAGTGCAACACATTCCAGTTGCTCCTATAAATTGTACTTGTGCTAGCTTCAGGCTCCAACACATTCTGTACTAAGGTGCTTAACTGTTATATAATCTGAAACATACATGGATCACATATTCCAGCACACACTAAATGTGCTGGATACACTGTCATATTTAAAAGGTATGAACTTTAGTATTAATCATAAATCTTATTTCCAGTTCGTAATGGCCTGATCAGAAGAATTCCAATTCCGCACTGGCAGTGTGTGTAGGGGACTTGGGGGGGGGGGGAATTATAGGTAGTAGCATGCACCCGAAGGCTCTTCACCCATCCAGCAACCCTTACAAACCCCATAATACCTAATATCTTCCTCACCACCATATAACTTTTGAGAACATCAAACCTTGCTGAACCACCATGAATTAGGGAAGCTCACAAGTCACACCATGCATTAGCCAGTAATATGGATGCTTCTCAATTTATATTCTTCTCTCTATTTCTTCATGGCCAAGTTCATGAAGACAGACGTTTTGTATCTTAAACACTAATCAGACACTCATGGATTATCAAAATGAAAAGAAAGATGTTCTGATCTACCAACTATGGCTGCAAAGAAAGCTGTACCATAAAACAAGCATACACTGGGCATGAACATAGGCTAAAACGACAGAGAAATAAAGAAGCAAAAATGAATAAACCAATGTACCAGCTTCAATTTAAGCATTAGCCTGCGCAACATCACTAGCCATAGCAATGAATAGGGCAATACAATCATGGCACATAAAACTTTTGACTTATCAATGCCAGTAACTAAATTCTCATTTCCAACAACATACAACATGCATACAAAACTTTAAACTAACAAACACGTGAGCCAAAATGTTATAACAACAGATGAATGAAGGAATATAAGCAAGTCATGTAATATTCACAGCATGAGCAAATCAAGAAGAACTTGTCTTTTGCATTCTCTCTATCAAAATCTTCAAACCCATGTGCCTGCAAACATTCACAAACCAATAAACATCAGTCGATCAGTCAAACTCAGACTCAGACTCGCCCAACAATGCTTAAAATTAATACTTTAACAAAGTTTACCTTCCAAGCATCAAAACAGTAGCCCGTGGATTGGTTCGAAATAGAAAACACAGAACCATCAATAACTCGAGATAACGGCTCAAATAATCTTCTCCACAATACTCACAATACTGTAATACAATGGTGAAGACTATGGCCTCATGAAAACAGTAACCTGGGCTAGGATATGGAAGAACATCAGACGACGCCTCAAGATAAGCACCGGAATCTCACAACCTGAATCAACGACTGTTGCAGTAACATTGGTGACAAAAACGATATCCCATTTCTTGGATTATCATACAAAAACTGACCAACGTAAGGTGAATGAGTAACAACCAGTATCCCCCAAGAAAACACATACCCCCTCGGTCCAATACCACTCAACAACAACAAATGAGGACTACCAATCGCACCAGCAGACAAAATCACCTCAGCATCCTCCCTCAACATAGCGTGATGTAAACACCCAACGTTATCCCTAAAGAAAACACCTATCACATCACCTAAACCATCAAATAAGATCCTCTCAACAGTAGCATAAACTGCAACTTTATATTGCTACCCTTAGCCAAAGTCAACAAATCCGCAGCACTATGCCTATGACCAGAGCTATTAAAAGTCGAACCACCTATACCTCTCTCTTCTTTAGCCATCAAGACACCTACAGTAGTATCATACTGTCCAGTCACAGGCATTGTACTTTTCCGGTTATATCCAGCCAAGACCCGGTTATACCCGATTATTTCCGGTCAAGACCCGGTTAGACCCGGCCATTTCCGGTCAAGACCCGGTTAGACCCGGCCATTTCCGGTCATATCCGGTCAAGACCAAGTTAGACCCGGTCATTTCCGGTCAAGACCTGGCCATTTCCGGTCAGAACCGGTTAGACCCGGTCATTTCCGGTCAAGACCCGGTTAGACCCGGTCATTTCCGGTCAAGACCCGGTTAGACCCGGCCATTTCCGGTCAAGACCCAGTTAGACCCGGTCATTTCCGGTCAGACTCGGTTAGACCCGGTCATTTCCGGTCAAGACCCAGTTAGACCCGGTCATTTCCGGTCAAGACCCAGTTAGACACGGTCATTTCTGGTCAAGACCCGCTTAGACCCGGCCATTTCCGGTCAAGACCCGGTTAGACCCGGCTAAACCCGGTCAAGACCCAGTTAGACCCGGTCAAGACCCGGTCATTTCAGGTTAAACCCGGTCAAGACCCGGCTATATCCGGACAAATCCGGACAAGACCCGGTTATACCCGGCCAAGACCCATATTCGGCTTCAAATAATTCCACATATCAACAAAGGTTATACTGGTATCGTGTTTTTTTCTTGTTTAGTTGTAGTGCATGGTTTGAATGTATGTATCAATTAAGGATCTGAACTTAGTAGTTTCAGCATATGGTCCGCTGCAAACTTACACGTCTTTGAATCTTGTGATCATCATTTTTTGTAATACTGCTGGCGTTAGCATGCGTATGTGTTATTCTGTTTGTTGTAGTTTCCTGTCTTACTGTAAGTATCTTATTGTTGCGTTTTTCTGATGATGCGTAAGCTAAAAAGTTCATCCATGTGTATTTGCTTGTGTGCTTAAGGTCATCGGTATGTTTGGTTAAGTGTTCGATCCTTGAGTTGCATTTGGCACGTTAGAGGCCGGTCTCATATTCTTTCTAAACAACTTGCATGAATGAGACTGGAATTGCGCAATAGATAGATTAACACTCTTGTTCACTTGCTTGCTTGTTTATGCAATGTGATAGTTGACAAACATCGACACATCTAGCTTCCAAATAAAAAATCACAAAAAGCCTCAAAGTCTCAAACTAGCTGTCTTGGGAAAACATGGTTATCCTATAATTAAAAATTCCTGTTTGCTTATGTGTGTGATTGCGGCTTTAGATTTACTCAACCAGCGCATATCCAGTTATTTGCATGTTCATTGGTCTGATAGGAGTGTGCAAACTCCAAAAATACCGAACCAAAATACTGCATAATACTTATCAATAGCAAAACAGTTTTCTGTATGATAGGGTTTGGCGCCTGTTGTTTTCATGTTTTTGTCTTCTGTTCAATGATTAAAAAATTTCAATAATGTCTTGGTCGGTTTCATGAAACTGATCGTTACCAACATGTCAATGTACACAAATTATCAGTTTGACGTCATTCACATGCTTATTGATTAGTGGATCTGCATTCTGCACCATCTTAATCTTTCACCTGAGCAGTGTGATCATATGTTTTTAACTTCACTTATCCGAATGCCTTGCCGTTCAAAAAAATAAAATTATCCGAATGCCTTGATTTAGAGTTTGTTTGACTTGTGCGTGCTTGTAGGAGTAAAACGTTTTTTGGTTGTCAAGTGAATTAAGCTTATAATCAGTCTCTTCAATAAACAAGTTAATCGTGAGTATAGAAATGACCTTTTCTTTTTTAACGCTCTTCATTGATTCTTGTTCTAAGGTCTATTTGCAATTGTCGTGCTCATACATGATTGTTTACAATGTTGTGGTGTTTGACCTCATCAACATTGTTTAAACTTTTTGGAGGGAAATTCAGTTGGAGAGTTTGTGTGTTTCTTGTTAATTATTTTGTTAACCGGCTTTATCTGATTTGTGTGCTGTGAGTTCGAACCCCGAAATTCATCTGCCAAAAGTTTACAAACCATGGTTATCTATAAAAACAAATGGGTGTATCATCTATGCAATACGATAAGGTGTTCAATCGTGTCTAGTTGTAATGTCAAGTTCAAGCTCAAGCTCGACTAAAGATTGATATTATGTTTCAAACCCAAACACAATACATAACACATGTATGGTGAATGGACTCATTTCTTAGTCATATTACATATTAATGATAATTAAGTAATTATATCTATATAAACTGAAATTTAACGTAAGACTACAAAGCTCGTAGATTTTACAAGCCGGATATTTTGAAGCTTGAGCTCGACTTGAAAATCTACTACGAGTAGCTCGAGTTTGCGCTCAGCTCATGTTAGTTGGTTCGTAGTTCGTTCGAATTGACCTCAAATAGGTTGAGGGTTGTCATGTCTAGTTTACATCCTTAGTTTTGATAACCTAACTTTTGTTTTTCTTGGAATGGAACGATATGTGTGAATCATTAGCTATAAGTTTGAGTTCGGATTCACAGCTTTATTTGGGACCAAAACCGGACCCCTCTTGATAGTCTATCGGTAAAATATAGTTTGCTTTTCGGCTTCCATGTTCTTCTGCTTTGGTTTTACTTTAAGAGTCTTCGATATTTATGTAAGCGTAGTAAAGACTCATTATGTAGACTCGTTTAATAGTTTAGGCATGTCATCACTCATCTTGTTTTAAGTTTTATAAACTACGTAGTATGGTCTTAACTTTTATAGTCAAATTAGTATAGCTTTTTTTTCGAAATTTAAAATATTATAACGATGCTTTCATAAGGAAAAAAGAGTCATAATTCATAAAGCACGTGTTTTCGTTTTCTCTTCTATGTTTGTCATGTATACGAAGGTTCTTGACTATAATATTACTTTAAAATTCTTAAATTCTTGTTTCTCATACTATAACACATTTTTCTATTATTTTTCCTTTCATTTCAAAGAGCTATTTATCTTTATAAAACAAATCGGAGAATATTATTAGAGTTGCCATGTTTCCCCGGGCAAAGTAGTTGTAGTAAGTCATAGCACGAGAAACGTTTTTCACATCTATCTAATCCATTGTTATACATTTGGGGCCCGTTTGGTTTGTAGACGGGTATATGATTAGGATTTAGGGCCCGTTTGGTTTATGGGTTTTGAGTGGGTTTTGGATTTAGAAAGAGAAAACCTTTGTTTGGTTGAAAATTTGACATCCGGATTAGGATTTCAAATGCCAAATTAGAGGGTTTTATAAAAGTAGGGGGAGGGGTGGGGTTTGGTAAATATTATGGCCCGTTTGGTTTATAAGTAGGATTGGTTTCGGATTTAAATTTGGTATAGGATTTGGATTTGAGGTAGGTTTAGGAGAGATAAATTGTATTTATTTAAATATATTTTATAATAAATTTTAAATAAAATATATTATTTAAATGATAAAATAACAAAATATGTTCACTTATATAGAGAGAGACAACCATATATGGCCCACAAAGTACATAAATTAATTTGAAACCTACCAAAGTGCCCTCCTATCATTTTTGATTCCATCTATCATTCCCTTTTTCAAAAGCACGAAACAAACAACTATTTAGGGTCCGTTTGGTTTATAAGTGGGATTGGATTAGGATTTGAATTTGGTATAGGATTTGGATTTAGGGTAGATTTAGGAGAGAGAAATTATATATTTTAAATATATTTTATAATAAATTTTAAATAAAATATATTAATTTGAATGATAAAACAATTATAAAAAAATGTGAAGAATATAATAGGGTCCACATTTATAGAGAGAAAAAAACCCACAAAAATATTGATACCCACTTGAAAGTCACCAAAATAGCTAACTATCATTTTTTGATTCCTAATTTCATTCCTCATTTGAAAAGAAGCAACCAAACAAAATTTAAATGTCTTGTCAACTCAAAACCCATTCCAAAGTGTCAAAACAAACGGGCCCTTAATGTTTTTAGTGGGCCCTACTTACAACTCTACTCTCATCTATCTCCATATTTATTTTTAATAATAATATTTTTTATTACAAAAATATTACTACCTCCGTCCCATAATTATTGTTCAGTGTTGACTTTTGAAGTCTTTATTTTGCAATTTTGACCTTAAATATTTATAGTTGTGTTATATAATACTTGATAAAAATTATACCAATAAAAAATACATTTAAAACTCAATCCGTTTATATATTTTGCATCAAGTAATATATAACACAAAGAAAATTATTTACGGTCAAAGTTGAAAACAAAAGACTACAAAAGTCAAATGTGGACAAAAATCATGGGACGGAGGGAGTATATAAATAATTAATACTATTAAATATTGTTTACTCTCTCCTACATCAAATTTAAATCCAAATCATAATCTACAACTTTACATTTAAATCCAAATAATAATCTAAACCCACCTACAAACTAAACGGACCCTTACATTTTGATTAGGATTTGGATTTAATTTTGATATAAGAGAAAGAAAAGTATTTAAAGTTGTTTTATATTTTAAAATATGTTTTATAGATTTTTATATAAGAAGTGAGATGAGAGAGATAGGGAGAAAAAGAGACTGATGTCCATTTTTGTAAAAATAATAATAATAATAATTATTAAAAAAAATAAACAAAACAAAACAAAAAACCGTACCACTATCTTTAGGCTACTTCCTAATATTTTGGATAAAGTCCAAACTCAATCCTTACCAAACGACTTATTAATGTCTTTTCAAATCCAAACTCACTCGAAAATAGGATACCAAACGCACCCTTATACTTTTATACTTAGACTAAGTGTAGTAAGGAGAAAAACACTCGGTCGATCCCTCATGAGGATTGATCCCTCTCCCTCTCATTTATTACACATTGGCTATGAGAATGCGTCCTTCAAGGACAATTTTGTTGAATCCGCAAAAGCAACAGACTTGTGGAGAAGGTTTGTGTTGGGTGTTTTATTATTTGTTTTTTAGGGAATTTTTTCTGATGTTCTCGGTCTTTTTGTTACATAAAGTTGCTCATTAAGTAGTCTAGATAGATAAAACTGATGTGGTAATAACAACGTTGTTCAAAAAAAATGAAGATGTTGGTCTCTTGATTAGTCCTTGCTACACTTAGTCTTACAATTCTAACACATTAATTAGTCGGTATTTTCCGACCAACGTTCTTATGCTAGGTGGAATGGGTGTGACCCATCACCCTTCACTTTTCATCCTCACCTTTCACACCATTACACCCTCCCCTTTGTCACCGTGTAAAGTGGGTGTTTTTATTATTGTTTATTTGATTTGAGAGTGTATGTGGGGTATTTTGTGGAGTATATTTGAAAAATGATGGGAGTTGTGACTATTACACATGAAAAGTGAGGTGAGTGGTGATGTGCTAAATGGTGATGTGATGCTGAGGTGGAAGTGAAGAGTGACCATCAATGTTTTAAAACTCAGGTTGACCCGGCTCGAAGGCCGGACTGAATGTGACCAAGTTTTTGCTTGTTTGAAAACCGGATTGAACCACCGGTTTTTGTTGACCCGGTTTGATAAACCCGGCCGGTTCATGAATTATTATAAAAAAAAATCTGACAAATTTTTTTTTCATCAACCTTTTAAGTTTAATTGACAAGTTGAAATTAATTGACTACTTGAAGTGATGAGTACGAACGTTAGTTAAAATTTTGTAAAACAATAAATTAGCGTTATAAATTATTTTACAAACACCAACTAATATAGTTTTAATATGACTATTATAACTTAGAATTATAAGTTGATTGTTGTTGCAAATTTTTGATATATTATTATAAATATATAACTTAAAAACAAAGTTTATCAGTAGAGTCTTCGTTTTTCATCAGTTTAATCAAATGTAAGGATAAAGTCTGATAAATCATGAGATCATGCAACAATACATGTTAAATATAGAACCGGTTTAACCCAACGGTTAACCGGTGACCCAATTAACTTACGACTAAACCGATAAGAAAACTGAATTTTAAAACGTTGGTGACCATTGTACCTGGTTTTAACGAGATGAATTTGTCATTTGAAGGGAAGTTCATCATACCTGTTGACTTAGCTTTCGTATTGATTTAGTCAACTTATATGAGCAAAGGAATAAAACAAAGAAATGAACGTACTGTAAAGTCTAAAGTCTAAACAACTTTGAATGAGCTTTCGTTTGGGTGTAGTCAACTCCTTTTTTTTATGGACTGATTCAATGTGCTACTTATTCAACTCATACATACATATCCCCTTTTATTATTAGAATCCGTACCCTTTTCGGGCTTGAAGGTTTGAAATGGGTCAATCGTTTTTTATTACTAGTATAATAATAAACTCGTGAGCATATAGCATAACGACTCCCATGCATAAAGTATTAATTTTATTTTTATTTTTTATTTATTTTTTTTAGCATGAAATTTAATTCTACTTTTACTTCAATACTCGTCGGTAAGACAATAAGTCATAACTATAAACTAGTACTTGTACCAAGGCAGATCGAGTGGGTTGGTTTATTGGGGTGCTTTTAAATCAATAATCTTTTAGTACAACACAATGTAGATTTTGTCAAAATTACAGATCATTTTGAAATGCACCTTATTTCAAATAATTATGTCACAATTAGTTTTGGTGCTTTTTTTATTAGTGTCTTAACTATTTTAATTGGATTTAGTGACATGAGTGAAGAAATTTAGGCGTGTTTTGTTTTTTTGTTTTTAATATCAGACGATTTAAAAAGGTTTTGTTGTTGACCATGCAAATACTTTTTTAAGTGGAATAAATAAACACTATGAAAGAAAAAGTCTCTTTTTTCCCATCCAAATTTTCACACTCATTTTAATTTTGTCATCAGAAAATAAATTATAACACTGTGTTGAAGTTGAGAAAAGGGGGAACATCAGTTGTGGTGTAACTTTCACTTGGCTTCTTTTATTATACAGTACATGTTTCTCTCACACCAATACTAAGGCTGCCCAAAGGGGTGACCTGGGTCATCAGGTGTCACGTCAGCTTTCTCTCTCCGATAATCAAACATGACCCAAGTGTCACAGTGGTGAATGTTTTTTTTTTTTTTTTTTTTTTTTTTTTTTTTTTTAATTCAAACATTTTAAATAACAATTTTAAAATTCATTAAAAATAAAAACATTACATTTCATTAATAATTAAAACAATACATATATTAAAAATATTACATAAACATAAACTTAAATTTCAGTAATCTGGGTGATCCTAAGTTTGAGAGTTGTTTGAGCTGTAACCATCGTCGTACGAAGAGTAGTTCACAAACTTTCTCTCTTCGTACTCTGCTTCCAACCAACTAAGCTCCCGCTTTTTATTCTCGTTCTAAACCGCATCTTCTTTATAACCTAGCCCAAATTGAGTTAGATGAGGTTGATATTCTTGTTGCTCAACAAATCTTGGTGCATCAGATGAAGTTGATGCACCTTGGCCAAATTGTTGGTTTTGTTGTGATATAGAACCAACAATTTTGTTTTTCTCAAAACTAACTCCAACGGATCTAGTTGGTGATTTGGACCTGAATCTGTGAAACACAATCCCACAACGTCTCACTAATGGCCTCATCTTTGCGAGCTTCACCGTTCTAAAATTGGTCAATCGCAGCTTTTCTTTCTGCAGAGATGTCTTTGCACTCCGTGTATCGTTGTCTCAATCTTTATTTCAGTGCCTTCGCGAGCTCAAACTGCTTGATAACTTCGACAAGAGTCTGTTGTCGAGTCGTGTCTTCTTTGACGCATTATTTTTTAATGTACTTTTGCATTTGTTCAACGGTATGGGGGAGACGACAAGTCATATTTTTGTGTTTGAATTGTGTGTTTAGAAGTGTGTTTGAGGTTGGTATTATAGGATGTAAAGTGGTAAAGGTTTTTTTTTTTTTTTTTTTTTTTTTTTTTTTTTTTTTTTTAATATTCAAACGGTAGGATTTAAAATCTGTCGAAAAACGACCGATTGTTATTTCTCAATCTACTCTGCCGATATTTGCACAATACTCCACAAAGGAGTCGACCGATTTGGAAATCGGTCACCAAGTGCACTCGACCGATGTTTTTTCTTCCACTACGTCTAGCCTAAGCAACAATAAGTTGATAACCCAATCTAATTAAGTTATTTCCCTTAAACTTAAATAAAATTAATCAACATTTTTTCTTTACAAATAAATCAGTGGATTAAACATCCATTTGTTAAAACTATGTGCGATATACATGCCATTTTTTTTCCTTGCGCATGTAGCCATGTAGGTAGCTCCTTTTTTATTTACCTGCATGTCGTTATATGCAAATGGTGACTACTATACTACTTTCATTGTGACCGACACATTATATTTTTCTCCTCATCATAATTTCATTACCAATTTAGTGTAATAAAAGAACCGAAAACACCATAAAAAAATACCTCAAAAAATCATTTAATAAAACACCCCACACACACAAAATCATAACACAACTCACACACAAAATCATAACACAACTCGGTCGCATATGTAACCCACTTCTGTTTTTCTTAGAGTGGGACGCGTCGGAGGGGAAGATGGTTGTGGGGTCGGACACGTTAGGTTGGTGCCACATAGGTTGGGGACTCGGTCGGATCAAACCCATTACACATAGTCTAAGACATCTATCACTTTTACATAATTTATTATTTAGATAAAGTTAATTCTCTTTAAGTAAAGATTTGGCATAAAAGCATCAAAATTTGCTAGAACCATATGATCTTTATAAAAGAACTTTTACAAAATGATGTGTCGTGACACTTTGACCACTTACAACTTTCTTTCTTCACCGACTCTTTGTTTCACAACAAATCATTAGTTACACCTCATTTGTGAAAATTCTTTTATAAATCTTATATAGTTATAGCATTTTTCAAAAGCATTTTCAAATGCTAAGTCAAACACCATGTTTCATTGTTGATGTTTTATGTGCTATACAAAATTATGATCATCATGTGAGATACATTTAATTGGTCGAATATGCTTGAATGATAATAATTCTAAACAAGCTAATGCTTGAATAAATGAGAACATAAAACTATATTCTAACATAGTATTAATACAGCAAAAATATTTTAATTGGCACTTGCAGTTTATTTTTTATTTTTTTCCAATGGAGGTATCACTTTTATGATTCACATATTCTTTTTTTTATATATATACATAAAATAAATTATAATCGTTCAAAATTATACACTAGATTTCTATTCCATATGTCTCATCAACCTCGATTCTCTCTTTTATGATAGCAACCCTACAAAACTGTATCAAAATATCGCTTGTTTTTCCCAACTTGTAAATTGTACTAGTAATATTTTATTCTGAACAAGAGATTCATATAAATAAACACCTTTTTATATTTCATGAAAACCGTGTTAAGAAAAACATACGAGTATCTAAACTTAGTCAAGCCAATTTTTTAATCATCATAAACCAGAGTTAGGTATCCTGACCAAAAGAACAAAAACAACACAAAAACAATAATGAGACCATAATAAAGTATGATCAACATTAGTAATGAACATGTCTCACATTATCATGATGCTCAACTTATGGTCGAGTTACAAAAAGATTTTATTTATTGCTTAGTTGTTGGCGCTTTTGAACTCCTGACTTGATGCTTCTAAATAGTTTTTCTTCATAGGGATGTCCTGAATAAGTTGATGTAAACAAACTAATATGGTAAGTGAACTTAGCTAAAATTTGCTTTTGTGTTTAGTTATTCTTCTTTCTTGTTTGTAAAGTGAGAATCGTTTTACACGTGTTTTGCTGTGGGGCGCGGGCAGAGATCGTTTTTAGAATCGTTAGGTAACTGCAGAGACTATTTATGTATATTCCATTATACAAAAGTCCCTAGATTTAACTTTGGGACTGTTTTTGTACCCGCAAGTAACGGCAGGGACGACTTTTGCAACTTTTCTGGAACTATTTTTGCAACGTGAGTAAACTGGAAGGACATTTATGTACTCCGTAATTCTTATTACACAAACAGTCTTTAGATTTAAGTTAAGAATTGTTTTTGTAATCGCCGGTGAATAGCATGGACTTTTTTTGCAACTTTTTTGAGACCATCTTTGCAACACAAGTAAATCGGAGGAACTCTTTTTACTTTTTTATCCACCTTTTTACTGTTGATTAAACATTAAGTTACTCATGTAAATTGTTTATATTTAAAATTAAAATTATATCCACTTTTGATTAGCTAACCCAAAAATATTTGTTTACATAAGATTTGTTTAAAAGTTGCCCAAGTCTACCAAAATATTTGTTTTTTCATAAACAAAAAGTCAATCTTTGAGTCAATTTACTACGTATGTTTTACGTTCGACCCATAAACAAATATTATAATTGATATATGTGGATCGTATTTGATCGTGTGAGGTCACAGGTAATAAATAATTAAATATACTAGTAATTTGATATGTACCTTTTAACATTTTAGCTATTTTTAGTTGGACTTAATACAAAAGCTATCAATTTAAAACTTCAAAGACATTTTTTTTTTTTTAGATTTTGTAATTAGCTGACATTATCGTATATGTTACTATAATAGACTACCCGTGTCTGACATGACGTTTTCAAACATAAATTGCATTTTGATAGTGTGAAACGTAAAAAAGAAAAAGAGTAAATTACATGGTTCGTCCCTGTGGTTTAGTAAAAATTATTAATTGAGTCATTATCTTTTCAATTGCGCTTTTTTATCCTTATAATAAAACTACTGCACACCGTCCATCCTTATACCCAAATCCAGTTATATTTCCACGTTATCTCACCCCCACCCCAAGGGTATTTCTGTTTTTCCAGGCTTTTCACTTTTTTAAAGAAACATAAATAATAGTCTTCATCCCAAATAAAATAATTCAGTTTTCGGACCCCCCCCCCCCCCCTCCTAATTTTCCCTCACCCACCCACTCACACAAAACCATTCATCTTCTACATTAGATTAACCTAATCTGATCAAGTTAATGCAATGGTTGCCTCGATATCACAATGGTTAAAGAGACACAAGATGATGTTGATGTTTATGAAGCTTATGGTATGATACGGTTACCCTATTGACTATTTGAATAATTTTTGTTTTTTTCAATGCCATTTAAGTATGTGCGGGTTAATATTTAGTTTAACAAGGAAAGCCCTAATTTTGAGAATTTAAGAAAAACCCTAATTTTTTTCCCATTAGACATAAAAGCTTGTGGCCAAAGTGTCCCATTCCAACCACTATCCTTCCTCCACATCATCATCCACAAGTTGGTAGGCCACAGAAGGCAAGAAAGAAGTCTGCGGGTGAGAACATCCCAATGGAGACCACTGGAAAGCTTTCTAGGAGATAAAAGACAGTGACTTGTGTGATGTGCAAGTGCAAAACAAAGGGCCATAACAAGAGAAGCTGCAAAGGTCCAACAACTAATGTAGGCAAGAAAAGGTCAAGATCTGAGACTGGTTGTGGAACTAGTAACACAGCCAACAACACGACAAGGTCTGAGACTGATGGTGATGTGAAGACAAGGTCTGAGGCTGCTAAGAAAGGTTAAAAAAAAAAAAAAAAAAAAAAAAAAAAAAAAAAAAAAAAAAAAAAAAAAACTGCTGCTGATAATCCAGTTAACAAAGCCAACAAGACTGTCAAGAAGGGAAAAAAGCAAGTGTAGTGAACTAGTTTTTATTGTCATGTTATTTTGATGTGTTGTGTATGCACTAAACAATGTGCCTATGGTTGTGAATTAGTTGTTGCAGTATGCAACCAAACAATTAGCTATGTGCTTTTGCATTTTCTATGCCTGTGGTTGTTTGTTACTTGTTGCAGTATTCAACCAAATGGTTGTTTAGAATTATGGAATGCACTCTTTAATCCCATTTTCTTTGTATGCATTTTTCATTTTCTTTGTTTGCACTTAACCTCTTTAATCCCATTTTGGTATGCAGTGTGAGTGCAGTCACATTTGTTCACTCACATTTCTTTGTCTATGACTCCTCCCAAACCAACCTCTCAACCAGGTGTGGTCAACAGGTCAAATCTGAGAGAAAGTGCAAGATATTAAATCCGGTGAAGTATAGGGAAATCCCCGGGTCGTTATGTTCCAGCGAGATTGAAATTGTGTTTTAGAAACGTTTTCGGGAATTAGTGATTGGGAATAGTAACAAATAATGATTTGGAGTTTATTACACTACCGATTGATTGAGATTAAGACAAATGAATAGTATTAACAATTACAAGATTACAGATATATATATAAACGTAAACCAAATTAAAATCAAATACGACTACGTACTGGAAAAAGGGTGAGATTTGAACAAATTTAAACTAGAGGGGTGAAAATGAAATTTTTACAAACTTAATATTAAAAGAAAATTTAATTAAAAAGAAAATTATTTTTTTGATTATTTTATTATTTAATATTAATTAAAAACTATTTAAACTATTTAATAATTAATTAAAACTAATTTAAACCTAATTTAATTTAAGTAAAATACTAAAGTAACTTAGAAAAATATGAAAAATGTTACAAAACTACTTAACCATTACAGGAATTCTAAAAAATTATAAAAAGTTTATAAAAATTATTTTTTTAAACTATTTTACTAATTATTTACTTATTATTAATTAAAATCTATTTTAACTAATTTAATTATGAAAAATACTAAATGAACAGTGAAAATTATAAAAAAATTTCTAAAAATACTTTACTAATTATAAGACATAGGAAAAATATAAAAAGATACTATTGCTTATAAATAAGCAGAAAGAAAATTGATTTTTGGCTTTTTTAATTAAAACTAATTAAACTTAAATTAATTATTATAAATACTAAATAAAATCAGAAAATTATGAATTTTTTTTAAACTATTTTGATATATAAGAAACCTAGGAAAATTATAAAATGGAAAATTGCTTTTTGAAAAAGCTGAGCACTAAGCCAAATGGCTTAAATCGAAGCTATCATTATTTTTAAATTTGGCTTTTTCTGGTTTTTCTTTTACAAAACTATTTTTATACTAAAAACATGAAACTTTTGCAAAGACAACTTTAATGGAGCTTAATAATAAGCAGTGTGCAAGGTAAAAAGTTGGACAGAAGTCCTAATAAGCTTAAAACTAGGATTTTTGATGCAATAAGCTATAATTAAGCTACAAATGGTAAAATAAACTGTAAACAACTAAAAAGCATACAAATATGCTAAAAGGAACAGAATAAGCACTAAGGATAAGCCACATATGCAAATAAGCACTTCCAATACACCACAGACCAAACATGCCTTAAGGGTGCACTTGCAGCCCTATGTGGGGCCCACAGGCTTGATCAGAGGTCCAAGACAAGTGATAATCTGAAAAGTTAGTCTGATGAACTTTCCAAAAAGCCAATAATCCAAGCTTAAGGGTCAAAAATAAGCTAACGGCAAGCCTATGGACTTGGGTGTCTATACTGAGTACTCAGTATACTGAGTATGATTAGTGTAACTTGGTGTTACAAATAAGCTATGGGAAAAGGCTCATAGATCCAAAATAAGCCTTGGTATGTGGAGTAGGACTAATAAGCTATCTAAAAAGCCAAAAGTTGGGGGCTGGGGCCCACAGGTTAAGTCAAAACGAGCTTATGAAACCTGGGCAAATGCCCTGGTGCAGGGGAGGTTCACTCCCTGCAGGCTCAAATAAGGAAGAAAATAAGCCACAGAAAAATTTCTAAAAATAAGCCAATATGATGTTTCACAAGTTAAGCTGGTGGACTTTGATTTCCAAAAAGCTCAGGGCCTAATTATGGAAACTAAAATCATGAAAATTCCTTGAAAAAATGACTTTCTACCTAAGCTATGCAATTTTGACTTTTGAACTTGGTTTGACTTATTTGAACTTTGATTGGATCCTACTGACTTATGATGTTATATTAAGCTAAAAGGAAGCTGAAATAAGCTATCTTATCCACTTATCACTGATGTGAGTGATTTGAGAGTCTAAACCTTAACAGTGAATGAGATTCAAGAGCCTAAGGTGTAATTTGACTTTTGTTCAAAGGACACTAGTTTTTTATGGTTTGTATGCTTTACTGTGACCTATGGAAACATGAACCAACAATGAACATCAACAAAAACAACCATAAACCTACATGAAACAGTTAATCCAAACAACTTGTGATGACTTTTGATTTTTGGTTTCTAAAACAAATGGATACTTAGAACTTTGAAACTGCTTTCTAAGGACTTACTAGGTTCTAATAAGCTTGAATGATCACAGGAATAAGTATTACTAATACCAAAATTTAAGATTCTTGATTATGCTTATTTGACAGTATTACAATAAATATAACAACCCTGATTGGCATACCTAACTGATATGCCTAAACATATGTGTCAGCCTCTAATTGATCTTAACTCTCCATTGCCGCATGTCTCAATCGTCTTGTTAGGCATGTATTTAGGCATGAAAATCGTTTTTTCTAAACATAAAAGGGAATCAGTTTGTGAAAAAAATAACGCCAAACATCCTCTTAAAGTGCTTGGTACAATACATCGTTCATCCGCCATTCGCACATCAACACGCGCACGGCGCCGTTGTTCTGCACCGACGAACGCACCATTCGTCCACCGCTGGTTCCTCTACCAACCCACTGGCTGGTGCCATTTGTGGAAAACTAGAAGGGGGAGGGGGTTGAATAGTTTTCCCCTCTTTTTTTCATTTTATAAAAACTTTGTTTCAAAATGTTGATTCGAAATTATTCAATTGTTTGTTTGGAAAACCTTTAATTATAATTTAGTATGTAAACACCATATAATCAATATGATCAATTATATATGTAAGCTTTTGTAAAAACTTAGTTTTATGAATGGAGCTTTGGTCGGTCTTTGTGTGAATACGTTTTCCTTTTAAAATCTTAAAACGTTTTGTATCAAATTATCTATCAAGTTAAACTTAATATAAGAAGTGTGAATAATAATCTATTTGACCATATCATATAATTATACACACAATCACAATATTAACTTCTATGTTCAACACAATCCATCATCACAACTATATAAGCAACAACTAAGACATATAGGCAAGCATAGATGTAAAGCAATAAATGCAAGAATAAATGAAAAGAGATAAGAGAAAGGAAATGCAAACCGGACACGATAATTTATAGTGGTTCTGCTATAATGACACTTTCCTTGCCCTACTCCACTCACCGAGTCACCTACTCGAGGGTTTTCTTCACTACTCAACAAGCTCCATTTTGGCGGAGAAAACCGTACACAACTTTTGCTTACACAATTTTACGACACTAAGCTAAATGTCGAGTTCTAATAGTAGCTAGAACCAATCTCACAACACTACTTCGATCACTACACAACTTCTACACGACTTCACGACTTCTTCATGGCTTCACGACTTCATGACTTCTTCATGGCTTCACGACTTCACGACTTCTTCACTACTTCACAACTTCTTCTGTACTCCACTACATATTCACACATCTACTTCTTCACAACTTCATGACTTCTCCACACTACTACTTTTTCCCACTACTTCTTACTCACTCATAAACTCACTACTAAGTAAGATCATCTTGATCTACTTATTACATATACATAACTCACAACATCAAATAAACACTAACTAGATCCTAATACATCTTTGGCTTTATGATAGGGAGGATTCTTCTCTTGCACTTTGAGTTGTGAATGATTGGATCACTTGAAACAAAGACTTATAATCTTATGATCAAAAGATTTAGAAGGATGTTTTGAAGGGATTGGGACTGAAAATTTTCGTGCAAAAGGTGAGAAAAATCTTTGGAATGAACCAGTATTTATAAGGGGAAAAATACTGTTTGGGAGCGTGGCCGATCCCATTAATTGGGTGCCGGTCCCCTTAATAATTAAGGGGACCGCCTAGTATAATTAAGGGGGCCGCCTAATAAAAAAATATTTTTTCTTCATATTTTTTGTCTTTTTGTGAGGGAGGTTTTTCCTGAAGAATGTAGCCGTTTTTTGGGTTGAAATTTGAATTCAAATTATTTATTTTGAATAAAACATTTTTTATAAATACAAAATTGTTTTGTATAAGTTTAAAAATGTTTGTCCACTTTAATAAAATGTAAGGTTTGTAAAAATAAAAATTCATTTGATCATAAAATGCATTAGACACTTTGTTTATTCATACCTTAAGTGATATGGATGCTAAAACAAATATTTACGACTAAATACTTGTTTACGTCATAATTTGTAGTTCAATGAGTTTACATTTTGTGATTATCAAAACATAGAGATATCGATTTATGTTAATAATGTTTTTAGGCATTATTTATATCAACACCATTGGTAATTATTATTATTATTATTATTATTATTATTATTATTATTATTATTATTTGTGAGCAAGTTTGGTATTTTTTTTGAGACCCACAGACACCAATAACGTTTTTTTTGTTTGTTTATTTGAAAGGGTATTTTAGTTATTGGTGTTTTATTGAAAGGGTGATAAAATAATGCTAAGACGACAGACAAATAACATGTTATTCGGACCGACTGCACCAAACACTTTTATAACTTCTCTCTTTCCTCTCATTTCATTACCTCACCATAGCATTTTGCTTGTATTACATCATATGAATTTAAGAAGAGAATCATCAAAATAAAGCATTTTGCTTGTATTGCGTGAAGTCATGATAAGAAAGATAACCAAATTCTATGATGTTTGCAACATTATGATTAGCCAACAATTTCATAAAAAATGACTCTTAAATCATTTTGTTCGAGAAAATTATAGGAGAGATGAGCACTAATGCTATAATAACATCATAATACATTTTTTTAGGTTGGGCACACTCGTGACCTCCAACAACTTTCATTTTTTTCTCAGTTTTTTTCTATGACGACCTACAGACGACTTTTTACCACACTAAGACGACATTTTTTTAACAACAAAATTAAAAACTTCATTTTTAATAATAGGAAAACCATTATATAATAATTCAAATATATTTAAAAATATTACAAATAAAAATATACATCCTAAAGTATAAATTTCTTATTTATAAAAGAAAAAAAGCATACATCTTCATCTTCTTCATTGTATCCGCAAAAAAAAAAAAAAAAAAAAAAAAAAAAAAAGGATTACAAAACCACAACACGCAACGCAAATACAAAGACACAAGATTTTTTTTTATTCGTTTATGTGTTTTGAATAGGTTGAGTAGACGACCCAAACAACACAACCTATCTTCGCCGATCGACCTCGACCTTCTTGGCACACTAAGGTCGACCAACGACCGACACCAACGACGACAACCTCCTGAGTGCGCCCAGCCTTATATATCACTGTTTAACACATGTATTTATTTATTTATTTTACATCTTTCAAAACAAAGAAGTTAAAAGCAAATGATTGAAATATTGTTTGTGTTTGTAAGAGAGCTCGGTATGGGGGTTGAATCGTCCGCCATTCTCCCTAAAACGAATGAATGCAGCATCATATTGCACCGGTGAACGCATCGTTCGTCCACCGTTGGTGTTTCCGGCCATTGCAACCAGTGACTTCTTTTATTTATTTATTTTGTTATTTTTTTTAATATTTTTTTCTGGTGCGTGTGTTTGTGTTTGCAGGTTTGGCTTAGAGAAGAAGATGCACTTATTATTATTATTATTATTATTATTATTATTATTATTATCATTATTATTATTATTATTATTATTATATTTTTTTTTCATTTTTTATTTTAAATCATTTTGTTTTGCATTTCTACATTGTTAGTCTATTTAACACTTTTTCTTAAACCGGCAATCTCTAATATGTTTGCAATGTTAGGCCTAAGTTAATTTTTTAATATATTTTTAGTATCATATTTTTTATATGTTTGTCGTATCTGTATCGTATTTATAATCATTTCGCAAACCAAAAGGACGAACGGTGCAATTTTTTTTATTAATACGTTAGTAAGTTCTGTTTTAGTATGTTCACGTTTTTTTTTTTTTTTTTTTTTTTTTTTTTTTTTTTTTTTTTTTTTTTTACGTTTTTCTCTGTTTTTTTACATTTTCGTCCATTTTTTCGTTTTCGTCTGTTTTTTACGTTTTCTTTTTTTTGGTTTGCGAAATGCCGAATATGGGGACTACGGATGGAGGGACTAACAACGCCAAACGTTTGCCCGTTAAGAACGAACGGTGTAGTTTTTTTGGTCAAGGGACTAACGACTCCAGTCAACGCAAACCTCATGGACGAACGGTGTAATTTACTTTATATTGTATTTGAGTTTTAATTTAAAATGTGTTTAAGGGATCCAATAAGAAGAATAATTAAAATAAGAAGGATAATAAGTAATTCTAACCACACATTTTAATTTGGGAGGAAAAATTTGAATGAAGATGCATCCATTTTTGTAGGTGCATCTAGAATGTGTGGTTGTGATTACTTCTTATTCTTCTTATTTTTATTATTCTTCTTATTTGATCCCAACTCTGTGTTTGTATAAAATAATAAAATGAAAAAGGTAAATAAATGTGTTTGTACCAATAACATGTTATTTGGTTTTTGATGAGGATAATATTTTAGTTGTTGGTGTGTTATTGGAAGGCTAAAGATGACGCAAAAATGACAGACGAGTAACGTGTTATTCGTCACTACCGCACCAAGCAATCTAACCATTGGTGGAGCTATTAAGGGACCGGGAAGGGTCCCGGCCCCCTAGGCCTAAGCCCGTTAGTGTATTTTTTCGTGATCTCAAGTGTTAAAATTTTATTCTCTCCATTTCAGCCCTTCCATCTAATGTTCTTTCCGAAAAAAATTGTTTCGGCTCTTTCAAAATTTTTTTTCTAGCTCCGCCATTGAATCTAACCCCACTCATTCACAAATGACGACTCGGTATGTTGACGAATGACAACAAATGACGACACATGACTATACGCCATATGCTTGCAGCAAGGTATAACAAACTTTCCATTCACCCCACTCAAATATCTATACAATGTGTGAATTTTAGGGTTGTAAACGAACTGAACGTTTAGTGAACATTTCATGAACCGTTTGGTAAAAAGTTTGTTTATGTTCGTTTGTTTATTAAATGAACGAGATGAACAATATTTTACGTTCGTTTACTTAAATGAACGAACATGAACAAAAGTCTCGTTCGTTTATTTATATTTGTGAACGTCCGATTAGGCGTTCGTTAAAGTTCGTTTATGTTTATTTATCTATTTATGGTTATATATCATATATTTTAATTTTATAATTTTAAAAATTGGTTTGTTTAAACAAAGCAACACTTATAAAACAATATATTGTGAAGAATTCAATAAAGTTTATGTTTGTTTGTCTATTTTCATTTATGTTCGTTTAGTGTCTTAATGAACGAACATAATGAACATGAACAATTCGTTTTCTTAATAAACGAACATGAACAAGAAAATTCGTCCGTTTAACCGTGTCCGTTTATTTGTCCGGTTAAAAGTATATGAACGAATATAAACAGGGCTCCATTCGTGTTCGTACGGTTCGTTTACAGCCCTAGCGAATTTCATCTAATTTTTAAGACACAACAATAAGTTCGAAAACATTTTGCATTTCATTGTTATCAATCTTCATACACATTAAAAAAAAAAAAAAAAAAAAAAAACGTTAGTTCAAAACTTCTAAACTGAATATGCTCCTATGTTCATCGAAAAATCACTCGTTAAACCATTGTAAATATAAAACAACTCGATCATCATTTCACAATCACTAGTATGATGTAATAGTTTATCCCTCACCATTTTTACATTACCGTCACATTATCTTCCTACCCGTTTTTCTCGTAATATTCATACACTCAAACGCAAATCTTCCTTATTTAAATACATGAAAATACACAACACATTCACATAACTTAACCATATAATAAGTCGTATTACCACGTAGTAAAAAAAAAAAAAAAAAAAAAAAACTCCCTTGTCTTATTACCGCTACAAAACATAGGTAGCTAAGTACATCCTTAGTTTATTAAACATTTATTTAACAAAACCAAAAAATATAAAAAGTACTATTAGACGATAAATATAACCCAACCCTCTAATTATAAATTTAGGTAGTACTTATGAGGACTTTTTTCCTCTTCTCTGAAATCGTAATTTAAACAAAAAGAAAAGGGGTTGTTTTTCGTCAGAATAGGGGCTTATTGCATAATCTCATTTCTTTCTCCTTTTCTACTGCCGTATAAATTACTAATCACTCTATTAGTACTTAAACATATTGAATAGGGACTAATACATAAGTCACTTTTTTCATTATAATATTTATTCACTGGCTAAAAATAAAATATTTACTACTAATACATAGTCATGAAGTAGACACACGATAAACATAAAAAGGAATCAGTTTGTGACAAATAACGCCAAACACCCCCTTATATCTCTCTCTTTCTCTCTCATTTCATTACCTCACCTCACCTCATCACATCATATGAATCGAAGAAGAGAATCATCAACCAACAACCATCTCCTCCTCCTCCTCTTCTTCTTCTTCACTTAATAACATTCATTTCTCTCTTATCCTAATTCCCAAACAACCCCCTATCTCATAACCAACACTCAAATTGACAAATCTCACACATCTCAAAACCCTAAACTTTTATAAAAATTTATAAATTTTTTATAAAAATCATAAAAAATTTATAAAAAAAAATGAAACCTATCCAACCACCACCGCCAACAACCGCCGCCGCCTCACCTAACCGTCCGCGCCGCCGCCCCGACCTAACCCTCCCCCTACCCCACCGGGAGCCACCGCATCCAATCGCCGTCCCTCTCCCTCTCCCACCGCCGTCATCCACCACAAACTCCTCCTCATCCAACTCCTCCAACTCATCAGCCACCGCCAACCACCGCAAAGAAAGCGTAAACCTCTCGGACCTCAACCGGATGAACCGAATCGGATCCGGCAGCGGCGGAACAGTCTACAAAGTCATCCACCGCACCACCGGAAAACTCTACGCCTTAAAAGTAATCTACGGAAACCACGAAGATGACGTCAGGCGTCAGATCTGCCGAGAAATTGAAATCTTACGAGACGTTGACAATCAAAATATCGTGAAATGTCACGATATGTACGATCACGCTGGGGAGATTCAGGTCTTGTTAGAGTACATGGACGGAGGCTCATTAGAAGGTACACATATATCTCACGAACCAAGCTTATCGGATCTGACACGTCAGGTATTATCCGGAATTTACTATTTACATCGTCGTAAAATTGTGCATCGCGATATTAAGCCTTCGAATTTGTTAATTAATAGTAAGAAACAAGTTAAGATTGCGGATTTTGGAGTTAGTAGAATATTGGCCCAAACTATGGATCCTTGTAATAGTTCTGTAGGCACCATTGCGTATATGAGTCCTGAGAGGATTAACACTGATTTGAATCACGGACAGTATGACGGTTTCGCGGGGGATATTTGGAGTTTAGGTGTTAGTATATTGGAGTTTTATTTAGGTAAGTTTCCTTTTGCGGTTGGTAGACAAGGGGATTGGGCTAGTTTGATGTGTGCGATATGTATGTCGCAGCCGCCTGAAGCGCCGGTTACTGCTAGTAGAGAGTTTCGTGATTTCGTTTCGTGTTGTTTGAAAATGGATCCGAGGAGGAGGTGGACTGCGGTGCAGTTGTTGAATCATCCGTTTATTACGCGTGGGAGTGTGGTAGGTGGGAGTGCGGGGAGTGGGAATAGTCAGGTGCAGCATCCGACTCATCATTCGTTACCTCCGCCTCCGCCAAGGTTTAATTCGTCTTGAGTTTTGGTGTTTTGTTGTTATATTGTAATTTTGCTTCTTTTTTGAATTTACTTGTGTAACATTTCGGATCATCATTTGGGGATAATGGAAATTTAATTCTTAGAGATGATATATCAATTAATTGATCTTTTAGTCTTTTCATTTATGTTGGTACTTCTTATACTAATGGACTTGCGAATCAGATATTGTTTGATTAATAGTCGTGTTTTGGTGTATTATGGCTTTGGTGCTTGGACTTGCGATGGCCATTGTTACGGTGAGAAATTTGGGATTGTGTTCATTACTGCGTTTTTAATTGGTAGATAATCAGTTTTGAATGTTGGGATAGAGCGATCTTATTGTGATCTTATTACTGTATGCTCACATAATCATTTCTCATGTGGTTTATTCATTATTTGTTTGTAGCTTATTCAAAATGGATTATTTGTCGAGTTAAGTATGTGTATTTTAGACTGTAACTTATTCAAAATGATTATCTTATTACAGGATTTGGTCGAGTTCAGTATGTGTGTTTTGTACTGTAATAATCAGTTCTCATTATTTGCAGCTCTGCACCCAATGAGTTTATGTTGCATGATGTTTTATTTATCGATTGGATTGACAAACGTATGTGTGTTTAGACCAAAATCGTCAGTTTTCATATTGTTAGTTCACAGTATCAGCAGTTTTAAGCTCATTTGTTGTGTCGTCTTTGTATATATATGATCCTTTGTTTATCAGTTTTGATTAAGTATTGATTTCTCTAACAAAATAGCTTAATGCAGAACTGAATATTGTGTTTTAAATCGCTTTTTAAACACAATTCCAAACAGCCCTGTTGGAAGATTAACAAGATGTTAGACTACAGTATAGTTATGTCAATGAAATGGTAGTATCTATCATCATTATTGGAGAGGGTAAAAAGTAGTTTTTGTAGATTCAGCAAGTTGCTTTTATAATTTATGATGATAGGAATAGCTTATGTAGTTCTTCCCTACACCTACAAAAAGTGATTACTATTATTATTATGCGTGCGTGTGTGTTGTAATCAATGGGTGGAGTTGGTGGGAAAGATGCTGCTTTTCATCTTTTACACAAATCTTTCTTTATAGCAGCAGAGCATTTGCATTACCAATAATGATAAAAAGCAACTCATACTTTATTGGTTCAACTTATACACCATGGCAACAGTTGATTGCTCGTTTTATGCTACCATCAACTTCAATGTTGGTTATCACCAAATGGTCTTTGGCGTGGCAGTAAGCGTATAGCTCATAAATCAAGTGGCGGATAGCTCATAAATCAAGTGGTTACCGGTTTGAGCATCAATTGAAACATACGTTTGTCATTAGGTGCATGACTGTGAATATCTAGTTGTTAAAAATATTAGAAATTAATTACTCATTTTGTCATGTGGGAGAAAAGAAATAAAAAAGAATTAGTTGGACAACATGACTTGATAAATGATAACCGTGTCTCAATGAAAAGAGGATAACGTGATCTTAAACATATGTTTTGAATCAAAGCATGGTTTTGTGACTTTGTTTATTACAGTAAAATTTTGTAAACATTTATTTTGATTCGATAAAAAGTTCAAAACTTAGAAAGGTTATTTCATCGTTTTATGCAGTCTAATGAATAATGATCATGATCATGATCATATGTTTTAAATCAAAGCTTGGTTTGTGAGGAGTTATTACAGTATAATTTTGTACACATACGTTCCGATTATATCAAAACTTAGAGGGGCCATCTTATCGTTTTATGCAGTTTACAGAAACTTTTCTTATGTAGTTTGGTAAGATGGCAAGAGTTTCCTTTTGCTGCTTGCTTTTATATGTTTATGGTTAATTGTTAGTGATAGTTCGATATAGGCATATGGCTAGATTGATGGATTACTTGATGGCTAATGGGCCCCCGGTTTCTATAAAGGGAAATCAATATAAAAGAAATCTGTTACTTGTATAGATTTTCTTTTTGCGGTGGATCTCCATACTGTATGCCTTAGTTATTTTGTCCATGAAAGATGTGACAATCCATACTAAAATGTTTCTTACTGTATATAAAGGTAGGTAGTGATATTGTTCTTCCAAATAGTTGATGTATCTTTTGAATTCTGTGGATTATATGGTTGGGTGGTGCAGTTATTACTTATTAGATTGCTTCAAAAGATATAGAAAGACTATGTTTGGGAAAAGTAGCTTAAGTGGTAGCAGTGAGCTGTGAGCTGTGCACAGCAGTAGTCACAGCTCACTGCTCACCGCTCACAGCTTCTTAAAGAAGTATTGGAAAAATTAGCTTTCCAAAAAAATAAAAAAGCTCACCGCTCTTTTGCCAAACGAACACTAAAATCAAAAAGCTCATTACTCACTACTCATCGTCTCAAAAAGCTCAAAAAAGTTCTGCGCCAAACATAGCCAAAGTGGCCAAGAGGGTGGTTTCACGTTTCAAGTTTCAAGTTTCAACATGTCTAAAATTAAAGGAAAAAGTTTGTGGTAGGGAATATTCTTTTATTTTTTTTACTAGGTTTGGCGAATATGTGACAACTCGTCACATGTTAGAATGTATTCAATGAACATTTTTTATAATTATCAAAAACTACATTTAATGAACATTAATTATTCATATAAATTATGTTTAAATACATTTCTCATTAAATACATTTTCTCGGCTAAGATGACAGTTTAACATCGGTAGTTTCCCTTTAGAGAAGGCGGTAAGGTAACGCAGCACCATGCGTTAACCTTTAACGTACCACCTTAACGTGGTGCGTTACCTTACCGGCCCCCAAAGGCAAGACCTGCGTTAACTCGCTCGGGCAAGCACTTAACGTGCGTTAACTTGCTGAAAAAAAAAAAAAAAAAAAAAAAAAAAAAAAAAAAACAACGTTTTTGGCCTCCAACGGCTAGTTGTTTAAAAAAAAATTTCATTTTCACCCCTATAAAATTAGACCGTTTGTAACGGTTATAAGTCTCTAAAAAAAAAAAAAAAAAAAAAAAAAAAAAAAAAAAAAAAAAAAAAACTTTTTCCAAACCAATTTTATTACAACTATAAATACCCCTTCACTCCGACAATATTTTTTCACACTTTCACAACTATTTTCATCTACAATACTCTTCTATTAGCAAAAAAAAAAAATGTCGGTTGACATCAACAACTCGTTTATGAATCTTCTCGGTGGTGGGTGGAATCACCCATACGCGGGTTCTTCCTCAAATCCAAACGACGGTTCGGCACCGCCGATGTGGGGTAACCCATAAGATTCCCAATATTGGACCGAAAGTCAACAAAGCGACTTAAATTATAATTTCTAAATTCTTCAATTCTCCCATAACTCACAACATTCCCAAACGGAAACATATGAAGTTCCGGAAACACCGACCTCTCCTCAAAAACCAAAAAGTCGTGGAAAACGTAAGGTAAAAAAATCCAAAGAACCCGTTGAAGACGAGGATGCAGCTGCTGGAAAATCGAAGGTGGAACGTTGGACGCCAAGTGAGGAAAAGTTGCTTGCCGAGTGTTGGGTTGCGTGTTCAGAGGATTCCATGTTGGGGATTTCACAAACCAAGGATACGTTATGGCAACGTATACGACACGAGTTCGATAGATTAACTCCAAAAGACCGCAACAAAGATATGCTACAATCTAAGTGGAAAACGTTGAACCGTGATTGTACTAAGTTCAACATTTTTTTACAAAAAGGCGCAACGCGAGATAAAGAGTGGGGAAAGTGAAGTGGATGTCCTAACACGTGCTCACCAACTCTATCGTCAAGAAAACCCGTTGTTCGTCAATGAAGACGCTTGGACGGTGTTGCGCAAACATCGAAAATGGGACGCGCCGGAAGCGGTTGATTTAACCAGCGACGTCCCAAGCCAAACAAACGAGTCTTTGTTTGGTCATGACGAAGAACCACGGCCCATTGGCAAAAAAAGGGCCGCCAAGAAACAAAAATCCGAGGCCACGACAAGCACCGGAGCCACGGCTAGTACCGGTGGGTCCATTTCTTCGTTAGCTTTTGCGGATATGTTGCGCGCAGAGTTAAGGTCGAAACGTGAAGAGGCGAGTAGGGCGTATCAGGCGACAGCCGAAAATCAAGCCGCAAAACAAAGGATGAAAGACCTAGAATTTTTGATGCTCGACACCACCGACAAATATCCACATTGGGTGGCATTCGTTAGTGCGGAAAAGGATCGAATCGCCATGAAACTTGGGTTGCCTCCGCGTCAATTATAAATAATTATGTGATGTAGTGTTTTATTGATTTCGTATTTTTTTTTTAGTATCGCTATTTTATTTTTTATTTTTTTTTAAGTTCGTAATGTAATGTAATGTTGTGTTTTAATTAATGTTATGTTTTAAATAAATGAAGTGTTTGTTAAAATTTGGGGTTGAAATTGAAAATATTTGGGGTGGAAGTGAGTTAAGGTGAGTTATAGGTGAGTTATGTTACCGGGGTGGAAAGTCAAGAGTGAAGGTTAAAAGGGAAAAGCTGACGTGACGCTGACATAGCAGTGCGTTAAGACTTAACCCACGGTTACCTTACCACATGCTCTTATACAATAATAAGTTGTGATGTAAAAAAGTAGGCAACTTGGCTACTTTCTTTTATTAAAAAAGAGGGGTAAAGGAGTGAAACAGGGAGAACATGTATCTGCAAGGGCTTAATTATAAATATTTTATATTTTTTGCAAAGGAAAATAGGCAAGTTGTCTACTTTTTAAAGTAGTTATGATTTACTCAAAAATTAATTACTCCATCCATCTCAAAATAATTGTCAGTAGACAAAAATCAAACAATTTAATAAAAGTATGGTCACTTTAGTAGTCAATCACTAAAAGAAAATATTCTCCTACTATATTATCTAGTTTTTACTTAAAAAAAAAGTGGACAATTATTTTGAGACATGTTTAAAAGAAAGGATTGAAAATAATTTTTAGATGGATAAAATACTATTTTGTCAAGTATTCTTCCTTGAGTTTGTACATAAGTACTCAAAATAAAGTATAGAGCCGGGAAGTTCGATCAATTAACTTTACAAGACTCGTGAATAATGATATGCCGTGTTTTTGAGTTTTTAGATGAGATTAGAAATAATGAGTAAAAAAGAGAAGAAAATTGGAAAGATAAGAAAGTTTTTTTTTTTTTTTTTTTTTTTTTTTTTTTTTTTTTTTTTTTTTTAATTTCATGTTCTCGAATTTAAATAAAATGAAAGAAAAGAAAGAAGGCCGTTTTCAAGGAGTTGGGAAGAAGAGAAAGGGGAATGAGACATACTTACATTTACGTTCTTTTAAACATATTCATTTTACCACAAAAGTTGAGCATGAGTAAGATTCGTATAAATATTGAGGGTTATATTAGTTATTATAGTTTTATTTTCGTCCAAATACGCCCATATTTTAGCGGAAACTTTTTGTGAAAACTGCTAGAAATTTTCTTGGCATTTCCATTCTGTTTCTTTCCCTTCTTTTCAAACTCAAAAGCACAATGAATTTTCACTTTTCTATCATTTTCATTCTTTTCCTTCCAATAAAAAACTCGAAAATGCGTCAAAGTTCAATCTTTTACGCTAATACTTTGAAATAGAATTGACCCAACTATGTTATGGATGCAAGAAACCATATTTAATACGAGTAAGTTGGTTTAAGGTTGTTATTCGGGTTGATTAAGGCTGGTTTCAAGTTTATAGGTTGGTGGTTATTATTATTACCCTTGCTCACTTGTGATTTCATTACGTCCTATGACAAGACTTTACGTCTTATCATAATTTTTCTCTTTCTTTTTAAAGCTTAACTTTCATTGTCTTTTGAGAACATAACAGCGAAAAAGAAAAAAAAAAAAAAGAATAAATAATAATAAAATTATTTGTTGTTATTTATGGTTAAATGTAGGGGTGAGCATCAGTTCAGGACCGGACCAAGGACCAAATTAGTCAAAAAGCCAAGACCGTGGACTGGACCATATGTGGTTGGTCCGGTCTCGGTCGGTCCGTCGTTCGGTCCGGTCCAGCAAGGCCAAATAATCGGTTTGTGGTCCGGACCGAACCGAATTAGCCAAAAAGCCAAGACCGAGGAACGGACCGAATGTGGTCGGTCTGGTCAGGTACGGTCTCGGTCGGTCCGGTCTGTTTAGATCGTTTGCTCAGCCCTAGTTAAATGGGGAAAAGTGTTACTCATAAAAGACAAAAATAATGAATGGTATAAACTAAAAGTGCATAACAACTAAATGACAAAAAAAAAAAGTATTGCCATAAGAAAAGTAGAAAAGTAGTGGTACATACGAAGAGGGCGCCATGCTGATGTGGCACGTCAGATAACGAGGTTGTCGGTGGAACAACGTGTAGGTGATGTTGAAAATATAAACATAAAAGAAACATATAAACGCAGCGGAAAACATCACCAACAACGGATCCATATTGCCATATGATCAATCAAGTAATAAATAACAATATGTTATACCTTTGTAGCGTGATCGGTAGAATCGTATGGAGACCATCACCACCACGAACCACCAATGAAACCAAGTGACCAAAATAGATCACCTCTATGTTGGAAACACACTACACGTCATAGAACACCACCCGATGCTAGTCTAAACCTTGTAACCATTATTCTTGCAACAATCTACAATAGATTAAGCCAAGAGAAGATCAAAAACACAAAACCTAGATGGGGTTTTGTTTGTGCCGTGAGTTTTATGAGGAGAGAAAGAGGGAGAGAGTTTTGGTAAGTTAATTTCTCATCTCATATAATGAAAGACTAAATCAAATATAATCTTATCATTGTACAAGTAACACATAGCCCCTCCAAAAGCTCATATTTGCCCCCTTTTCCCCTTCCCTAGGCCGGCCATGATAAGGGCCCACAATGGGCTTGCTCATTGTTGGCCCGGTCCTAAAACACTAAGTCTAACTTCGTGTTTAATGGCCCATTATTGATCCCGAGTTATGTAGTCGTTTATATATTGTAAATACGATAAATACAATATATAAAATGGTGTCTCTGTGTATAAGTGTGTGACCCTATAGGCTCACATATGTCTAGCCATATAATTATTTATTATGACACGAGCATACTCCAACAGCTCCCACTTGCGACGGCATAATAATCAAGTAATTATACAAGTAAAGGTTAGCGTCTAGCAACACGCCAATGCCCCTAGAAATATGTGAGGGGAGTTTCTTAAACGTCTCATTTAAATGGTTTATATGCCATCCTTCCTTTTGTTACAGATACTATGTTGAACACTAGACATGGATCAAATTCATTCCAATTGTTCAACTATTATGTTTCTCGATCTAGATATTGAACAAGATTACCAAGTGAATGAAGATCCATCTTAATCTCATTTGGGTACGGGCATACAAACATCCGTAAAATTCATCGAGGGGCCCAATAGTACACTCCATGACATGTGGAGGAACAAATCCTATTTTGACTGCACGTGTCATTCATGTGTTTCAAATCACTCCTGAAAATGGTTTTTATAACTACCTTATTCAGGACAACGTTTAACCATATCAAAGAATAAAATTCATACATGCAAGACCTACTTGCATCTCAAGTCTAAGGATAAGAGACATAACCATTTGCGAGATTCATTATTGACGCCAATCCATGCAGTGAAACCTCGAAGGTTGGGTCAGTCCAATGTTAATCACAATGAACAACATATGAGTTTGGCAAATAAATCACCAACACGCTCACATTTGCCTTAATTCGATGAAACTCCCGTATCGTCAACTGGCAATGGACAATTTTAGAATAAATAAATTATTCATGGATTAAACATGCAAATATAGAACACAATAGTATAAATGAAGATGATTATACCCGGTATATCAATTCATTATATAATATGACTGCTTACATTTCCATTATCCAAATACTAAAAACAGATATGCACAAGACTACATATAGATCGGAATCCAATGTTTTCACCATGATCAATTTTGTTGTACAAGACAACAAGTAGTCATCTGAGTAAACTTTGAGAATACTTGTTTCAAAATTCAAAAATGTTTTGAATGATGATTGTCCTTTTGTATGTGTGCATTCAAGTACAATACGAGTATTGCAACCATACATTCCATAGTGTGTTTGAAGCTAGCAAGACACTTACTCTAGACGGTCATAATAACAGTTTCCCAAACTGTAAAGTATTCTTATTCTTTTAATGTATAATGCATTAATGCTCTCAATCGAGCACATCTAGTTAGAGGTGTCATCATTCATGATGTCATCCTACTACGACTAGGGTTGAACATCATCTCAGTTATATAAGCATCAATGAATGAAAATATAACAGAGCTCCTCAAAATATCCGTAAACGTTTGAACAAATCTTTGGTCCTTTGCAGGTCCATTAGGTAGTTCGTTTAGCAATTATCGAATGACTTTCACGTAGATATTTGTTGTTATCAACTCATCTTGCATTCATGCAAATGATATGAATAATCCAATAAATAATACGACTTACATAATGAATCCTTTAGTTAAACTTAAGGTTTCCATTCATGCATTCAACCTCATCATATAAGATTGATCATTGAGACTCCCCTCAATGACATGTCATATTTTGTTTAGATTATTAACCGCTTATGTTTATCCTAATAAACACATGCAACAAGGTTGTATGTTTTATTTCCTAAATTCCTTAAGTGAAACTTACTGTTTCTTACATGTTAACAACATATAAGATTTAAGAAAATAAATTCATTTACCCTACTTGCTCTCTGAGTTCTCAGGAGTAATCTTAATTAATCAAAATCAAATTAATGATTAAATTAAGTTCTCTGCTCCTAGATTCATGATCTAATCCACACCTGGATTCTTATGTCTTGTATACATAATAAAAATTATATAGATTCATAAACCCTTTTGATTACTCATCGTCCTCGCAAAAGTAATCAAAAGTGTTTTGAAATCCTATTGTCATATTTCATTTACATGAAAACAAGTATGACAATTAATCATCTTTATACATTTAATGTTTGTAGGTATGAAGATTTAATCATAATCAATTTCTTGAGTATGAGTAAACTCCTTCTACTACGCATGCATTAAATGTGTGTACAAGTTTGTCCTTTTGAGTATTCTTATCAAGAAACTCATTTTAAACCTCACAGACTAACTGATTGGCAAGAGATCAATCAAGCTCCATGAGTGATTATCTTCAAAGGACTGCATCTTAACATTCATAGTTTTGAGCTATTCATCGGATTCAAGATCTGATAATGCATCTCTTTAGTTAGCAGGTTCACTAAGATCCTCCAACTTATGTCCCTTAACATTGATATAAAACTATATCATTCAGGTGTTAGGGGTATCCTTGCGAATTTATGAATGAGAGATATCAATCTATGGTTTAACATATGCATGTTCAACCTTAGTATGACATTAGCAAGTGTACTCAGAAGGTTGTGTATTTAGCTCTTGAATGACTTCAAGATCTAAAGGTGCTCCCACTTGCTTTTGTAAGTGGAGACTAATCTCCAAGTACTCAGCATCTTGATTGACAATAAATTATCTTCAAGTGGGACATCCAAAATACATCGTTAGTTCTTGATTATAGTTTGTTAATTTCTTACTCTTAGATATTTAACAAATTCAGAACTTTACTCAAGACATAGTGGGATTCATCCCATTCCATAATACAATGGTGTCTTAAATTCCTTCTGGGTTGGAACCATATTGGGTGTACACATGGCACATCCAATTTTCTAACCTTGATTGCTTTGGAGGTAAAAGAGTTTAAGTCATCAAAGATCAAACAATATCCAAGATGGACATACCATAAAGTTGAGACTATCGCACAACTCATTAGATGAACTTATACGCTTTGGCTTATGTATCTGCCAACCAAGTCATACCAGATGGAATTAATAGTATTTTTAGCCTACTGCATACTTTATATTGAAAGTCTTTGACTAAGTCAATGAACTTTATGTGCATGTTTTGACTAGAAAACATAAACATAAAATATTTTATTATACGTCGTAAGTGTACATGTCTTAACAAGAAGACATGACAAGTTAACGTCTTACTTTACATTATAAGTCTTTCAACAATGAATGGAATTGATGTTTTTGTCTTTACAAGAGACCTAAACATATTCAACTAAAGTAATTATGAGTGCCGACAATTGGCCTCAATAGTAATTTCAAGTTAATTACATACTTCATGATTATGAATTTACAAGAAGACATTATCATATTTACTAAACAATTCAGCGAATATGTTGAAGTAGCTTTTCACGTTATCTTGACATTTTTATAATTAGGGCAACATACATTTTATGTGTATAAGTCCTGTAAGAACCTTAGTTTTCTTACCTTGCAGTCAAGAAAAACCATTAGTCATATTTTTATATATTGTACCTTGCATGGAACAAATCATGCAAGTAAATATGACAGTGTCATAGATAACATATGATTTTAGTCAAAATCAAAATATAGATGTGTAGAACTTTTATCGCTTTTATAATGAATCATGCATAACAATTTTATTGATAACATTTCAGGAAGCAACATCAGGAACGTGACAAGTTATCTAATAAAATTTATGCTATGGTTCTTGATGAGTGCTCAAACACTCATCATTTTTGTCGTATTTAAACTGCCAAAACATCCGAAAACGCTCAGAAATGCATCAAAATACTTAAAATATCCCAGGGATTGTATTTTATACGTTTCTAATGCAAAATGAGCAAAAACAATAAAAAAACGAACAAAGATTACACAATTGGCAGTTTTAGTCTTCCGACTTTCAAAAATTTACAAAACTAGTCCCTACGCATTTGTTTTGAAAGTAAAATCAACCTAAGGCATTTAGAAATCAAAATTTATCAAAAATTGTCCTTAGGCAAAAACTTTGGAAAATTTACGCTTTTGGTCCCTGCAGTTTGGTAAATTGACAGAATCAGTCCCTGGGAATTTATAAAAGTGGGAAATGTCTTTTATGGCCCTTGTGTTATTGAAATATGGCAACATCAGTCCCTTGGAATACTTTGGGTGATTGGCAACTTTGGTCCTCAAAAAAAAAATCAGATTTTACAAAAATGGTCCTTGTGCTTTGTTAAGTTAACATACAAACGGACCCTACTATCCATTCAAGTCCAAAACCAAACACAAGCCCACCACCCTTTTATCCTTAGCCCACCAAAGCCCATTTCCCATTTTATTTAATAAACCATACGGGGTCAAAGTAGTCAACCCCCTTCCCTACCCTTTCTTCCCCGCCTAAAACCTAGCCCCCAAACAATACCCTGACACCACCACCACCAATGTACCCTCCAACAATCTTGTCCCCTCCCTCTTCTCCTACCCAGCCATCCTACACCCCACTCACCTCCCAAAGTCAAACCCAACAATATCATTACCCCCCCCCCCCCCTCAGCAGGTGTTAAAGGGCATCAATGGTCAAGAATAAAGGAAGCAGAGAATCAATGGTGTGGGATCATCCCAAGTGGACAAAAGCAACAAGAAGCAGGGGACAAAAGGATACAAAGAGCAAAAAGTGTAAAAGAAAAAAAAAAAAAAGAAGCAGGCCTGGTTCAAAGTTCTTTCTACTTTTTTTTAGTATTTATAAGAATCATTTGTATGCCTGAGGGCAATTAGTTAGTGAGTGAAGTAGTTAGTCAAGTAATCTTAGAGTTGTTTATGTAATTCAGTAGTCTGTAAACCTTTTTCAATATCAATGCAATTTTATTTTCTTCAAAAAATTCAAGTGAAAAGTATTCTCAGTTCCATATTGTCTCAACTTACATTTTAAGTTATTATTGTTATTTTGAAGTTTCATAACCTCACATTTGCTCTCAGTAATCACCAAGAAAACAAAATAAAAACAGAAAGAGAAAATATAAAAAAATAAGAAGTAAACAATTAAGTGCAGGGATACCTTAGCTTGAAATGTGGAAAGCTTGAGGAAGTTGCCTGCAATGGAGGGGCAAGATGAACTTAACCTAGCTTGTTGTGAAACAAGCTAGGAGCTTGAAGCTGCCATTTAGTTGGGACCTTTGTTAAGCTAAGGCCAAAGGTCACATTTCTTTCTTTCATCATTTAGCTCTAACTTATATCTTAGATAGCTTGTAGTAGATTAAGCTTACTATAGTTTCAGCTAGATTAAGTTTGTTTTTCTTTGGTTAATTCTTACTTTTAAGCAATCTTACATGTTAACTGTTTCAATTAGCTAAAATAATTAATCTGAGTTACTTGTTGTGCAACACTATTTCTTAATTGAAATTAGCTCTTTTTACTTTAATTCGGCTTATTAGAAGCCTTGTGATCAGTTTAGAAGCTCAAACAGTTTGGTTTGCTTTGTAAAATTCTAGTGAGTTTACTGATCAGAGGTGTTTGGAATAAGGAACTGAGTAGGGCTGCTGTTGTTAATTTAGACTTAAGTTGTTTTGCTAATTGTCATTAAGTGTCACTGAGTCAAAACAAACCATTACAAACCAGTGAGTTCAAGAAAAAGTCAAAAGAAGGTGTAATTGGCATGGTGTTCACAGTGGTGTAATTTAAAATCTCATATTGTAGGATTAGGTAGAGTATAGTGTCACATAGCTTAATTAAGTGTAATATTATCATAACTTAACTTGTAGATTCACCTTTGATCACTGGAATCTCACAAAAGTCAGCTAGGTGAATTTCTAAAAAAGTCAAAAGTCCTTGTGAACTCAGTTTTCTCAAAACTTGGGATAATTTTCCTGATTTTTCAACAACAAATTAGGACTTGAAATTTTGTGGGTTTATAGTCTATCACCTCATCTAAAGTATCCTGTAGTTTTTTCATTTTTTAGAATTTTTATCAAGGTTGTGCAAGCTCGTGTTTGGAGCTGCAGGGCTTTTGTCTCCCCTGAGCACCCAGTTCTGACCCACTTTCTGGGCCTCACATTTTGTTCACCTATTGAGTTCTTGTTGTGACATTTGTTGTTATGGAGATTCACTAGTACTGTCTTGTTACATGTGTGCTTTGTTTGCTCTGAAGTGCTTATTAGCTTAAATTAAATTGCCCTTGGACACTGTTGTTTCTGAACACAAGCTCAGTACACTGAGCTTGTTAATTGCATATTCCTTTGTAATTTTTGTTCTCATAGTTGTTGTTATTAGATAGTTGTGGTCCTGAGATTGTGTTTAATTTGTGTTTGTGTTGGCTTGAACTGATTTGCTTATTGGGCATTAACTGCTTATTCTAATAAAAGCTCACCTATAACATATCTCACCACTGTTGGTCTTTAAGCCTTGCACAAGCTTGTGTGAGCTTATTTAGCTCATTTAAGATCTTTTGCCTCACCTTGAGTCAATTATAGCATGTGTACTATTGGACTTAGCTTGTGAGCTTTTGAGCTGGTCATTTGGTACTTGTGATTTAACTGCTTGGTTTCACCACTCAGTGCATGAACCCTACTTCCCAAGCTCACCATAAGCTCAATTCTTGAGCTTCTACCTTGGTTTCTGGCATTTTGAAAAGTCCACCTAGCAGGCTTTCTGGTTCACCATTTGCCCTGGACCCTGGTTCACCCCTGTGGGCCCCACCAAGGGCTGCAACTCACCCATGAGGCCTGTTTAGTCATGAGTTAGTTTGAAATAGCTTATTTGGTTATAACAGCTTATTGGTGATTCTAATTGCATGGTTTAGTTTATTTATAATATAAGTAAGTTAGTTATAGCTTGTTCAAGCTTTTGTTCAGTTCTGTTAGCTTATCAGCAGCTTATTGGGTCTAAAAAGCTCACTGAATTGCTTAATTGCTTGCACATGGCTTATTTCTGAGCTTCAAACAATCTTCCTTCACAAAAGTCTCCTAAATTTAGTTGTTTGATAGTTTTGTAAAAGAAAATTTGGAAAAAGCCAAAAAAAAATTAGAAGTGATAGCTTCTATTTAAGCTATCTTAGCTTATTTTCTGCTTATTCATAAGCAAAAGTTATTTTTAAATTTTTCTTAGGCTTCTGGTTTCATAAAAGATTTTTAGGAATTTTTTTCAGATTTTTCTGTAATCATTTAGTATTTTTTATAATTTAGTTTAATTTAAATTAATTAATTAAATAGTTTTTAATTAGTAATAATTAATTAAAAGTTAGGAAAAATAGTTTTTCTGTTTCAAAATTAGTTTTATATTATTTTAGATTTTTCTAAATTTTATTTTCATTTTTCTAGTTAATTTTCATAATTAGTTATAATTTAGGATATTTTAGTTAATTAAAAAGTAATTATTAAATAGTAATTAATTAATAGTAATTAATTAAATAGTGTAAAAATTATTTTTCTTTTTCTAAAAATTTTCTTAAGTCATTAGGATTGTAAAAATATAAATTTCACGTTCGTAGGACTTTGTTTACTCCCGTTTCACTTTTTTATTTGCGCGTTCGCGTTTATTTGTAATTAAAACGCGCGTTTTTAGGTTAAATTGCGTTTTTAAATCATCTGATCATCAGTAATTGTTAGTTAAGTATTTATAAGTCATTTTCCATCATTATCTCGTAGTGTAACCATAATAATTGAATTCCTGACCTTTCTGATCAATCACCCGATCCTTTAAAACGTTCACAAATACTATTGCACGCCTCGCTGGGACAAAACGACCCGGGGATTCCCTAAACTCCTTGGTTAGTTGGTTTTTGACGTTTGACTTGGTTGACCATTACCTGGTGAACTTAGTTGACCGTTCAGAACCAATCAAAATTTGGCGCCGCTGCCGGGGAGGCTGCTGCGTATCTGCACACGTTCTTTAAGATTAGTGGTTTTTCACACATCACTGTACAAATACCACCAACTTTTTGTAAATTTTAATCATAAAACAAAAACGTCATTAACACTTTTCCTAAAGTGTTAACAACACCAAAAAAAATAAAAAACAAACAAAACAGATCGTTACGTTTTCTATATCGGGTTTCTTTTAAGGTGATTCTTAAAGAAAAACGATTTTGGTAAACGAAACGATACCAAAAAGATTGTCCAAAAGTTTTTTCACCCATTCACAAAAAACCCAAAAACATTCGTCTTTTCTTGTGAATAATTCTACATAAAAATAAACCGTCGAAAACCAAGACAGAACACCTTCCAACTGGAGGTGTGAACAAATAAGTTCCCAAACCAAAAAGATTAAAACTTGCCTTTGTATCCATGTAGGTGGTGTACCTTTCTTAAAGAAGCCACTTACTTGCGATTATTGGTTTAAGTTCACTGTGGTTTTGCCTCGACTTTGTTTTGATTGATTTTTGGTTACTAGTGTATGCGCACCCGCTCTTCTAGGTCTACTAGCCCATTACGTGAGCTTGTACGAAAACCTAGAAGACCTCGTAGACGTTCCGCACCAACAGTCGGATCCGAGATCCGTACTGTTTCCACTCCAGCTGTCACCATGGCGGAAGACCGCCCTATGTGTGAGCTTCTCCAAGCACCCATCGAGGGTTACGGAGATGCTATTGTTGTCCCAGCCATCGTGGCTGATAGTTTTGAGCTCAAAACCGGGTTACTTAATCTTGTAACCTCAAGTCAGTTTTACGGTTTTGAGAGGGACGATCCTCATGCTCATATTCGATGGTTCAATAAAATCATATCGACCATCAAGTACAAGAATGTCCCGTGTGAAGCAATTAAGCTTCTTCTCTTCCCATTCTCCCTCGAGGGTCAAGCCCGGATTTGGCTTGAGAAACAACCCCCTCGATCTATTGAGACATGGGAGGATCTGGTAAAAAAGTTTGTGAATGAATTCTTCCCACCTTCTAAGACCACGAGTCTTAAAAACGAGATCACCAAGTTCACTCAGAAATATGATGAATCATTTGGTGAAGCGTGGGACCGTTTCAAAGAATTACTTCGCAAGTGTCCACATCATGGTTTCTCCGAGTTGATGCAACTCGATACTTTCTACAATGGCGTGAGCCAAGTTGATCAGGATTCTCTCAATGCCTCCGCGGGAGGTAACTTTTTGAGTAGAACCACCAAAGAAGCCTTAGCAATCATCGAGAACAAGTCTAAGGTCCGCTCTACACGAAGCAAGCCGGTTGTTTCACAAATTAGTGCGGGTCCTTCCACTTCATCTCCTTCGAGTCAGTCTAGCACCGATGCTAAGATTGACAAGCTTACTGAGGCTATTCAAGCTTTGGTTCTCGCCCAGACTAAGAAAGTCTCATTTCCACAACATCCTCCACCTGCTGAGGTTAAGAAAGTGGAAGTCTGTGTAACTTGTGGTGGGCCGCATGCCTACTACAATTGCACAGCTACTGATGGTTCTCCGTTTGAAGCTCATGCTGTAGTCAGGTCATCTAATCAAGGAGGCAATCAATATCGCCCTCCTATGGACCCGAACTACCGTCCTAATCATTATCCTGGACCTCCTGGTTTTCATCAAAACCAAAATGTCCAAAATCGTGGCCAGAATCAAAACAGAGGAAACCAAGGTTTTCAAAACCAAGGTAACTTCAATCAAGGTCATGGTTTTCAGAATCAAAACCAAAGTTTTCAAAATCAGGGTTTCCAACAACAAAATCAAGGAAACTTTAATCGAAACCAAGGTCAGGGTAATTTCAATCCCGGGTATTTTCATGGAAACAACAACCCTAATCAGGGTAATTTTCAAAATCAAGGCCCCAATCAGAACAATCGTGCTCAAAATTTTAACAACCAAAATCAAGCCATTGTTCCTACTGGGCCTTCATCCGACGAGTTGTTAAAACAATTCATGAAGTCCCAAGAAGAAATGAACAAGTTGTTGGTCAGCCAGATTTCTGAAATTAAGAAGTCTTTAAATGAACGACCCTCGGGCTCAGGAACACTTCCGAGCAATACGATCGCTAACCCGAGGGGCGATGCTAAGGCGATCACAACTAGAAGTGGTGCTTCTTATGATGAACCCGCGATTCCTACTACCTCTTCTTCCTCTCCTCCAAAGGTAGTAAATCGTGAACCTGAGGTGACCACGGACAAGGTGCAAACTCCAAGCTCACGAAGTACCGCACACGTCCAACCTCAGGTTATTCCAGAAACCAGATGCAAGCCTGGAGTTGTCTTTGAACCACCTGAAACTCCAGTGGACAACCCTAAATCCAAAACTTCTATCCCTTACCCATCACGTCTCAATGAACAGAAGCTCCGCGAAAAGGCTAGTCACCAAATGGATAAATTTTTCCAAATCTTTCAAGATTTGCATTTTGACATTAGCTTCGCGGATGCTATTCTCTTGATGCCCAAGTTTGCATCAACAATCAAGAATTTGTTAAGTAATAAGGAAAAACTCTTTGAGATGGCAAGAACTCCTCTGAATGAGAACTGCTCTGCGGTTCTTTTGAAAAAGCTTCCTGAAAAGCTTGGAGATCCCGGGAAATTTCTCATTCCTTGTACTTTCCCGGGTATGGTTGATTGCTTCGCCTTGGCCGATCTAGGTGCTAGCATTAACCTGATGCCATATTCTGTGTGGAAGAAACTTTCTCTTCCCGAACTTACCCCCACGTGCATGACTTTAGAGCTTGCCGATCGTTTGATTTCTCGTCCCATTGGCATTGCCGAGGACGTATTCGTTAAAGTGGGGAAGTTCCATTTTCCGGCAGATTTTGTGATTGTTGACTTTGATGCCGATTCTAGGGTCCCTCTCATTCTTGGGCGGGGATTTCTTAGAACTGGGCGAGCTCTTATCGATGTATTTGAGCATGAGATCACATTACGTGTTGGGACGGAAGCTATTACCTTCAACCTAAATCAAACATCGAGATACTCCTCCAATTATGATTGTGAATCGGTGAATCAAATTGATGTCATCGATGTTGCTGCTGAGGAGTATGCTCAAGAGATTTTAGGTTTCATTGATGATTCTTCGAGTGAAAACCTCACTCAATCTTCTCATCCCATCATAGCCAATTCTTCTCCTTCCCTCACTCCGTTTGAGGGAAGTGACTTCATCTTAGAAGAAATGGAGGCGTTTCTCAAAAGTGATTCGATTCCCGATGGAGTCGATAACCAAAAGATCGACCTCGAGAGGGATATTCTTCTCCTTGAGAAATTGTTAAACGAAGATCCCTCTCCTCTTCCCGTTCTACCACAACAACTTCATAATCAGGAAATCAAATATGTTGAAGAAACTGATGATTTTCCTGAGGTCGAGCTTAAGGACTTGCCGCCTCATCTTGAATACGCATTTCTTGAGGGTGATGATAAATTACCCGTCATAATTGCTAAGGATTTAAGTGATGAGGAAAAGGCTGCTCTAATAAAGGTTTTGAAGTCACATAAACAAGCAATCGCTTGGCGTCTCTCCGACATAAAGGGCATTGACCCTGAATTCTGTACACATAAGATTTTAATGGAGGACGACTTCAAACCGGCAGTCCAACAACAAAGAAGGGTGAATCCAAAAATTCATGAGGTGATCAAACAAGAAGTTTTAAAACTCCTTGATGCCGGATTGATTTACCCTATCTCGGACAGTCCTTGGGTGAGCCCAATTCACTGCGTTCCAAAAAAGGGTGGCATTACTGTTGTCACAAATGAGGAAAATGAGTTGATTCCAACTCGTTTGGTTACGGGGTGGCGCGTCTGTATTGATTATCGCAAGTTAAATGACGCCACCCGTAAGGATCATTTTCCTCTACCCTTTATGGATCAGATGCTCGAGAGATTAGCGGGGAATGAGTACTATTGCTTCCTCGATGGTTTCTCGGGTTATTTTCAGATTCCCATTGATCCGCAAGATCAAGAAAAGACCACGTTCACGTGCCCCTATGGAACTTTTGCGTATAAACGTATGCCATTTGGCTTATGTAATGCTCCGGGCACGTTTCAACGATGTATGATGGCCATATTTTCCGACATGATCGGGAAAACTATGGAGGTCTTCATGGACGATTTTTCGGTCATTGGGGATTCGTTTCAAACATGTCTCTCCCATTTAGACAACATGCTTAAACGTTGTGAAGACACAAGGTTATGTCTAAATTGGGAGAAAAGTCACTTTATGGTCAAAGAGGGTATTGTCCTCGGCCATAAAATTTCAAAGAGTGGGATTGAGGTCGACAAAGCCAAAGTTGATGTCATAGCAAAATTACCTCATCCCACTACCGTCAAAGGTGTTAGGAGCTTTTTGGGTCATGCCGGTTTTTACCGTAGGTTCATTCAAGATTTTTCTAAAATCGCCCGGCCTATGACCCATCTCCTCGAGAAGGATGCTCCTTTTATCTTCTCTACCGAGTGCATCGAAGCCTTTGAAACATTAAAGAAAAGGCTTACCGAGGCACCGATTCTTGTTGCCCCTGATTGGGACTTGCCCTTTGAGCTCATGTGTGATGCGAGTGATTATGCTATTGGGGCAGTCTTGGGGCAACGTAAAACGAAACACTTTCAGCCTATACACTATGCAAGCAAAACGATGACTGAGGCTCAAAGTCATTACACCACCACTGAAAAAGAATTATTAGCTGTGGTGTATGCCTTTGAGAAATTCCGGTCATATTTGATCTTGACAAAAAGCATAGTGTATACGGATCACTCGGCTTTGAAGTACCTTTTTGCAAAACAAGATGCAAAGCCGAGACTTCTTCGTTGGGTTCTCCTCCTTCAGGAATTTGATATCATTGTTCGTGATAAAAAAGGAGCTGAGAACCTAGCTGCTGATCATCTCTCCCGATTGGAAAACCCCCATCAGGATGTTTTCGAGAGGAAAGAAATTAATGAAACATTCCCTCTCGAGACACTCAATGCGGTTACCTTTCGTGGAGATTCTGTTACCCCTTGGTTTGCCGATTTTGCAAATTATCTTGCGGGTAACTTCATTGTGAAAGGGATGTCGTCCCAACAAAAAAATAAATTTTTCAAAGATGTAAAACATTACTTTTGGGACGACCCCTACTTGTTTAAAATCTGTGCGGATCAAGTCATCCGGCGGTGTGTTTATGGCCAAGAAGCCTCTGAAATTCTAAAGGCTTGCCATGCTGGTCCCACGGGGGGCCACCATAATCCAAATTACACCGCCAAAAAGGTGTTTGATTCTGGTTTCTTTTGGCCCTCGATTTACAAGGATGCCCAAGAATTAGTCAAATCCTGTGACGCGTGTCAACGTCACGGGAATATCTCACAAAAGAATGAAATGCCACAAAATGCAATCCAAGTTTGTGAAATCTTTGACGTATGGGGCATCGACTTTATGGGGCCATTTCCATCATCTCACGGAAATAAGTACATACTCGTGGCTGTTGACTATTTGTCAAAATGGGTTGAAGCCAAAGCTTTACCCACTAATGATGCCCGAGTTGTCGTGAAATTTTTGAAAGCTCTTTTTGCTCGATTTGGAACTCCACGTGCTATAATTAGCGATCGTGGTACGCATTTTTGCAATGACAAATTCGACAAAGTCATGCAAAAGTATGGTGTAACTCACCGCCTTTCTACTGCGTACCACCCTCAAACAAGTGGACAAGTAGAAGTTTCCAATCGAGGCATTAAGAGAATATTGGAAAGAACTGTAGGTGAGAATCGTGCATCGTGGTCGGATAAGTTAGATGATGCACTTTGGGCTTTCCGTACGGCGTATAAAACACCCATTGGGTGCACGCCATACAAGCTTGTGTACGGGAAAGCGTGCCATCTACCGATCGAGCTTGAGCATAAAGCCTATTGGGCCCTCAAGCATGCCAATTTTGACCTAAAAACGGCGGGTGATCACAGGAAAGTTCAACTGAATGAATTAAATGAACTTCGTGATCAAGCTTACGAGAATTCTTTGATCTATAAGGAAAAGACAAAGAAGATTCATGACTCAAAAATCAAGAACCGCGTTTTCAACGTTGGTGACCGAGTCCTTCTTTTCAATTCCAGACTCAAGATCTTCTCGGGAAAGCTTAAAACCCGATGGACTGGTCCATTCACTATCGCAAAAGTTTACCCTTATGGCACCGTCGAATTATCTCAAAATGACGGTCCTAATTTCAAAGTGAATGGACATCGGTTAAAGCACTACTTTGGAGAGGACATACCATCCATGGTCGTCCCGGATCTCCAAACTTTCCCCAAGGACAATTAAATTCGGGGATAGAGTCAAGCTAACGACTCAATGACCAAAAATTAGCAACATATATGGGTTTTCACCCGTATCTCTGATTTTCTTTCTACTTTCTACCACCCTAGTGTGGGGGAATGGCCAACCCCCCGCTATTTGAAAAATGTATATATGTATATAAGGTTTCATCAAAAAAAAAAAAAAAAAAAAAAAAAAAAAAAAAAAAAAAAAAAAAAGTGTGATTGTATGTACAGATTAATAAAGTGAAAAATACAAAACGATCTTCCCACAGTTAGTTTTTAATATTATCTTTTTACGTTCAAGGATTCGGCATAATAGCCGGGACTTTGAATATTGAGGACAATATTCAATTCTAAGTGTGGGGGAGGGGAAAATTCTAGCGAATTTTATCATATTATATCCTAGAATCCCCGTTTTTGGCCTAAAATTTTAAAAATTTTTCACTTTATTTCAAAATTTTTGTGGTAATCAGTCCGCCTTGTCTAAACGACAAAAAGGGATTGGCTAGTCCAGGAGCAAACGGCTCTTGGTAAAGACATCTCAAATCCGTTGACGGCTGGCAATTTGCCCAAAATTGTATGGTTCATCAACTCGCCGAAAACAAATGAGTTGGCTAGCCCGCAAGATTATGGCTTGTGGTAAAGGCCGTGGAAAAACCATAATTGGTAATCAGCTCACCAAGATGTTGACTATTCCATCAAGAGCTGGCTAGTCCAGGAGCAAACGGCTCCTGGTAAAGACAAATCAAATCCGTTGAAAGCTGGTGGTTTGCTCAAAATCACACGGTTATCAGGTGTGCCACAGTTCTTACACCTGGCTACTCCAGAAGTGATGGCTTTTGGTAAAGAGTTTAAAATCCATCAAGTTTTCCAAAAATATTGCTAGGGACTAGCAATAGTTTAGTGTGGGGGATTGATGAGTGCTCAAACACTCATCATTTTTGTCGTATTTAAACTGCCAAAACATCCGAAAACGCTCAGAAATGCATCAAAATACTTAAAATATCCCAGGGATTGTATTTTATACGTTTCTAATGCAAAATGAGCAAAAACAATAAAAAAACGAACAAAGATTACACAATTGGCAGTTTTAGTCTTCCGACTTTCAAAAATTTACAAAACTAGTCCCTACGCATTTGTTTTGAAAGTAAAATCAACCTAAGGCATTTAGAAATCAAAATTTATCAAAAATTGTCCTTAGGCAAAAACTTTGGAAAATTTACGCTTTTGGTCCCTGCAGTTTGGTAAATTGACAGAATCAGTCCCTGGGAATTTATAAAAGTGGGAAATGTCTTTTATGGCCCTTGTGTTATTGAAATATGGCAACATCAGTCCCTTGGAATACTTTGGGTGATTGGCAACTTTGGTCCTCAAAAAAAAAATCAGATTTTACAAAAATGGTCCTTGTGCTTTGTTAAGTTAACATACAAACGGACCCTACTATCCATTCAAGTCCAAAACCAAACACAAGCCCACCACCCTTTTATCCTTAGCCCACCAAAGCCCATTTCCCATTTTATTTAATAAACCATACGGGGTCAAAGTAGTCAACCCCCTTCCCTACCCTTTCTTCCCCGCCTAAAACCTAGCCCCCAAACAATACCCTGACACCACCACCACCAATGTACCCTCCAACAATCTTGTCCCCTCCCTCTTCTCCTACCCAGCCATCCTACACCCCACTCACCTCCCAAAGTCAAACCCAACAATATCATTACCCCCCCCCCCTCAGCAGGTGTTAAAGGGCATCAATGGTCAAGAATAAAGGAAGCAGAGAATCAATGGTGTGGGATCATCCCAAGTGGACAAAAGCAACAAGAAGCAGGGGACAAAAGGATACAAAGAGCAAAAAGTGTAAAAGAAAAAAAAAAAAAAAAAGAAGCAGGCCTGGTTCAAAGTTCTTTCTACTTTTTTTTAGTATTTATAAGAATCATTTGTATGCCTGAGGGCAATTAGTTAGTGAGTGAAGTAGTTAGTCAAGTAATCTTAGAGTTGTTTATGTAATTCAGTAGTCTGTAAACCTTTTTCAATATCAATGCAATTTTATTTTCTTCAAAAAATTCAAGTGAAAAGTATTCTCAGTTCCATATTGTCTCAACTTACATTTTAAGTTATTATTGTTATTTTGAAGTTTCATAACCTCACATTTGCTCTCAGTAATCACCAAGAAAACAAAATAAAAACAGAAGGAGAAAATATAAAAAAATAAGAAGTAAACAATTAAGTGCAGGGATACCTTAGCTTGAAATGTGGAAAGCTTGAGGAAGTTGCCTGCAATGGAGGGGCAAGATGAACTTAACCTAGCTTGTTGTGAAACAAGCTAGGAGCTTGAAGCTGCCATTTAGTTGGGACCTTTGTTAAGCTAAGGCCAAAGGTCACATTTCTTTCTTTCATCATTTAGCTCTAACTTATATCTTAGATAGCTTGTAGTAGATTAAGCTTACTATAGTTTCAGCTAGATTAAGTTTGTTTTTCTTTGGTTAATTCTTACTTTTAAGCAATCTTACATGTTAACTGTTTCAATTAGCTAAAATAATTAATCTGAGTTACTTGTTGTGCAACACTATTTCTTAATTGAAATTAGCTCTTTTTACTTTAATTCGGCTTATTAGAAGCCTTGTGATCAGTTTAGAAGCTCAAACAGTTTGGTTTGCTTTGTAAAATTCTAGTGAGTTTACTGATCAGAGGTGTTTGGAATAAGGAACTGAGTAGGGCTGCTGTTGTTAATTTAGACTTAAGTTGTTTTGCTAATTGTCATTAAGTGTCACTGAGTCAAAACAAACCATTACAAACCAGTGAGTTCAAGAAAAAGTCAAAAGAAGGTGTAATTGGCATGGTGTTCACAGTGGTGTAATTTAAAATCTCATATTGTAGGATTAGGTAGAGTATAGTGTCACATAGCTTAATTAAGTGTAATATTATCATAACTTAACTTGTAGATTCACCTTTGATCACTGGAATCTCACAAAAGTCAGCTAGGTGAATTTCTAAAAAAGTCAAAAGTCCTTGTGAACTCAGTTTTCTCAAAACTTGGGATAATTTTCCTGATTTTTCAACAACAAATTAGGACTTGAAATTTTGTGGGTTTATAGTCTATCACCTCATCTAAAGTATCCTGTAGTTTTTTCATTTTTTAGAATTTTTATCAAGGTTGTGCAAGCTCGTGTTTGGAGCTGCAGGGCTTTTGTCTCCCCTGAGCACCCAGTTCTGACCCACTTTCTGGGCCTCACATTTTGTTCACCTATTGAGTTCTTGTTGTGACATTTGTTGTTATGGAGATTCACTAGTACTGTCTTGTTACATGTGTGCTTTGTTTGCTCTGAAGTGCTTATTAGCTTAAATTAAATTGCCCTTGGACACTGTTGTTTCTGAACACAAGCTCAGTACACTGAGCTTGTTAATTGCATATTCCTTTGTAATTTTTGTTCTCATAGTTGTTGTTATTAGATAGTTGTGGTCCTGAGATTGTGTTTAATTTGTGTTTGTGTTGGCTTGAACTGATTTGCTTATTGGGCATTAACTGCTTATTCTAATAAAAGCTCACCTATAACATATCTCACCACTGTTGGTCTTTAAGCCTTGCACAAGCTTGTGTGAGCTTATTTAGCTCATTTAAGATCTTTTGCCTCACCTTGAGTCAATTATAGCATGTGTACTATTGGACTTAGCTTGTGAGCTTTTGAGCTGGTCATTTGGTACTTGTGATTTAACTGCTTGGTTTCACCACTCAGTGCATGAACCCTACTTCCCAAGCTCACCATAAGCTCAATTCTTGAGCTTCTACCTTGGTTTCTGGCATTTTGAAAAGTCCACCTAGCAGGCTTTCTGGTTCACCATTTGCCCTGGACCCTGGTTCACCCCTGTGGGCCCCACCAAGGGCTGCAACTCACCCATGAGGCCTGTTTAGTCATGAGTTAGTTTGAAATAGCTTATTTGGTTATAACAGCTTATTGGTGATTCTAATTGCATGGTTTAGTTTATTTATAATATAAGTAAGTTAGTTATAGCTTGTTCAAGCTTTTGTTCAGTTCTGTTAGCTTATCAGCAGCTTATTGGGTCTAAAAAGCTCACTGAATTGCTTAATTGCTTGCACATGGCTTATTTCTGAGCTTCAAACAATCTTCCTTCACAAAAGTCTCCTAAATTTAGTTGTTTGATAGTTTTGTAAAAGAAAATTTGGAAAAAGCCAAAAAAAAATTAGAAGTGATAGCTTCTATTTAAGCTATCTTAGCTTATTTTCTGCTTATTCATAAGCAAAAGTTATTTTTAAATTTTTCTTAGGCTTCTGGTTTCATAAAAGATTTTTAGGAATTTTTTTCAGATTTTTCTGTAATCATTTAGTATTTTTTATAATTTAGTTTAATTTAAATTAATTAATTAAATAGTTTTTAATTAGTAATAATTAATTAAAAGTTAGGAAAAATAGTTTTTCTGTTTCAAAATTAGTTTTATATTATTTTAGATTTTTCTAAATTTTATTTTCATTTTTCTAGTTAATTTTCATAATTAGTTATAATTTAGGATATTTTAGTTAATTAAAAAGTAATTATTAAATAGTAATTAATTAATAGTAATTAATTAAATAGTGTAAAAATTATTTTTCTTTTTCTAAAAATTTTCTTAAGTCATTAGGATTGTAAAAATATAAATTTCACGTTCGTAGGACTTTGTTTACTCCCGTTTCACTTTTTTATTTGCGCGTTCGCGTTTATTTGTAATTAAAACGCGCGTTTTTAGGTTAAATTGCGTTTTTAAATCATCTGATCATCAGTAATTGTTAGTTAAGTATTTATAAGTCATTTTCCATCATTATCTCGTAGTGTAACCATAATAATTGAATTCCTGACCTTTCTGATCAATCACCCGATCCTTTAAAACGTTCACAAATACTATTGCACGCCTCGCTGGGACAAAACGACCCGGGGATTCCCTAAACTCCTTGGTTAGTTGGTTTTTGACGTTTGACTTGGTTGACCATTACCTGGTGAACTTAGTTGACCGTTCAGAACCAATCAGTTCTTATGAAAACTATGATGCTTCACATGTGGAAAGTAATGTATTATTTCAAGACAATCTAGAAATAAGATGGACAACTATTAAGTTAATGGAGCTTACAGGTCCCACTGGATTAGAGAACATAACACGTGTTTCGTCACCAGTAATACAATCACATAACTCCCACTGGATTAGACAACATTATAAGTGTTACATCACCAGTGGAGAGTGAGTGACGATTGGATACTTTCCTTCTTTCTTTGAATATCTACACATTATTGTTAATGTGAGTCACTTTGACTAGTAAACATGTACTTTGGTATTCAAGGAAGTGCATCAAGTTCTAACATATAGATGATGGGCTAGCCATCATTTTAAGCTTGAAATTAGGCATGCAGTTCCTCCATGTTTATTGGGTTAAGACACATTACTAGGTAATCATGCTAGTAATTGCCTTTCCCACTTTGCGGTTTATTGATATTTCTGCTTTCTAATTACTTAAACTCATTTTAGTTTGGTAGCTATAGAAAACGTGTTCTCTAGTTATCCAAATATCTTATATTTCTTCAAGGTTTTAAAACCGGAACTGGGGTTATAAAACGAACTTGATGAAATAAGATGTGCAACCATACTTAACCGTTTTGACTTTTACAAGACATCACGATTTCTAGAATATGTGTGCAATGAGTTTGATTAGAATTAGGACAATTCAAATATTCCTATTATGGCTTTTCCACATAAAGAAAAAGGATAGGAATAAGTCTCTTTCTCACAAGGGAAGGAAGACTTAGTTTGATCCTTTTAACAAGAAAAGAACAAACTCTTGTTTACGTTTTGTTTTGCATTAATTCATTAATTGAATTCACAAAGTTCATATTTAGTATTTTCGATAATTATCCTTTTATAAATTAATTACTCCATGTTTACAATTTAAAACAATCAATTTACGTAAAAGGCTAAGATCCATATTGTGCTTCTACTATCACATCAGTTGATCTGCTAGCAATAGTAGATTCAATTGGTAGGCGATGATCACCAATTGTATTACATGCACAACTCTTAGATCCTTATGGGACTCATAGCATCTGGTGTCAAACAACTAGTGTCATGTAGGCATGTTTAGTCCCATCTTTGCCTCGGGTCAAGGTCTCACCGATTAACTCGATTAAGTCATCTAATTTGAGGACGTGCGAGAATATATCTAGGTCTCACGCATAGAGAATAGTCACCTTGGGTTACAATTCAACCTAGGTCTCAAGTATAGGTAAAAGGTAATTGCAAGTGTTCTCAATATTGGACGGCATGACTTGAATTTTTTACGGGTAAAAGTTTTGATGTGGGTCAAAAGGTGTACGAAAGGAGCATGCATTCATCCTTCGTAGCACAAGTTAAAAACTTTTCTTAACTTAAGTCAAATCATTGTTTTAATTTATGTGTGTCAAGTTGTCCATTTTCAAGACTAATATTCATCCTACTTGGATAATAAGTTTGGACAATACATAAATTGGAATAACATACATAACAAGTTTAAGTGTTATTTAAAAACAATGATTTCAAATTTCAAAAACTTTGTAAAACTAAATTGAAAGACTTAGTTTTTAAAATGGTTTATGTTTCGTTTTAAGTTTTATAGAAACTATTTGCAATTTACATATGATTACAAGATATATAAAAAGCAAAATCACAAACACACAACCACAATATGCAAAGCCTCAACTGATGAAAAAACCTATGCTTGGTCTCGTGAGCCATCACGAGAACCAAGAGTCAACTAGGGACAAACCACACAACCACACGGAGGACTCCCACTTGCTCCAAGACAATCAAGAGCAAGTAGAAAGCCCATAATGTATATGAAAAGTAGTTGCTGTCATTCCAGAATTTCTGTGTTCGGGGGCCCAAAAGTCCATGAAGGATGCTTCCCCGGGCTTAGCTCAAAACTAGAAACTTGTAGGCCCATGTCTTGAGTACCAGTAAAAAAAATCAGCTAAAAACTCCTTACCTATCACCTGGAAACTCCGTTTTTCCAACTGGTGTTCCATCAGTCATTTTTCGGCAAAAATGTCTTTAACTCTTTCGCCTTTCACCACCAAGCCACGATTACATTATATTGAAAGTAAAGTACAACTAATCTGATTTTAACCTACTGTAAAAGTGACCAAACAATGGCTACAACCAAAAAGAATATCATTACATAAATGTCGAAACAATGGCAAAAACCTCAAAAAACGAAATTAAACAACATTCACAACCATTCAATGCACAAGTGGTCTAGGTTTTAATCGGCTTTGCATATACACATAATAATACCATAATATTATGATGAAAACAAGGTGTTGGCTAACTCCATGGACAAACATGCATCTTTTTACCGTGGAAACAAAATAAATGGCAAGAAATAAATTGTTAGCCAACGAAATCGAAGAAATAATTAACAAGAATTAAAACCCCGATTGGTACGCGTGTCAAATGGCCTTAGGTTCAAAACCCACTGATATTAGGACCTTCTTAACATCATTTTACCACATAAAATTAAGCCATAGGGGCTGATTTGAAATCGTTTCATAAATCGATCAATTTAACGCGTTTTAGGCCATTTTTCACGTAACCGACAAGTATTCCAATTAATATATGCATAACAAATGGCCATGGGATCAAAAATTCCAGATCTTAAGACCATATCATGGTCGAATTATTTCCAAAAATTCGCCTTTGGGGCTGATTTGAGAAAATCCTTTTGAATCCATTAAAAAACACGTGTTTTTAGCCATTTTTACGCATAAGATGATCATATGACATCATATGGTGGCTCATGATACCACTGTAGGTGATGTTGAAAATATAAACATAAAAGAAACATATAAACGCATCGGAAAACATCACCAACAACAGATCCATATTGCCATATGATCAATCAAGTAATAAACAACAACATGTTATACCTTTGTAGCGTGATCGGTAGAATCGTATGTAGACCATCACCAACACCACAAACCACCAATGAAACCAAGTGACCAAAATAGATCACCTCTATGATGGAAACACACTACACGTCATAGAACACCACCCGATGCTAGTCTAAACCTTGTAACCATTATTCTTGCAACAATCTACAGTAGATTAAGCCAAGAAAAGATAAAAAACACAAACTCTGGATGGGGTTTTGTTTGTGCCGTGAGTGTTATGAGGAGAGAAAGGGGGAGAGAGTTTTGGTAAGTTAATTTCTCATCTCATATAATGAAAGACTAAATCAAATATAATCATATCATTGTACAAGTAACACATAGCCCCTCCAAAAGCTCATATTTGCCCCTTTTCCCCCTCCCCTAGGCCGGCCATGAAAAGGGCCCACAATGGGCTTGCTCATTGTTGGCCCGGTCCTAAAACACTAAGTCTAACTTCGTGTTTAATGGCCTGTTATTGATCCCGAGTTACGTAGTCGTTTATATATTGTAAATACGATAAATACAATCTATAAAATGGTGTCTCTGTGTATAAGTGTGTGACCCCATAGGCTCACATATGTCTAGACATATAATTATTTATTATGACACGAGCATACTCCAACACACCGTACCGAGATAGGAACAAAATGACTGCCGTTACGGATCTGAGAACGATGATGCCTAGATGAGAGAGCGACAAAGTTTAATTATAACTTTAGATATTTGGTGGTTATTAGATCATTAAGAGACGAAATGTGTCTGTGTTTGTTTTGGTGAAACAGGGGCATTTTTTTAGAAACAAGGTACAAGTTATGATGCGTGATGTATAAAGAATAAGTATCAATTCACAAAGTACTTGTAACAAAACATAAGATACAAGTAAATTCAAAAAGTATAATTAATAAAACATAAAAGTGTATTTGTAATTTCACAATAAAACAAGAAAATATCTTCACCTTACTCTTGTACTTGCAATAGACAAGTGTCACAATTTAAGTGGAGTAGAGCAGTCGCCTTACAAAAATGAGAAGAGGGTTTAAAAAATGACCAATCATTGGACCCAACTATTATTTTTATCCCCTTTTGAGAATAACTCTAAAAGAAAAGGGAAATAGAAGGGGAAAGTACATTGCAAAAATCATCCCTATGGTATATTGAAGAAATACCCTCACGTGTTATTGCACGTGGGCCATTTAACAGGCAAAACTAACGACGTTAGTCCTGAGGGATGTATTGTAGCGAACGTTTCACCACTCAGGGATGATTAGTGTAATAGTATCAACTAGGGATGATTAGTGCCAAAAATAATAAACCACATGGATGATTTTTGCAGTTTACTCTAATTTTAATGTCAAATCGGTTTATCTAAAGATGGCCCACACAAGTTTAATGTTAGTAGATTTGTATTAGAGTTAGAGTTATATTTGTAATTGTATTAGTTTAGGCCCAAGTCAAAGTGTTAATCTAGTCATTAGTATAAATATTGGGTCTTAAGTAAACACAATAATCATTCAATATTATTCGTAACATGGTATCAGAACTTTAACTTTAGATATCCATAATATTATTTGTAACGTTGTCGGTGGTACATCGTACGGAGACATGAGCAGAGCGACAACCGTCACATATATGAGAATGATGATGTTTGGATGAGAGAGCAACAAAATTTCATTGTAACTTTAGATATTTGGTGGTTATTAGATCATTCGGAGAAGAAATGTGTGTGTGTTTGTTTTGGGGAAATAAAAGGGATTTGGGGAAACATGGGCATTTTGTTAGGAACAAGGTACAAGTTATGATGAATGATGTTAAAAAAAAACGAGCATAAAGACAAAGTACTTATAACAAAAGAGAAGGTAATAGTAATTAAAAAAGTACAATTAATAAAGCATAAGGGTGTATTTGTAATTTTATAATAAAACAAGAGAATATCTTCACCTAACTCTTGTACTTGCAATCGACACGTGCCATAATTTAGGTGAGTCGAGCATGACCAAAATGACAAGAGGGGTTAAAAAAGGACCAAACCTTGGACCCAACTATGATTTTTGTCCTTTGTTGGGAATTATCTCTAAAAGAAAAGGGAGATAGAAGGGGAAAGTACATTGCAAAAACCATCCATATGGAATATTAACAGAAATACCCTCACGTGTTATTGCACATGGGCCATTTAACGGGTAAAACTAACGATGTTAGTCTTGAGGGATGCATTGTGGCGAACGTTTCACCACAGGGATGATTTTTGCCAAAAACTATAAACCATATGGATGATTTTTGCAGTTTGCTCTAATTTTAATGCCTAATCGTTTATCTTAGGATGGCCCACACCGGTTTACAGTTAGTTAATTTGTATTAGAGTTAGAATTATATTTGTATTTGTGTTGGTTTAGGCTCAAGTCCAAGTGTTAGGCTAGTCATTAGTATAAATATTGGGTCTCATGTAAACACAATAATCAATTAATATTATTCGTAACATGGCATCGGAGCTTTAAGTTCAACCTACCGCAAATAGTTGTCTTTCAGTCATCAACTACTCACCAATTATGCGAAGGGATCCTGATTTATTAGCTTTCTTTCGTTTTATATTTTCGTTTTGTTAGTTTTTCATCTAATCAAAATCATTTTTTTTTCATTGACTTTAACGAAAGTCGATTGCAACAGGTCACTTTTTTAGGTTCACTTTAGTTGTCGACTGTCTCAAAACTCGGTCCCACCAATTATCGACTGCCGTAAATTATACAAACACAAAAGCCGATTGTCACAAAATTCGATTCACTTTTTAGTCGCTTGCTATAAATTGGTTGATTTTTGTTTTTTTCTTTCTTTTAGTCAATTGCCATAATAGCTGACTAGTTGTTTTTTGGTTATACTTTAATCAATTGTTACCTTGACTCCTTTCACCCCTCGTTCATAATGATGAATGATGCTTTCCTACTCCTACCCTATCACTTTATGTTGTTAACTTAATTACCAATCAAATCCCCATTAAACTTGATGTTGATAAAGCCAACTATGCTGCGTGATGTTACTTCTTTAAATATCATTATGAAAATTTTGATAAAACACATCACGGGTTCTTCTTTTACTGCAACTAGCTCGACTCCTACAACCGCGGAATGGGTTAAAACGGATTCCGTAGTTAAATCTTGAATCTTTTTAACCCTCTCTGAAATCCTTCATGGTAGGCTCGTTACGACTAATCCCAAATTCGCTAAAGATGTTGGGATCTTCTTGAAAATATTTTTCTTGACAATAAAGGACACATACAGTTGCTTTAAAAGCTGAACTTCGTGTCATATAACTTGATGATCATACTATTGACGCTTACTTTCAAAAGATCGTGTCCATAGTTACTTTGCTTAATGCTATTTGCTCACAGTTTGCTGACATATTTACTAATGGTCTTCTATCTGCTTTGTTTTACGAGTTTCGAGACTGTTTGAGTGTTCGTTCTACTCCCGCTCTAACTGCGAAGGGTTGTTAGTGGATTTGTATTCAGGGGCGGACCGAAACCCCATGAATTTTTCTTGCGTAGCGTAAAATTATATCATATATATATGGATTTTTTAAAATGAACCAAGGGGGGTTCCCGCCTTCCCAGGGAGTTACGATTTTCGGTACTTTTCATAAAATAAATATGATAACTCTTGGTCCTGGGTCCGCCACTGTTTTTATTAGAGTTAGAATTATATTTGTATCTATATTTGTTTAGGCTCAAGTCCAAGTGTTAAACTAGTTATTAATATAAATATTATGTCTCATGTAAACACAATAATCAATTAATATTATCAATCAATATTATTATAACATTTAGGCACAATGGTACCCTGCTCTTTTTATTTTACCAGTTTCTTCATTATTGTTACAGGGAAGCGAAAAAAAAAAAGAAAAAAAAAAGAGGAACAAGGTGACGTCAAAGGAAAGCGTCCAAAATCAAGCTTACGGAAAAAGAATTTGGAACAGAGACTTTGACAACAAAAGAATAACAAGAAGACATTCAAATTTACGTTACGTGCTCTTTAAGAGCATTGGGTGTGGATCTTGTCATGCTTCGCCACTCCAACGTGGCAAGCTTGCCATAGCTAGCCACCACACCACATCATCTTGCCAGAGCTTGCCATCTTCCCCTTTGTCGTGCGACGAGCAAAAACTTGTAAGATTTTTTTTTTTTTTTTTTTTTTTTTTTTTTTTTTTTTTTTAATTATTTATTTATATTTTTTTAAATGATTGTGTGTGTGAATAAGTGTGTATATGAGACCCAAACGAAACTGTTGTGTTTATTTGTAAGGGGTTGTGTTATGACGATGTTGCACTATGTAGGGCTCAAATGACAGGCCTTTGGTATGCAACTGTACCTAATGCTCTAATTTGTTAGAATTTTTCGATAAATGTCCGTCTTTTGGCTGCACTCTGTCTTACTTAGTTACTTGACGTGCTCATGGCTGCGGTAACTGTCTCCGATCAACAATATCTTTGTACTGTTTTTACTTCAACTCATATCACACTATCTTGTAAATGCATGCTAGACTTATTTACGTAAACAGTTTGTATTCTGTTTAAATGGGAATACTACTTAAACGCATATCACATGATCTTGTCCTATACGTTACATTAGGAAATTAAAGACATTGTCAAATATGAGGGTTTCATACTTTAAGATTGACGAATGAAAGAAGTCAAAGAACACGTAAATGTGAGTGTTTGATTGTGACTTGATTAGAAGAATTAAAATAAGCTACGTAATTAAAAAGCTGCTTGCTTTTCTTTTGCATTACATGTACTCCCATGGTAAACAAGCTTTTGAAATCGTGTATACACGTGAGTCGTTAAAAGATATGGAAATATATTAGAGCATCCACTATAGTGGTTTGTGAAAAGGTCTATAACAAGATGAAGAAGTATAAAAATTTATAAACCATAGTGGATGTATATTTCAAGCCTATGTGGCATGAATAGGTTTAGGATTTTGAAGAGGTCCAAAATTTAAGTATTTGGTAAATGGTAAATATGCTTTATGATATGAAAAAGTTTATGAATAGGTTTATCCATAATAAAAATAGGTTTATAATTTGAAAAGGTTATAAATTAATGAAGTTTTAAATGTATAAATCTTTTTTAGGTTTATCATAGTGGATGCCCTTAGTACTATAAATACTTGATAGGGTATTAGTGTGATGCATGCCGATAAAAACGTGGCTACGTTTTTTAGCAAACAGTTTTTTTAGTTGCACGTTTTTTGTATTTGTTAAAAAGTGTAAATTGTAAAAATCGTTGTCGCGGTGGCCAAATTTCAGACACGGTTTTGGTAGAATCTTTTGGTTTGAGATCCTCCCAAGTTTCACTTGAACATGATAGTTCATGTTAGTGTTATTTTAAGTGAAATTTTGAATTGAAGTTTGATACAAAGTGAAATATTAAAAGGCCTACATATTTTTTCTTCTCACAAAAACATCTATATTACCTATCATATTCAATTATTCATATTAAACTTTAGACGATCCCAATCCAATATAATCATTTGCTCAAATTGAAATGACTAAAAGACAAACGATATTTTATTATTTTTACTTTGAATTTAGGACTATAACCTTACAAACAAATTACTGTACTTTGTTTAAAACGAGGGTTGTGCTATACAAACCCTCCTTATATTGTCACATCAAGAAGGTTTGGTCAAACTGTACAACCCGTGATGCATACTGTACAACCGGAGGATGCGTTCAATGATTGCAAACCCTCCTTATGGGAGGGTGTGGATAACTCAACCTTTAAAACGATTATTTAATCCTGTTGATATAGTTCTAATCTCGAGGGGAAGAATTTGTAATCGTATTTTCAAAAAAAGAAATTAAAAAGTTGTGTATATGTGTTTGATTGATAGATAAACTCAGAAACAAAAGTCTGACTTGTCAACTAGGTCAAGCCTAACATTTGTCTCAAAAGTCAATATTTTTTTCAAGTCAATTTTACCAATTTACAAACAACAAGTATAAGAAACTAAGAAAGAAGTAAGTCAAATGACCCTTTAAAAAATCACAAAAACTATGTTATATGGAGAATCATATGCTAGTCTTTGCTGTTGTTATGAGCTTGATATCGATAGTAAATGGCGAAACAAAGACAGAAGTACGAGTAGGTGTGATTCTCGACACCGAAACCTCACTAGGTAAGATGAGCAAAAGTTGCATTTCAATGGCTTTACGCGATTTCTATAAAAACCACGACAACTACACAACCATGATTGTCCCTCACTTTCGCGATTCAAAGCAAGACAATGTTCAAGCTGCCTCTGCAGCCATTGATCTTTTAAAAAACGAGCAAGTCATGGCACTTTTAGGACCCATGACATCCTCACAAGCCGATTTCGTGATAGACATTGGTAGCAAATCAAATGTTCCTATTATATCACCTGCTACAAGCCCGTCTTTGTCACCAAATGATAACCTGTATTTCATACGTTCTTCACATGATTCTTCCTCACAGCTAAAACCTATAGCAGAACTGATCAAACACTTTGGTTGGAGGGAAGTTGTGTTTATTTATGAAGATGGCGATTATGGAAGAGGCTTGATTCCTTATATATCTGATGCTATGTTGAATGTTGATGCTAAAGTTATGTATCGCACCGTCATATATCATTCTGCTTCTGATGACTGGATCCTTAAAGAACTCTACAAGATGAAAACGATGCAAACTCGTGTTTTCATAGTACATGCCTTACCAGATTTGGCAACACGTTTTTTCAAGAAAGTAAATGAAGCGGGGATGATGGAAAAAGGGTATGCTTGGATCATAACTGAAGTGCTCACTAGTCATTTGCATTCTTTGGATCATACAGACATCGACTCATTGCAAGGAGTACTAGGTAGGGATTCCCAAAGTCTAGGACATACCGGCCAAAAAAAGTCGCCTTAACCAAAATATTAGTCCTATTTTAGCACAAATGGTCCAGACCGCTCTAACGCTCTTAACTGTGCGGGCAAGCTTTTTTATATTTAGAGTTGGTTTCCTATATTAATCTAACCATTATTGTACTGATTACTATTTTATCTAATAGGTGTGAAGTCATGGATCCCAAGATCCAACGAGCTAATCAAATTTGAGAAGAGATGGAAAAGAAGTCAAAATGCAGAAGACGAAATGACTGAACTAGACATGTTCGGGTATTGGTGGTACGATACTGTTTTTGCACTAGCAGTAGCATTGGAAAAGGTCGCAAGTGGAATTAGTTTTAGTACTAATTTTAAACGACAACCCAACCCCATGAATGATTTAGATGGTATTGGAACATCGGTAATGGGACCGAGGCTCATCCCATTGATCCAAGACATAAAACTCAACGGTCTAAGTGGCGACTTCCATCTCGTTGATGGACAGTTACAACCCTCAATGTACCAAATAGTGAACATTTTAGACAAAGGCCTGAAACATGTCGGTTACTGGACACCTACAAATGGGATAAAAAAGAAGTTGCATCAAACAAAAGGAAGCAAAGATGATCTAGGAGCTATAATATGGCCTGGTGATACGACTTTTAGTCCTAAAGGATGGGAGATCCCAACCAGCAGCGAAAGCAAGTTAAGAGTCGGGGTCCCAGCAAGAAGGGGATTTGTTCAGTTTGTTGATGTTAACATTGATCCTAAAACCAAACAGGTTATATCAGTAACTGGTTTTTGCATAGACGTTTTTATCGCTGTTATTGATGCTTTGCCTTATGCTGTCAAAATCGAATTTGTTCCTTTTGCTCCTTCTGATGGGGCAGGACCAGCAGAAAGCCTCAAAGATTTTCTACACGGTTTTTCTAATGGGGTAATCAAATAGATGACTCTCACATTTTAAAGAGCTTGATGTACTATTGTCTTTATTTGTTAATGTTTTATCCTTGATAATGTAACAGGCATATGGTGCGGTGGCTGGAGACATGACAATCATTGCAGACCGTATGGATCATTTTGATTTTTCATTGCCATACACAGAAGCTGGTTTTTCAATGGTTGTTCCAATTAAAGTTGACGAGAGAAAGAGCACATGGATCTTTATGAGACCCTTAGAGACAGAACTTTGGATAACAATCGGAGCGTTTTTCATATATACAGGACTTGTGGTATGGGTTGTTGAGCATCGTGTAAATAAAGAATTTCGTGGCTCCCCTTGCCAACAAGTTGGAATGATCTTCTGGTTTTCGTTCTCCACACTCGTTTTTGCACACAGTAAGTGTATTTTTATAGACACACACCTCTTCAACCATCTCTAATTTGCTTAGGGAGTGTTTGGGATAGCTTACAACTGCTTATTTGCTAAATAAGATAGGATGGGTTTTACGTGATTTTTAAATTTAGAATAAGCATGTAAGTATTTCAATCCTAACACTTAAAACTTCAAAGAACCACAACCAAATGGCCTAGTGGTAAAGGTCCTTGGATTCCTCACAAGAGGGCTAGGTCAAGGGTTAAACCTCGCTAGCTGTGTACATTTGAGGTGGCCGGGGAAGGGTCGGAAACGCTTCGTGATTAACCCGGTGATATGATGTCGTTTACATCTGAGTCAAAAAGCTCGTCCTCCACAGGTAACCTGAACAGGGAAAATTTCATTCGTTTACCCGTTTACTTAAAACTTCCAAGGTTTAAGAGATAAGCACCTAAAATAAGCAATGCAAATACCCTCTTACTAAAACTGCTTATTAAGTTTTTATACAGAAGACAAGCACTTTATAGCATGTTTGTGACCCCTTATCCAAATTGCTTATCTGATTAAATGGCAAGTGAAATAAGCTTATTATTAAAAGTAATGAATAAAATTTTCCAGGGGAGAAGTTGATAAGCAACTTATCAAGATTTGTGGTGATTGTGTGGGTGTTTGTGGTACTGGTCCTGACCTCGAGCTACACAGCAAGCTTGACATCAATGCTAACGGTACAAAAGCTTCAACCAGCCTACACTGATATTGATAAAATCATGAGAAATGGTGAATCAGTCGGATACCAAGCTTCTTCCTTTATTTATTACAAGTTAAAAGGGATGGGTTTTGATGAAAGCCAGTTAAAGAATTACAGCAGCTTTGAGCAGTATGACAAAGCCCTTGAACTAGGAAGTCAAAACGGGGGCGTTTCTGCCATTGTGGACGAGATCCCTTATCTCAAAGTTTTTCTAGCTAAATACTGTACCAAGTATACCATGACAGGTCCCACCTACAAAACCGCAGGCTTTGGTTTCGTAAGTAACACAGCTAAATTCATACGCTTTTTACTCGATTCTAATTGTCGTGTTTTAGCATTGCACTTTATTTGGTACATTTAAGTCATTTAAAAATAGTTTTGTGTAGGTCATTTCATAACTAAAATATCTAATTATATGTACAGGCCTTTCCAAAAGGGTCTCCCCTAGTAGCTGATGTATCTAGAGCGATCCTAAAAGTTACAGAGGTGCAAATAAGGAACATTTCTAACCAATGGTTTGGAGAACCAAGGAGTTGTGATAAGCAGAATGAAGCTTCAGTGACATCAGACAGGCTGACTCTCGATAGCTTCAAGGGACTTTTTATCATTGCTGGATTGTCATCGACTTCTGCTTTACTATTTTTCTTGCTCAAATTCTTGTATGAAGTTAGAGAAATGTTAGTATCACAAGGTTCAGTAGGCCAAAAGCTAGCCTCGATCGCAAAAACATTTGATGTATTTAAAGATGGCGAGTCCAAAATGGTAACTGCGGAAGTAGTAGCAGACACAGGATTTTTCTCTAGTGATGAGGGATTTTCGACTACTGAACCCGGGACTCCTGTTTAGGATACATCACAAGTTGTCGAAAGTACTATAGAGATCGAGGCGCATGCTGATGTTACATCCACTTAGTATTCTTGGTTGATAGTTTTGTAGTACAATAAGTATAATATTAAGTTTTTAGATTATATTCTAGTGTGTCAATATCATTGTAAAACCTAACATTTATTTTTCTTAAATTAGTATGTTAATATGATACAATCTAGTTGGACGGCGAGTGACATGATCATAGATCATAGGTGTGATTTGGTGTTTGTTTTGGTCCGCTTTGTGTAATATTTCCTATTAGAGAGAATTGCAAAAATCGTCCCTAAAGTTTGGCCAAATTGCACGTTTCGTCCCGGAAGTTTGGAAAGTGCAAGGATCATCCCTATGAGAAACTTTTGGGGCAAAAATCGTCCCTGGCCTACTTCAAATGACTAAAATACCCCTGCCAAACTTTAGGGACGATTTTTGCAATTCTCTCTTTTCAGATTCTTACTCAAATGGTCCCTGTGCTTCGCTGGGCATTACAAATTTAGTCCTAACTTTTTTTTTTAATTTATTTATTTAACTATTAATATTAGTATTATTTTTTTTATACGATTTCGTCCGTTTTTCTTTCGTTTTTGTCCGTTTTTCTTACGTTTTTGTCCGTTTTTCTCACTTTTTTTCGTTTTCATACGTTTTTGTTCGTTTCTCTTACGTTTTTGTTACGTTTTTTTTTGTTTTCATACGTTTTTGTCCGTTTTTCCTACGTTTTTTTCCGCTTTCATACGTTTTTGTTCGTTTTTCTTACGTTTTTGTCCGTTTTTCTCACGTTTTTGTCCGTTTTCATAAGTTTTTGTCAATTTTTCTTACGTTTTTGTCAGTTCTTCTTACGTTTTTTACGTTTTCATACGTTTTTCTTCCATTTTACCACTTTTTCGTCCGTGTTTACACTGTCCATCACCAACAAAAAATTTCCAAAAAAAATTTAGAAAAATAAAATAAAAAAAGGTTTCCGAAAAAAATTTGAAAAAATGTTTTTGAATTTTAAAATTTCAAAAAACATGTTTTCGCAAAAAACATGTTTTCAAAAAAAATTTAAATAATTCGAAAAAATTTCTAAAATAATTTTTTTTTAAATATTTCTTCTAAAAAATATTTTTTAAAAATATTTTTTCTAAAAAATATTTTTATTTTCAAATATTTTTCTAAAAAATTTTTATTCGAAGAAAAATTTATTCGATTTTTTTAAAAATTATATTTTTTAGACTTTTTTTTTAAATTTTTTCTAAAAAAATACTTTTATTTTTCGAATATTTTAAGAATTTTTTTAGATAAATATGTTTTGAAAATTTTTTTTCGAAAAAAAGAATTAGAAAATAAAATTTCGAAAAAAAAGTTGTAGAAAATTTTGTTACGAAAAAAAAAATAGAAAAAAAAAGTTTTTGAAAAAAAAAATTTCGAAAAGAAATTTATTTTTTAAAAGAAAAAATCTTTAGACTTCATCCAAAACGGAAAAAAACGTAAAAAGAACGGACAAAAACGTATAAAAACGGAAAAAAACGTAAGAAAAATGGAAAAAAACGGACAAAAATGTATGAAAACGAAAAAAATGTAACAAGAACGGAAAAAACATAAGAAAAACGAACAAAAATGTATGAAAACGAAAAAAACATGAGAAAAACGGACAAAAACGTAAGAAAAACGAACAAAAACGTATTAAAGCGGAAAAAAAGTAAGAAAAAGGGACAAAAATGTATGAAAACGAAAAAAACGTAACAAGAACGGACAAAAACGTAAGAAAAACGAACAAAAACGTATGAAAACGAAAAAATGTGAGAAAAACGGACAAAAACGTATGAAAAACGAACAAAAACGTATGAAAGCGGAAAAAACGTAACAAGAACGGACAAAAACGTAATAAAAACGAACAAAAACGTATGAAAACGAAAAAAACGTGAGAAAAACGGACAAAAACGTAAGAAAAAACGGACAAAAACGAAAGAAAAACGGACAAAAACGAAAGAAAAACGGACAAAAACGGACGAAATCGTATAAAAAAATAATACTAATATTAATAGTTAAATAAATAAATTTAAAAAAAAAAAGATAGGACTAAATTTGCAATGCCCAGCGAAGCACAAGGACCATTTGAGTAAGAATCTGAAAAAGAGAGAATTGCAAAAATCGTCCCTAAAGTTTGGCAGGGGTATTTTAGTCATTTGAAGTAGGCCAGGGACGATTTTTGCCCCAAAAGTTTCTCACAGAGACGATCCTTGCACTTGCCAAACTTCCGGGACGAAACGTGCAATTTGGCCAAACTTTAGGGACGATTTTTGCAATTCTCTCTTCCTATTAAAGCATTAGATCCTGAATATATCTCGTTTTTATATTAGAATCAAATCATATTCATTCTAAAAAATCCATTTTACATTTTATAAACTACTGTAGCTTATTCTAATAGATCAAGCATTTATAATCTCCCATAAGCCCATATCGAAACACAAAATCTATTTTTGAGAATTTATTCCCAATTTAACCCGACCACTGATTCCCGATTTAAACCCGACCTCGACAAAAAGGTTCGGTGTTTCTTATAACTCCCTGTGCTTGTAAGTTGTTGAAATTATTGACGTCGTAAACTGTCTTTAACAATAAAGATTTTTGGATGAGAACTTGATAAATGTAGAGAAAGTTGTTGAAATTAAGCTTTTGTAGATGATGAATCAGTTTGTTCCTTAGTAAGATGAACAGTAATTTTTAACGGTCATGAACAGTAGCCCAACGGCTATCAACAGTAACCCAACGACTACTTTTCTTTTTATAAATACCCCAATTTTAACTTTCATCCTTCTACCGCCCATATATTACTGAACCACAATTTATTATATAGATTTTCAAAAATGTGATGACATTAACTTTTTGTTACTGAAAATTATATTTAATATTCTTAAAAAAAAATTATATTTTATAAAAAGGATTTACATACATCTTCATATATACATATCAATATTTACATATTTAAAAAATGTGCAGCAAAAAAATATTGTAGTTTTAAATAGGGTAAGAAAATTACTCCGTAGTTAGTACAAATAAAGTAAAACCAAATAGTTACCGAAAAGTACAAATAAAGTAAAAATGAAGAAAACATAGTAGAGTCAAAAGATAGCGACCATCAGACCAAATCTCAAAAAGTCAAAAAAGAACATAAAACATGAAACTAAAAGACCTTGAGATAAACTGAAAAACAAGAACAGAAACATGATTTCGAATCTGACAGTGTTCTTTGTTGTACTATGGGCCTTCACCGTCTTTTCCGGCGAAAAATTTGCATTTTTGATGCCTTCTTATTTCACTTGCTCTTGGCCCCCGGTAACTTACTATCTCAGATCAACCATCCTTTTTTTTTTTTTTTTTTTTTTTTACTTCATTTGATTTGATCTTGTTGTTGCATACTATATTTAGTTACCTTAACAGTAGATGTGTAATGGGATAATGTTTTGAAAATGTATCAACTTGACACTTATTCCTTTAGATTGAATGTATAAACTTTTAATTTTTGCTAGTAGGGTTGAGATTCTCTCAAGTTGATATGAACATGACCGGTACTGTTTCCTCACAAATAAAACAGTGGGGCCTACTGAGGGACCCAGTGTTCTTTTTTTATTGTGAGTGAACATTACTCATATTTTCATATGAACTTGAGAGGATCTCAATTCCTGTGTGTATACTTGCGGGCAAAGTTTGATACATTTGCTCCGATGTATGTGGCCTAACTGGTATTTCCGTGGTCATTTCTGGACGATTCCCTGGCCATCCCAAGATGTCCACACCTAGCGAACCCGGGTCTCTTGTTAACTAGGATAAGTTGCAACTGGTGCAAATAGGTTATAATAAAGTGTAGATTGATTAGTAAGAAGTTCAAATTAAGTTTGAGTTTGAAATTAAAGGATAATTTGTTACTGGATAAGGGAGTGCTGCAAGTTTGAAGCAAAATGTCCTAATTTGTGGCACTTGTTGCATCTAGAGAATAGAGATCTAACAGGGCGTTTGGTATTGCGTTTTGACAATGATTTCTGATACGGCATAATTAGAATTAGATAATTTCTCAAATGATCCAATTTATGCGACATGCTTTATTTTGTTAATGTTTGTCCTTGTAAGCTTTGTTTGGAAAAGCAGTATTTACCAAAAAGCTCAACCCACCAAAATTTTGGAAGCAATGTACTTATAGATGCTGAATAAAATGGCCAATTTCTAAACATTTTTGGTATAATCTTCTTTTGATAGGCAAAGACTCACACACCCCATGGATTAGTCGGCTAAAAGGTTGGAAACCATGGTTACCCAAAAAGACACACACCCCTTTTAATACACAAACGTCTCAACTGAGACTTGGACCTACAACCTTTTGGTTGATGGAACCTGGATACACCAAAGACCTCTTGGTAACATTCTTTGGTATGCTAATCAAATAGTTTATATAAATCTGTTGCATCAGTCGAAACATAATGTGAAATCGAAACACTTGTGAAAATATGTGGTACACTACTTGAAAATGCAATAATTAAATGATTACTTCGAAAATGGATGCTACCATTATTTTTTAGAGACTTATGCTTTTAGTTGGTGTGTGTAGATTTATGCAACGGACAATCCAGGTGATTATGTGAAAATTGCAGTGATAACCGATCCACAGGTATTCATAAACTAAATAGCATTTCCTATAATATACATGTATCCCATTGAGTAAAGCCCTTACACAAGTTTAAATGTTTAATTCTAACAGCTCATGGATAGGACATCACTCCCGTTAGCACCTAAATCGCTGATACTTGAGATTGTACAATTTTATACTGATATCTATATGCGACGAGCAATGCTGTCTTCCATCATGCCTTTCAAACCCGACATGGTCTTGTTTCTGGGTGATTATTTTGATGGTGGTCCTGTTCTTTCCGATGAAGAGTAAGGAAAAAAGTATTCCTTTTTTGTTGCTATAATGAATTAAAATAATATTAAAAAAATAAGCTTATTTTAAACAGATATCTACTAAAAGAATAAGCAGGTCACGACTTTGTATTTTCAAGTGTTTATCTACTTTAAAATAAGCAGATAAGCAGTTTCATGCAAATACTCAAAATGGCTTATCTGCTAATTTTAGTAAGTAGATAAGCACTTAACTATCCAATCCCAAACGCCCCTCTAATATGTTTGGTGTTCAGGTGGCAGGATTCTTTAAATCGTTTTAGGCATATTTTCGACCTCAAGACCATTGAAAAAGCTACAAATAATCAAGTATACTTCCTATCAGGAAACCATGACATCGGTTATTCAGGCTATAACTCTAAAATGCCCAAGGTATTTTTTGTGTTCTTATATCATAACGTATTATTTTATTGTGTATCATAATTTAAACTTGTTTTCCTTGATTTTTGAATCAATAGGTTATCAGCCGATATGAAAAAGCATTCGGTTCAAGAAACTATAACTTCACAGCAGGAGCAGTGGAATTTGTTGTTGTCGATGCCCAAACAATAGATGGTAAATAATATTTTTTCCAATGATTGAAACATTAAAATTGGTTTCGAAATATTGATGATGTGCTGTCCACAGGCCGTCCGCAACAAATCCAAACCTCTGCTACATGGAAGTTTGTTAACAGTGTGTCTACAGGTATGTCAATATATAACACATTAACACTCGGTGACATTTTTCATATAATTGGTAAATTCTTTATTTTAATAATTAACATCATTTACATTTCTAAAGACTATCAGTCACGCCCACGAGTGTTATTGACTCATATACCACTCTATCGACCCGACTCAACTCCCTGTGGTCCTCGACGTTCTTCTCCTATTATTGATCAGGTTAGAATATTTGTATTTTTGTTAAAGTCTCACTGCTTCATGACTTTTTGTGGACTCAGAAATAATCTCAATTTTTCATGTTCAGAGAATTTCGCGTGCTACTGATGATCGGGACATAGTGTAACTTCCTCATGCTATTATTAACTTATTCAATTCCTGTTTGGCTACGGGTTCAGTTCTTATATCATGAAACTGATGCAGGTATCAAAATTATCTTACAGAAAAAACAACAAACATGTTACTGGACTCCATCAAACCTGTAAGTTCCCTCCTTATCTATTGCATATAACCGAATCTTCAAACGTTTAATGACGTAAATGTGACTTGTGTCATTACAGGTACTTGTGTTGTCTGGTCATGATCATGATCAGTGTACTGTTACTCATATAGCTGAACACGGGCCTGTAGTAGAGGTATGTGTGTGAGTTTTTGGTATATGTTTATGTGAATGTTATGACATTAAATGTGTTGTTACTTTGTGTAGCAAACTTTGGGGACGATAAGCTGGCAGCAGGGAAACTTGTATCCATCTTTCATGCTACTAACCGCAAGTAAAGTCGCATATTCTAATGCATCGGAGACCGTGTCAACACATCTGTGTTCTCTTCCTGCACAGACCTTTATTTATTTGTGGTAATCTTCATTTGAAAATAAATTTACATTATATATTCAAGAAAAAAAGTGGTGTTTATTTCATTTATGCAACATACTTTTAACTTTTAACCATTGTAAGTACCTTTTATAAGAGGCTAAATTCTTAAATAGTGACGTGGCATCATTTTTGAAGTGCTACGTCATCATTTACATAAAAGGCTACGTACATAAACCGGTAAAAGTTTGAAAGTAGGTTACATACAATGAGAAAAAAACAAATTTTCTTGCATATTATGGTTTTTAAATTTTGTTATGTTTGATTAGTCTATATATATCAGGTATATTGTGTTATTTGTGGTTACTCTTGTTGTGGTTCTTCTATGGCCAACAAATGGGTTGGGCATCCACCTACATATTGGCGAGTTGGTGAGTAATACGTTAGCCGTCTTCAAAAGCACTAAAGTGAAAGATGACGATGAGAACTGTGACTATGAGATGGTTTGGGATGCAGAAGGCTCGATGCACTTAATTAAGAAAGCCTCAAAGATTGCTCCCTCACATTCAACCGAGAGGATAGAAAGGTAAGTCTGCACACGTAACTTAGTGTTTTTACTTAACAAATGTAAGGTGATTGCAGTAATAAGTTGATTTTTTTAATGGTTCAGGGGAAATGCTACAATGCGGTCAGCAGCTAAAAAACAGATGATGCAGGATATTAATGTTACAATGCCACAAGACGATGCTGCTGCAAAATTGGGACCATTCAAAACCAACAAGTCAATTGTTAGACTGGTGATTCAGAGGTTGCTACGGGTTTTCCAAGTGCTTTCAGTTGTTGCTGCAGTTAATGTGCCTATCTATATAATGTTGCTATTCAGTGACTGGATTGACAAATGATGTTGATCCAATTTATTTATCAGCTTAACACTAAAAAAAAAAAAAAAAAAAAAATCTGGAAGAGCATATTAAAATCTTTTTAATGTTATGAACAGTAGAAGAGGTGTTGTTATGATTTGTTGTACAACAGTTGTAGTTGAGGCTTTGATTAAAAATGACCTGAGACCGCATGTAACTGTAAAACAGGTCACTATTGTAATATATGAGAGTATCCTTTAGCAAACTCAGTGCAGATTAAGTTTGTTTACATTTACTGAATCTGTATGCAAATGAAGTTTGACCATTTGAGAAGACACTTTTTTTTTTTTTTTTTTTTTTGACTGTTTCGCCAGTGTAGACATGTGGTTAAGCTTAGAATCCTGGGATGCATTCTTATTTATTTACTTCTGCATCTATGTGATATTTACTTTATAATTTGAAGTTAAGTACTCTCACACACTTGTCGCTTTTGTTTGTTGGTCTATGTGATATTTACTTGGTATAATTTTTTTACGGGAAGTGTATCTTCCTGCACTTAAAATGTTACTGTTGAATATATTCATATCGTATTGTTGCACCAACCTGTGCAACAAGATCACAACACCAGAATATATAATCAAGTAGCAATGTACGTTATCGACTAACATGAAACGAACTCTAAATAAGTAGTGTTTTTATACATCATTTATCCCATATATTTTGCTCATTTGCTATGATTTTATATAAGAATCTTTAGTTAATCTTTACTTTTGTGATTCTTAGTAGAGCAAAAATGGAAAAGGCACGGAAAACAGCGTCATTTGGAGCTAAAACAAAGAAAATGAAGAATAATGCTCATCAGACATCCAATACGGCATATCACTGCTAATTAATGTATCATTACCCTTGCCGGAATCCTCATTAGTTGCCTATTCAGATGCTGATTAAGTAGGATTCCTGCCACTCGTCGTTCTACTTTTGGGTATGTGTATTTCTTGGCAATAATCTACTATCTTGGTCGTCTAAGCGACATTATACTCCCTCTCGGTCTAGTATTGGAAGCTGAGTATCACGGTGTTGCCAATGATTACACCGCCCATCCATGTGGTTGTCCATTTCTAACAAACCGGTCCTTTCAAAGGACCGTTAAACAAATAACGCTGAGCGACTCATGTGCAGGTCATGTGATGGCCATTTTAGACTTTTTATACACATTCATCCAACAACATGTATTTCTTTTATTTTTCTATAGAAACAATTGTTGGCCAATAATTTTTTTTTCTTTTTATACACATTTTAGACGTTGTTGGATGAATGTGTATAAAAAGTCTAAAATGGTCATCGTGTGACCTACACACGAGTCACTCAACGTTATTTGTTTAACGGTCGTTTGATCAAAGGACCGGTATGTTAGAAATGGACAAACACATGGATGAACGGTGTAATTATTAAAGATCAAGGACAAGGAGAAAAAAGTGTAAAACACAAGGATTAAATTAGTAAAATTAACTGTATTTTATAATTTATATGACCAAATAAGGGTCTTTTGTTTCACCACGTAGTCTGCATTTTTTTTTTCAACAACTAACACATTAAGATTCACACTGCTATTTCTTCTTAATATTCAGTACTCTTATTCATCTCATCCAATTGTTTCTTTTCAATCAGTTCATATGAATATATTTTCCCGAATAACAGTTTACTTTTATACGTTGCTTTAGTAATAACTAGCTTCAATGGCATCTACTTCAACATCATCAGTTCAAAAGAGCTTCAAGTATGATGTTTTTCTGAGTTTTAGAGGTGAAGACACTCGTAAGAACTTCGTTGATCATCTTTATTACGCTCTTGAGCAGAAAAGCATTCATACATGCAAAGACGATGAAAGAATCAAAAAAGGAAAAATAATAAGTGATGAGCTTATAAGATCCATAGAAGACTCAAAATTCTACATCATCGTTTTCTCCAAGAACTACTCCTCTTCGTCTTGGTGCTTAGATGAGCTTGTCAAGATTATGGAGTGCCAGAAGACGAGTGAGCATGCTGCTTACCCCGTATTCTATGATGTGGAACCCACAGAAGTGCGTAAACAAAGTGGAGCGGTTGGAGAAGCCTTTGCCAGACATGAAAAATATGAGGCTGCTGGGAAATGGAGAGATGATCTTACGGAAGCGGCAGATTTGGCTGGGTGGGAGTTGAAGAACACCACCGATGGGTAATTCCCTCATTATATCTTTGCAATATATTTTCATTTTTTTTTTTCTTCCAATCTAGTGATCTACGCTTATAAGGATCATCCATGCCATCTTATATGGATTAGGATCCTCTTACGTATAACCTTACATGCATGATGGGTATTGTTCAACTTTGTGAGAGGAGTCATATATGTGGGCTCTATTTTTTCGTTCAAAATAGAAGATTTAATCAATTATCTATTTTGTGATTGGCGAACATGACGTATCATGTTCATTTCAACTTAAACAATCTCAATCCACCTTTATATATATACTAGACGAGTACCCGTGCATGATAAAATAAGAGTTTATGGGTTATAAACGAAAAATAATAAAAGTTTGAGGATTAAACATAGTGTTTTGAAACCCGGTTCGACCCGGGTTGTTCAACTGGTTGAACCATTCTGGTCGAAAAATGGGTCAATTTAAACGGGTCATCCCGACGGGTTGGGTCGAAAAAACGGGTCAAATTAAACCTGATCAACCCGCCGGGTTTGAAGCGTCCCGGGTCAACCCGATTTTCGATGTGTATTAATAGTTTCCTTTTGAAACATATGTTTTCAACATTTCCTTTTTTAGTTTCAACTTTTCAATTTTCACTTTTTTGTTTTTCCTTTATATATAGTATATATAATATAGATATAGATATAGATGTAGTATCAGATTTCATCGATTTGACCCGTTTACATATAAATGGTTGAGTTCCGGTTATCTTTTCTATTGAAAAATGAAAGAAAATTTATAGCACCAAAAACTCGTAAGATGCTAGAGTTACGAAGAGAATAAAGAACAATCTTGTTGCAAAAACATGAAGAGGTCGATATCTCCAAGACTCCCAAACAAGAGAGACAAAACAACCTTTACTTCCTCAATTAAACTGCGATTTTCTGTTCACACCTACCGAGATTGTGAATGTTTTATGGTTCCTGTGAGACCATAATAACAAACAGCCACTCACCCTGCAACTTCGATGCCACGTCTTTGCATGCTTAAGTGTTGAGCATTACTTTATATGGATCAGGTTCAAGTTAGTTTCATTTGGCCTAAAATCAACACCCGACGACAATTTGAAAGCACGCATAAGTCCTCAGCCACCTCACATTTAACAAATAGGTTATAATTAATTGGTACCCATGTCCCGTTTGTTCCATGAGGTCTTCGCTTTAATTATTAATTCATGGAAAATCCCATCCCATTTTCAAAAAATAGATTAGTATGATATTTACAACACTACTTATTTCTGAATACATGAAAGAGATGTGCAAAAAAAATTGCCCCGGTTTAATCCAATTCGACCCACCCGTTCAAACTACACACATAAGAAATTACCCATTTTGACCCATTACACAATACACATGACCCTTAAAATTTTGCCACATCTATAAAATATGATTGAATGACTTTTATTATTCCATGTACAACAGTATGTAATAGATTATTTTATTTAATCATTCATGTTGGGTATATCAATTAATCTAAGTAAATCCTATATAACATACAGGCATGAAGCTAAGTTCATCCAAAAAATTGTTGAAGAGGTTTCATTAGAGATGAAATTTACCAGCTACGTTGACGAAAACTTAGTAGGAATGAAAGACCGGGTAAAAGATGTTGTTTCATGTTTAGAAATTGGTTTGAATGATGTTCGTATAATAGGGATCAAAGGGATGGGAGGTAGTGGGAAGACGACTTTGGCTAGAGCTCTTTTTGATCATATATCTATTAAATTTGAAGCTAAAAGCTTTGTTGAAAATGTCAGAGAAGTTTCACAAGCCACTTTGTCTGGTTTGAAGATATTACAAAAACAAGTACTTTCATCTGTGTTAAATGAACACGTCAGTTTAGATAGTGTTCATGATGGGAAAAATATGATAAAGAGGAGAATGTGTGGTAGAAAAGTTCTTCTTGTTCTTGATGATGTGGATCACATAGACCAACTTGAGGCGTTAGCCGGTAAGCCTAGTTGGTTTAAACCGGGAAGTAGAATTATCATTACAACAAGAGATGAGCAAGTGTTGGTAGCATACGGAGTGAGCTTGATTCATAATGTCAATCTGTTGTCACATGAGGAAGCAGTTTGCCTGTTCAGTAGGTATGCATTTGGGAGAGAGATACCAATTCAAAGTTATGAAGAGCTATCAGGGAAAGTTGTACGTTATGCTGCTGGGCTTCCCTTATCAATTAAAATTTTAGGTTCCCTTCTCCGTGGTCAAAATGAGATTGAATGGAAAGATTCCATTGAAAGACTGAAAAAAATTCCACTGGAGGAAACTCAAAAAGTTTTGGAATTAAGCTATGACAGTCTAGAAAATGATCGCAAGAAAATGTTCCTAACTGTTGCATGCATACTCAAAGGTGAGCAGAAAGACAAAGCAATTCAAGTGCTTGAATGCTGTGGATTTCATGCTATAAGTGGTATAAAAGTTCTTGAGCAGAAATCTCTCATCACTACATCTCGTCATGGTGACTTGGGCATGCATGACCATATAGAAGAAATGGGCAGAAATATTGTTCGACGTTTTCACCTCGATGAGTATAAAAGACATAGCCATTTATGGATTGCCGAGGAGATTGAAGATATATTGGCTAATAATCTGGTGAGGCTCAAGTCTATTGTAAAGTGGATAAAAAACTAACTTTTTTTCATTAGGTATGAGACATATTATTTATTACTGCTTTTTGTCTTACAGGGTAATGAAGCAATCACATATATAAGATTGTCGCCATTGACACTTAATCTGGAAACTGTCATGAAAGGTCTCAGAAACATGAAGAAACTTAGAGTTCTTTACATGTGTTCTCTACCTAATTGGAAAGAAAGCAAAGTTAGCCAGCACTTTCCAGATGGTTTACGATATCTTTGTTGGCGAGCTTACCCTTTTTCATCTTTACATGAAACATTTCAAGCAGACAATCTTGTTGGACTTGACATGTCTTTTAGCTCAATTGAACAACTATGGAATGGGCCAAAAGAAAAGGTAGTGGTAATTGGTTGGCTTTTTTTCACGATTGGTTGTGATAATGTACATCTATATTAGGTTGTTAGTACACCAATATATATTCATCCCTTATTTTTGTTTTAATGATAGGTTCTTAATAAGCTGAGATTCCTTGACATCAGTTATACACCGTTGAGAAGGTTGAACCTTGGCCTGACTCCAAATCTCGAGGTATTAAATCTTGAAAAATGTAGAGACTTGATAGAACTTCACATACATGATGAATGTCCAAATCTCAAATCTCTTGCCGTCGATCATTCGAGTTTGAGGAAACTTTACCTTGGGCAGGCTTTAAACCTAGAGACATTAAGTCTTGTAGGATGTTGTGATTTAATTGAACTTCACATTCCTAATGGATATCCAAAGCTAAAATCTCTCAGCTTAGATAATTTAAATTTGAGAAAACTATACCTTGGGCCAAATCAGGATCTCGAGACTTTAAGTCTTGTAAGCTGTACTGATTTGGAAGAACTTCAAATGCCCTTCCGATGTCCAAAGCTCAAATCCCTCAACCTCAATGGTTCAAGGTTGAAGACCCTTGACCTTGGGCAAACTTCAGATCTTGAGACCATTAGTCTTAGAGGATGTGAATTGGTAGACTTTCACATGCCCAAAGAATGTCCAACGCTCAGATCCATAGACCTCAGTCATTCAAAGTTGAGGACCCTTGACTTTGGGCTGACTCCAAACCTTGAGAGGTTAGATCTTAAAGACTGTTTGTATCTAGAAGAGATTAATGGTCCCATTGGCTGTCTTAAAAAACTTGTCTACTTAGAATTAAGTGGATGTGAGAGGTTAAAATATTTTATGTTTGACAAACTGTCCAAATCAGTTGAGCTTGGTTCTTTATCGGAATTACATCTCCTTGCAAGGCAAACAAAATGCTCATTACATTCTGAAAATAAGCAAGTATTTCAATTTACATGTCTTTCTGAAGAATATCTGCCGCCATTGTTTAGAAATCTTGATAAGGTTATTTCTATGGGTCTTTGTGCTTGTACAAACCTTGAAAATCTTTCAAAGACAGTTTGTAGTTTACAGTTTTTGAGAAAGCTTGTACTTGAAGGCTATATTCCAGTAGCACCTGAGGACCTTAACCGGTTAGAATATCTTGAGGAGCTAATGTTATCATTCACAGCTGTTCAACATCTCCCAGATACTGTTTGTATGTTGAAACAATTAAAATCTTTCAAACTTCATATGTGTTATAGACTTGTGAAGTTACCCAAGGATTTGGGTCAATTAGAATCTCTTGAGGAGCTATTCTTGTCCAAAACATATATTCAGTCTCTTCCAGATAGTGTTTGTATGTTGAAACATTTAAAATCTCTCAAACTCCAAGATTGCTATAATCTTGTGAAGTTACCTGAGGATTTTGGTCAATTAGAATCTCTTGAGGAGCTAATTTTGTCCGATACAAAGCTTCAATGTCTTCCAGATAGCATTTGTATGTTGAAACAACTGAAATATCTTGAAGTAAGAAACTGTTCGTATCTTGAGAAGTTACCTAAGGATATTGGTCGATTAGAAAGCTTAGAGAAGCTAATCCTAGAGCGGTGTATAGCTTTACGAGATATTCCAGAACGTGTATCTAACATGAAACGTCTTAAATATCTCAATCATTTAGATTGTTTTGAAGTTGAAACACTGCCTCAAGAGCTTGGATGTTTAGAATGTTTAGAACATTTAAAGACGTTCATATTTCGGGTAGTATTTTTCATTTGCGGGTCGTGATATACGGACATAAATGAAGCAAGCACACACAGCTGGAGTCTCTTGTACCGTGCTCCAGTGTTTATTTTGGGAAGCGCTAAAGGCCCAAAGGAGCCAATACAGCCAATACACAATCCACTTTTCTTGAAGGTACTTTCTTGATATTCTCTTAATCCGTTTTACTTTTATTTATATATTGGAATTCATAAGATATTATTAAATTTTCCATTTCAAAATCAATTACTATACTAAAAATATCAAGTAGTATAAATCAAGAAGATATTTTGTAAGATCAACTGACATCCAAGAGCGTTGAGTAGATAAGTTGGTCTTGCGATTGCATATGCAGTTTGAATTATATTGCTCATTTGTCTAATGAAAATTGCAATAATTTTCGTCTTGTTTGCAAGAAGTTCATGGATAATGTTAGTCTTAGGTTATTTGTAAATAAGTTAGACTTGACAAAATAATATATGTTAATGCTGATTCTATGATTTCTTTGTTCCTTAAAATCCGCATAATTTGGCTTTGATCATGTTTTGCTGAATGGCCTGGATATCAACATTGAAATCCTAATGTTTACAGCCAATGAAAATGTATGTTAAAGATGAGACCAACTTAATTCTATAATCTTCTAACCCGAGTTCCTAATGCCGTGTTTTTATATGAATATGAAGATTGAGGTTATCTATTGCTGTGTTTATATCTGTTGACGACTTATTCATCTGATGCAGGATGGTACACCAGTTGTTCTTGTTATGGATTCTGGTTGTGCTGATGTTACTTTTGCAATGAAGAACAAAAGTATTCAATCTTTTTTTTGCGGGTCAGGTATGTTAGTAAATTTAGTGCACTTGAGGGATCAATTCACACCTGGTAATGGGTTTGGAGGTATGGAGTATACACTCATTTGGTCACTGAATCCCCTGACTCAATATTGGTTATGTTGTGAATCTGCTGCTAGTTGATTCAGCTGCTAGTGTGTTTCCACTGATGTGTTAACGTTACCACTGCAAGGGTTATTGTTTCCACTGCAAGGGTTGTTGTTACCACTGCAAGGTTGTTGTTACCACTGCTAGTGTTAACATTACCACTGATAGTGATAATGTTTCCACTGATAACCACTGATCCTATAATTATGGAAATTATTATGATATAATTAATGGGCCGTTAATTATACATAATACCATGGGCTAGGGTTTGAGTATTCTCTATTATAAATAGAGATCACATCATTATGCATGAAGATAAGTTATCATACGATATACTAAACACAAAACCCTAAACACTTCTATACGCATCTGGTTCTTGGTTTGTGCCTAAAGCAAGAACATCACTTGGTCTTATCCCATAGAGATATTCGTGTAACCCAGGCATAGGGTCGAATAGTTTCTATTGGAAAGTGATACCACGATTTCAAGTGAATATCCGGTACCTTCATTGATTATCTTAACCCTAATCTGGAACTGTTTTGCAGATAAACAACCAACAATCAATAGAAACTATTAGTGATAATCAATGGCTGCTGCTATGAGACAAATGGCTGCTAACTTTTCCAAGTTGGAAAAGTTTGAAGGTGTGGATTTCAGAAGATGGCAAAAGAAGATGCACTTCTTATTGTCAAGTATGAATGTGGTGTATGTTCTCACGACTGAGATTCCAGAAGATCATGGAGATGATGCTACTATGGATCAGATGAGGGCAAGGAGCAAGTGGGAGAATGATGACTACATATGCAGAGGTTTAATTCTCAATGGTATGTCTGATTCTCTATTTGATATTTATCAGAATGTTGAAACTTCTCAAGAACTATGGGATTCCTTGGAAGCCAAGTATATGGCTGAGGATGCATCAAGTAAGAAGTTCCTTGTAAGTAATTTTAACAATTACAAAATGGTTGATTCTAGACCTGTCATGGAACAATACAATGAACTTCTTAGTATACTTGGTCGATTCACACAACACAAGATGAACATGGATGAGGCTATTTCAGTCTCTTGTATCATCGATAAACTACCTCCTTCTTGGAAAGAATTCAAACATATGCTTAAGCATAAGAAGGAGGAGTTAACTCTTGTTGAGTTGGGCAGTCACTTGCGCATTGAGGATTCACTCAAAGCTCAAGACATTGACAAGCCAAAGAGTAGCACTGCTACTGGTCCATCAGTTGTCAATATGGTGGAGCATAACAACTCTACCAAGTACAATGACAGCAAGGGCAAACGTAAGCATCAAGATAACACCAAATCTGAGCTTAACAAGAAACCTAAGGTGACTTGTTGGAAGTGTGGGAAACCTGGACACTTCAGAAAAGATTGCAAGGGTGGAAAAGTTGAAAACAAATCCAATGGATCAGGCACAAGTGGAGGGAATGGTAACACCAATTCTCTGAAAGGTCAGAATGTGTTTAATAAGTCTTTTAAGATTTATTATGTTACATATATATCTGACATTTACTTTGTGCAGGATGATGATGTTGCGTGGTGGGTTGACTCTGGAGCTACAATTCATGTGTGTAAAGATAGAAGCTGGTTCAAGACCTACAAGTCAATGAATGATGGTTCTATTCTTCACATGGGAAACGAGTCAACTGCCCTGGTGCATGGAAAAGGATGTGTTGAGTTGAAGTTTAGTTCTGGAAAGATTGTTTCTTTATTTAATGTTTTACATGTTCCTGATATTAGAAAGAATTTGGTTTCTAGTAGTGTTTTAAATAATTGTGGTTATAAACAGGTTATTGAATCTGATAAGTTTGTTTTATCTAAAAATGGTGTGTTTATTGGTTTTGGTTATTTATGTAATCAAATGTTCAGACTTAATATTGTTCATGATAATATTGATTCTGCTTTTATATCTACATCTAAACTTTATGATTCAAACCTATGGCATGCAAGACTTGGCCATGTACATTTTAAAAGAATGCAAGATATGTCTAAGGATGGGTTAATTCCAGCCTTTGATGTGAACACTGAAAAGTGTAAAACTTGTATGTTGAACAAGATAACTAAGAAACCTTTTCAAGGAGTAAAACGTGAAACTAAAGTTTTGGAGTTAATTCACAGTGACCTTTGTGATTTACATGCTACTCCCTCTTTGGGGAATAAGAAATACTTTGTTACTTTTATTGATGATGCTTCTAGGTTTTGTCATGTTTATTTATTACATTCTAAATATGAAGCATTAGATAAATTTAAAGTATTTAAAACTGAAGTTGAATTGCAACAAGGGTCTCTAATCAAAAGATTAAGGACTGATAGGGGAGGTGAGTACATGGATACTCTGTATTTTCAGTATGTTGGTATAATCCATGAAACGACTGCCCCTTATACTCCTCAGCAAAATGGTATTTCTGAAAGGAAAAACAGGGTGCTGAAGGAGATGGTTAATTCCATGTTGTCTTATTCAGGGCTGAGTCAAGGATTTTGGGGTGAAGCTATGTTAACAGCTTGCTATTTATTAAATAGGGTTCCCAACAAAAGGAACAAAGTTACCCCTTATGAACTTTGGACTAAAAAGAAACCTAACCTTAATTATCTTAGGATATGGGGTTGTAGGGCTGTTGTAAGACTCCCTGATCCAAAGCAGAAAACTTTGGGTGAAAGAGGCATTGAATGCATCTTTGTTGGATATGCTGAGCATTCCAAGGCATATAGGTTTTATGTTATAGAACCTAATGAGTCTGTTTCAATTAACTCAATAATTGAATCAAGGGATGCAATCTTTGATGAGAACAGATTCTCATCTATCCCTAGATCAAGTCAAAGGATTCCAAATGGAACCAATGACAATGGTGTTTCAGAGGTTCCTGCTGATGAGGTTCCTGCTGAGGTTGTGGAACAACAACCTGAACCTGAGCTCAGAAGGAGCAATAGGGTGAGGACTCCAAAATCATTTGGACCTGAGTTTCAATTATACTTAATTGAAGGTACAAGGAGTGAGGTCTCTGACCAATACTCCTATTGCTTCATTGTGGAGGATGATCCCAAAACATTTGAAGAAGCAATGAAGTCCCAGGATGTTGCTTTCTGGAAAGAAGCAATTAATGATGAGATGGACTCTATCATGGGCAATAACACTTATGTGTTGACTGATCTACCACCTGGTTGCAAACCTTTAGGTAGCAAATGGATTTTCAAAAAGAAAATGAAGGTAGATGGAACTGTTGAAAAGTTCAAGGCAAGATTAGTTATTCAAGGCTTTAAACAAAAGTCAGGAATAGACTACTTTGATACTTATGCTCCAGTGGCACGTATCAGTACCATAAGATTGCTAATTGCTTTGGCATCAATTCACAATCTGATTATTCATCAGATGGATGTGAAGACAGCTTTCTTGAATGGTGATTTAGATGAGAAGGTTTACATGAACCAACCTCAGGGCTTCATCATGCCTGGCAATGAAAACAAGGTGTGTAAACTGATTAAGTCTCTTTATGGACTAAAACAGGCACCTAAGCAATGGCATCAAAAGTTTGATGAAGTGGTTTTGTCTAGTGGTTATTTACTTAATCAAGCTGACAAATGTGTATATAGCAAATTTGATGAATCTGGTAAAGGAGTCATCATTTGTCTATATGTTGATGACATGTTGATCTTTGGCACTGACCAAAATCAAGTTGATCTTACAAACGAATTTTTGTCATCAAAGTTCTCCATGAAGATATGGGGGAGGCAGATGTTATCCTTGGCATAAGGATTAAACATGAAAGTAACAAAATTTCTATCTCTCAGTCTCATTACATTGAGAAGGTGTTAAGGAAATTTAATTACTTTGATTGTACTCCAGTGAGTACTCCCATGGATACAAGTGAGAAGCTAATGCCTAATACTGGCAAAGCTGTATCTCAACTTGAGTATTCTAGGGTGATTGGCTGCTTGATGTATGCCATGACTTGTACAAGGCCTGATATTGCTTTTGCTGTGGGTAAACTGAGCAGGTATACTAGTAATCCTAGTGCTCATCATTAGCAAGCAATTCAGAGGGTCTTTAAGTATTTGAAGAGAACTATGGATTATAGTCTCTCATATACTGGTTATCCTTCAGTATTAGAAGGATACACTGATGCAAGTTGGATCAGTAACACTGAAGACAATTCGTCTACTAGTGGCTGGGTATTCCTACTTGGTGGAGGTGCAATTTCTTGGGCATCCAAGAAACAAACTTGCATTACCAGTTCAACCATGGAATCTGAATTTGTGGCTTTAGCTGCTGCTGGCAAAGAAGCTGAATGGTTGAAAAACTTGCTTCTTGAGATTCCATTGTGGTCTAAACCTATAGCACCTATTTCTATCCGTTGTGATAGTGCTGCTACATTGGCAAAGGCTTATAGCCAGATGTACAATGGGAAGTCTAGACACTTAGGTGTTAGGCATAGCATAATTCGTGAGCTTATTATGAATGGGGTGGTATCTATAGTGTTTGTTAAATCTCAACAAAACATAGCTGATCACTTGACGAAGGGTTTGGCTAGAGACTTGGTTTTGAAGTCTGCTAAAGGGATGGGTTTAAGTCCAACTTAGTCACTGAATGCAAGGATACCCTACTCCCTTCTAAGGAAACTTGGAAGCTGAGTTCAATGTGGAAAGCTGATCATTTAGTGGACTGAAGCACATGTATCACAAGCATCCCAAGGTTGTGCTTGTTACCTGCTCAAAGGAGGATGAAGTCTTCACTTCTTAATGGTTAGTTTTCTTTGAAAAAGTGCTAAGCAGGAGCATGAATTAAAGATGAACCACCTATGTAAATGTTGAAGTTTTGCCGCTTCAGGAAGCTTTGGACTTTTAGCTTTTACAACATTTATGAATTGGATATGGACACATGGCTTGTATAGTGTCAGGAGTATTTTAGTGTTTGAAAACTTGTGTGTATTTATCATCAAGTATTCAAATGGGTTGAAGGGTTCAATTCTTAGAACACCCTGATTCTCGAATATTTGAAAGTATATGTACTAATGTGGAAATTCAATCCTCAGGATATTTTCATTTATGCACTTGTTTTGGTTTGTGTTTGAATTTTCATGCAAAGGTAGTGAACTAAATTTGGGGAGGATTGTTAGTAAATTTAGTGCACTTGAGGGATCAATTCACACCTGGTAATGGGTTTGGAGGTATGGAGTATACACTCATTTGGTCACTGAATCCCCTGACTCAATATTGGTTATGTTGTGAATCTGCTGCTAGTTGATTCAGCTGCTAGTGTGTTTCCACTGATGTGTTAACGTTACCACTGCAAGGGTTATTGTTTCCACTGCAAGGGTTGTTGTTACCACTGCAAGGTTGTTGTTACCACTGCTAGTGTTAACATTACCACTGATAGTGATAATGTTTCTACTGATAACCACTGATCCTATAATTATGGAAATTATTATGATATAATTAATGGGCCGTTAATTATACATAATACCATGGGCTAGGGTTTGAGTATTCTCTATTATAAATAGAGATCACATCATTATGCATGAAGATAAGTTATCATACGATATACTAAACACAAAACCCTAAACACTTCTATACGCATCTGGTTCTTGGTTTGTGCCTAAAGCAAGAACATCACTTGGTCTTATCCCATAGAGATATTCGTGTAACCCAGGCATAGGGTCGAATAGTTTCTATTGGAAAGTGATACCACGATTTCAAGTGAATATCCGGTACCTTCATTGATTATCTTAACCCTAATCTGGAACTGTTTTGCAGATAAACAACCAACAAGGTATCAGGTGCAAGCTGGAGGTGATTGCTGATCATGTCAAATTTGTAATTGTTCAAATTCAAATTAAGAGTTTCATTACATGTACAACAATCTTGCTATCAATTGTGAATTTAATAGATATATTAATCTTGACCAGAAAAGTCAAACTAACAGATATTTGTCTTGAACATCAATCTATGGTAAAGTATTTTAGTACTTCATTTCATGATTGATAGCAAACCAAAGACAGTAGCAAAGGTATCAAGTTTAACCTGCAGGTATTCAAAGGATATATATTTAAATTATAACCCATGGTTAATATCACATGCCATTGACAAATATTAGTATTTTCGACTACATAACTTAGAATTATGCACTGTACTATAAACATTCTTCTATCCTCTCTGCTTTTCCTCGTATGCTTTCTGTAGCAACTACTATTAGTGTCTAAAAAAGGGCAACTGATGCCTCGATTGACTGTTTTAAAGACAAGTGCATTCTTATTAATTTTACTTCTGCATCTATGTGATATTTACTTTATAATTTGAAGGAAAGTACTCGCACACACTTCTCGCTTTTGTTTGTTGGTCTATGTGATATTTACTTGGTATAATATTTTACATGAAGTGTATCTTCCTGCACTTAAAATGTTACAGTTGAATATATTCATATCATATTGTTGCACCAACTTGTGCAACAAGATCACAACACCAGAATATATAATCAAGTAGCAATGTACGTTATGGACTAATAGGAAATGAACTCACATAGTAGCAATATAAGTAGAAACAGCAACATAAAGAAGTACCCCATTGGTAATCGATTAGACGCATGTACACTTGCAGCAAACGTCCAAAAACATAAGCGAATAGGTACCAAAACGCAGCAATAAAGGAGTTCTGCACGGGAATATAGTTCCCTGTCCTTTAAGGTTTTTAAGTGCTCTATTCGCTGCGAGCCTCCATACGTAAACACCCCAGGATTCGATGCAGACCCGTGTTGTATTTCGTCAGTGAAAAGATCACAACACAATGCATTTGGCGGAGCAGAAAACATGACTTGAGTATTAGGTAGGCATAGTTACACAACAGCAAACAAGATATAAGGTACTTTTTGTGATTGTTTTATTTTTTACATAAACAAAGAAACCAGAACATCTATTTATATACTCATTTTGGCAGTTGAAAAACTTCTTTCCCTCTATCTCAAAAGTCCAATGTATGCTGCATGAATGTACATGTGATTTAGTTCCATGAAGAATCGGTCTGCATTCTCTCTACTAAAAATGTCACTTTTGCCACTAATTCACCAAAATAATTTATCAAAGACTATTTTAATAACCCCCACCATACTCATTATATTGTAAGGTAAATCAATATTTAATTGAAACTTTACAACCTTATTTTAATTTCCAACAGTTACAACCACGTATTAATGCCCATTTTTAGTTGTCTGTCATGACTCTTCCAATTTATACAGAATTTTGAAAGAAAAATAGAGTTTTTGATGCGTAAGCATTCTTTTTGTCAAGTTTTAGTCAATTAACTTTTTTTTTTTTTTTTTTTTTTTTTTTTTTTTTTTGGCTGAATCATTAAAAGATGCATATGTGTTTGTGTTATATTGTACTGTAGCAAAAAACGCTTTGATTCCGGATAATCTGTCCCCTACGAGACAAAAAAAGCGCGTCGAACTTATTTATAAACATCAATTGTATGTATAAGAATGTTATATCTATGCATAATTTGAGATTTTGATTGAAATATCAAGATTACTTGTATCGAAAGGAAGCAAACAAGACAACATTTTTTTTAATGACTTGGAACTTGGAAGTACAAAAGAAAGTACAACACCTAAACCGGACTAATGAGAAAATACATTGGAATGTTTGCAAATAACAAATAAGCGAGTAGTTGTTATTCATCTCAGGATTGTTAATTACAACTTTGCGCTTGTCGCACAAAGAAAATAAGAAGTTATTTTCTACAATTAATATATATTCCATGGAAATTTCTTCATACAATTGAGAGAATAGTAAGATCTTTAAATCTTAAAAGAATTAATGCTATGTATAACCTCCCATCAACCATCCATCTTGATGTCATGTCAGTATCTCTCATTCTGGCATGTCCAAAATTCCAGTTTGTGTTAAAATTTGCAAGTTCTTTCTGATACATATGCCCAAAAACCCGTAAGGGAACAAAGAGAAAAAAGGCGTATGTTTAGAGAGATAGCCCAAACCAGACCGGAGTAAATTGGATGTAACGAGTGATTAAAAAAACTTTGCTTTCGCAAAAAAAGTTGTGTATGGGTACTAGTAGGATGAGGTCAGCATCAGGTATGCAGGTAGAACAAGGCAAAAAAGGGGAGTAAGTATATATATGCATGTCTCAAAAAGGGGGAGAACGAGTGCTAATCCTCTCCTTGGATGTACCAGCAAAGAAGCATAGTGACACACCGACGAGCAATATAAAGACGGGCACGTTGTTTTTTTACCAAAGAAGCACACTTTCTTGTTAGACCATTATTATTTCTCTTTGAGTAAGCCATGATCAAAAGTTTATCTTGATAAGCTTATATTTATAAGTTTATGAGATATGTGAAAGAAGCTTCACAGAAGCTGTATTTATATGGAAACCGAATAGAGGTCAGCTGGACTTGCTTGTACTGTACAAGCTGCTGTAACATCACAGGGTGGTCGAGATGCGTGTAGTAGATGGTGAAGTAAAATATTGGGATGTTGCAAAAGGGACAAAACCAATTAGGAACACAATGTGATGATGTCCCCTTATTTGCATTGACCAGCAGGCAGTTTTGGTTAATTTAATTAGTATCAAGGTTTGGAATATGTGTCATTGCAACATAATCCATAGATTAATGAGAATTGGAATCTAATCATCTAGTCAACCACTCTAAATTTGGGAGTCAATCTTTTAAACATATCTGAATTTGATCATGTGTTCCTATTCAGTTAGGCAACTCTATATTTGATAAGAAACAGTTGGGATATCTTATATTTGCAAGATAATTTTAATGGTAAAGATAACAAGATTTGATTCCATTTAAGCTGTATGATATGGTATACTATTCTTTACTTTTGACAAGATCTGTATGGATATTTGAGCTTTGAATGTGGCATGTGCCTAGTGAAAGATGCTTAACTAGAGTCTAGTTTTGATTCAAGGTGATTTTGAAAAATAAAGAAAAGAAGAGGTGATTTGTGCACCATTGAGATACTTGACACACCACAAGTTGCGGTGTGCAAAGTGATTTGGTGGCGTACTAGTCACCCTGTGCAAAAATGCTACTGATGGCATGGTCTTAGCATTGATGAGTAAACTATTATTTCGACGTAATTTTGGTGGTGTACGAATACTAATTATTGTCTTATGCCCGAAGTATGTCCAAAGCATGTCTAGGATCATCAGTTCAGCATCAGTTCATCACCAGCATTGCATAGGTATTTATAAACTCGGGACTAATCTAACAAGATCATCATAATCATGGAATTGTCTCACTGTCCTATCTTCGCCACTATGAGGAATACATCACCCAAGAATCGCAAGATATGTCTTGGCATCCTAACATCATCAACTTAGGCTTCAAAATAACCCCCAATAGGTTTTATAAAGGGCAAATGGCACAAAAAAAATACCAAAGTTAAAGGGTAATTTCCGATCAAAGTACCAAACTTTTTTTTTGGCGCGCAACCAGCTTTTTTTTAGCGCCAATTTGGGACTTTTCGTTAAATATCTAATGATTTTCTGTTAAGTTTAATCATTTCATGTTCACCACCGTCGCCATCAAACAACGCCGCCACCACCCACCGCCGTCACCACTCATCCCCGCCATCACCACCATGCTCACCCACCACCATCATGGTTGAGGGTGGTGGTGGTGGTGGTGGGTAGGATGATGATGGCAGCTATGGAAAACACTTGGGAACCCCTGTGAATAACATGTGGGAGAGCAAGCCCTCACATTACACCATTCATACATTTACTAGTGCATCATTCATCCAGCCGTCGACACAGTATTTCAACATTTGCTTCCCAGCTCTCAGCCTAATAGCCTAACCTTATACAGCTGAAATCCTAGATATGAATGAACAGAACTATCAACATTTATTTAAGTACATAGTCATTTTATGACATTACTTTAAAAATAATTAATAAGAAATGCCATGTAGATGTCATGTTAACAAGTAAACTTGTTGAATCGGTTATTAGGGATGACCGACTAGCATGACACAGGTTTTATAAATATTGAATGGCCAAATTAGAAAAGAAAATTCATACAAAAGCTTAAATGAAACACTAGAGAGAGTACATTGTTATTTTACGACCAAACCCATGAAATACATGTTCTCGGTTTAAGCAGAATGTAAGTTACTATAACAAGGTCCAATCGTAGGAACACTGGTATCAAATGTTGAGGCTCTAACACGACAATTCTGAAATAAGCTTGACCAAACTTTAGGAACCCTATAATAGATTCCAACAACTCCAAATCACAATGGTGTCTATGTGATCTCGACCTTGGAAAAAAGAACACTGACGCACACGAGGTTCCAAAAAGATCAAACATCAAGGCCGAGATCAATTGTAAACCATGTATTTAGGAGTAGCACTGAACTTCTGGTACCCCTTGATAACCTTGTTCACTGCATCAAGGAAGTCTTTTTCTGTCACTGTCTTCCTTCGTGCTCTGATTGCGTACATTCCTGCTTCTGTGCACACACTCCTGATGTCGGCACCTACACATTTAAATTCAGATTCATGTCCTTAAATCACTTGATTTATATTAAAGAGTAGATATTCGTAAAACCACCAAACTTCTTATTTATATTTGGATCAGATTTTTTTGCAATTTGTCTGAGAACAGAAAAATAAGATTATGGTTCACAGTATCACACTACTACTACTGCTTGGGGGGGGGGGGGGGTCAAGGGACTTCATAGATGAAAGAATGAAAGTTGGTTATTTGAATCCAACATAAAAAAGAGTTAAGGGAGCGACCACTGTGAAAAAAGGTTCAGGGGTTAAACCGCCAAAACTTAAGGGTATTAACCCAATATTTAAAAATGAGATGCAAGAAATAAGCAATATACCAGTAGAATTAGGGCAAAGGCGAGCCAAAAGCTCAAACCGAACATCCCTTTCACAGTTCATTGTTCGGGTATGGATCTTAAAAATTTGTGTCCTGCTCTCCATATCTGGTAATCCGAACTCAACCTTTCGGTCCAATCTTCCGGGTCGTAACAGGGCTGGGTCGAGTGTATCGGGCCTGCAAGTACCCAAATTAGTATTTGCAAGATTCTAAGAATAGTGTCAATCAAAAGTGGTAATTACAAGTAAAAATATACCTATTTGTGGCCATAAGAACTTTGATATTACCACGAGCATCAAAACCATCAAGTTGATTGACAATTTCAAGCATAGTACGTTGGACCTCATTATCTCCACCAGCACCGTCATCAAAACGGGCACCACCAATTGCATCAACTTCATCAAAGAAAACAATGCAAGCCTTCTTTGACCGTGCCATCTGTGAAGTGAAGTCAAGTGTTAGTTATTTATTGTCACTTGGACACTCTTTCAATGATAACAGTAGAAAACTAGAAATAATCAATTATCACTGTAGAAATTAACTTAGTCCTGTTCGAATCATTTTGTAACTCTTATTTCTAATAATTCCATATAAACTTGCTATGCCTAATCTAAAATTTTATACATAAATTAAACATATTGATACAAGTGTCATCATTTTTATAAGCCAATTTTACAAGATCTTTTTCCTACAAATGACAAACAGGGAAATTTTACATCTCAGATGCACAAAATATAGTACAACAACCAAAGCTGGACAAATGCAGAAGAATGTCTGTATTTTACATAAAAAATATGCCTTACGATAATATATGACTTGGAATTTGCTTCTAACCTGGAAAAGTTCACGAACCATACGAGCTCCCTCACCAACATACTTCTGAACCAGTTCACTTCCAATTACTCGAATAAAACATGCATCGGTCCTATTAGCAACAGCTCTGGCTAGAAGTGTTTTGCCGGTTCCAGGTGGGCCATAGCAGAGAACACCTTTGGGTGGATCGATTCCAAGCTGAACGAATTTCTCAGGGTGGAGCATAGGTAGCTCAACAACCTGCAGTCACATTAAAGAAGATAAATTAGGCAAGAAGTAACCAAAAAACGATGCACATAGTGATACGAATGTAGCAATTGTTACACACCTCTCTCATCTTCTCAATCTGTTCCTTACATCCACCAACATCATTATATGTCACGTCAGGCTTCTCCTCCACCGTCATCATGGTCACACTAGGATCAATCTTGGGAGGCAATGGGATTTGAATCTGATATTTAGTGCGATCAACACTGCAATTGACCACAAACATTATAAGCTATCCAACAAGCAGTAACAATACTGGTCACATAAATAAGTTAGAAAGATAAAACCTACCCAACACGCATGCCTTCTTCAATATCAGTAGGCGAAACCTTGTCACCCAGCCCGACAACAAACTGAAAAATTACAGAAACAGAGTGTCAAATTAACTGTTTCAAATATAAACATAACAGCCCTTGAAAAAAAAACGAACTCGAGCCTCATCTAGTCGTAGGAAAAAACTATAAGTAGCCTTTTGGATTGTATACCTTGGCAATTTGCTTGACATTTATTACGTATTTTGCATCTTCTGTGTTTGGGTTGATAATCTTCGTGCATCTAGCCACCTGTTTGCAAGAACGAGACCACATTCGTGATCAGGAAGAGAAAGAATAAAAAGATAAGAAGTGTTTTTTCAACGATCAACAGATAATTAACCTGAAGAGGTTGCTCCTCTTGCATCATTTGTTTATCGGAAACAAGATCCCACTGACTAGGTGCAGCTAAACCAGTGTCTGATTCCTTGATACCTATTATGGTTTAAGAGGAAATCGATGGTTAGGAACATAACACTTCATAGTGACATATAGGTAGGATGTCTTGAATAAGTGAACATACCGCATAGATCATTGATCCTTTTGGCCATGTCTTTTACATCCTTTTCGGCTTTCTTGATGCTGGTTGAATAAGGCCCCAATCCCTGCAAAAATTATGTACCGCACCGCGTAAGTCCATCTTAAGTGTTTAGAATAAGTATTGCTTATTTAAAGATATAAAAGTTAAGATAATCAGAATATAACCATATAAACAGTTTGAAAGTGATCAGCCCTACTGAGTGGTGTTGGGAATTGCTTACTGTTGCTATTTTTCTAAAGCGACTCCAAACTGTTTATTTCACTCGTGAAGTCGGAGATAATCAAACAGCAGTTTGAATAACAATCTCAAAAACACTATAAACTGCTTTGCTGTTTTATTTGAAAACACATAAGCAGCTTTAATATGCAATTCCCAAACACCAACATAATCCATATAAGATTGATTCTATCCAAATGTTCATAACTGATCAACTTCTATATCAAAACTGAAAATGTTACAAGTAGTTTTAATCCCCGGTCTTTAACAGTCCCCAAGTCATTACATATAAAATAACCTAAATAATCAGAATCAAATTTGTCACAACTACTCATCAACTAAATAGCCTTCAACAATCAGATAACCACTTTCAAATCTCACTCCCGAACACCAAAACAAACATCAACTCAATAAAAAACAAATCTACAATCTTTTCAATATACAATCAACAAAGATTAAATCTTAACCCAATGAAACACCGTTATATCCACCTAATGAATTATAACCTGCTAATATAGCTCCAACTTATCAGATAAAAAACAAACTTCCATCCAAATGTGAAAGATACTGTTTTTATTTCCTTCTGCTGTAACAGAAGACATCAATCTTGAGTGTTTCACAAAATTGCTGCTAATTTAGAAACAAAAGAGGTAAAACTATGATATAAGCAACTTTGAAGCTTCTATGCAAAACCACCTAGGAAGTGTTCGCCATTGCTTATATATCTGTCTACTTGCTTGCTCCGTTTTAAATAGAAAAAATAATGTTTTGAGCGTATGGATAGAAACAAACAGCTTATGATTATGTTATTTGAAGGTGAAATAAGGGGTGTCTAGAATTGCTTATTTATACTGCAATTATGCTTGTTGTGATTTGATATAACAGATCGTGAGCTATTGGGGTGTTTGTTCTTGCTAATTGATTTTTGAAGGACCAACTAAGCAGTTTGGATACATACACCTTCAAATCTATTATCTGTAATGGCAAACCACAACAAAAATGCACAGTTTTAACGATTAATCCCAAACTTCCCGTTATTATCTCTCAGATAATAAGCAGTTTGCTCCCCCTTCAAACACTAAAAACTCTATATCTTCTATATCGAAACAAAACAAGCAGATAAAGAGCTTTAACATAACCTAATTAATTAGCTAACTATAATCAATTGTCACAAGTACTCCTCTTATTACTTTTCCCCTTAGTAACAAAAATGACGTATTTGCTTCCACTACACGCAAACAACAACTTAAAGGGTGTTTGTTTAAGCTTATTGTGGGCTTATGAGCTTATGCGATTTCACCTGATATTTCATAAGCTCGAATCTTCCGGCTTAATTCGAAACTTATGGGCTTATATAAGTTTATTATATCATAATCATAATAAGTTTATATAAGCCAGAAAATTCGCGCTTATGAAATACAAGCCGGAATCAAATAAGCTCATAAGCCCACAAATAAGCGTACCCAAACACCCCTTTTAAAAAAACCTCAAAAACAATATACCCACTTCCAAATCACAATCCCAAACACACCCTAATTCACAAAAAACACAAAACCCTAACAAACCCACAAATCTTTCCAACCTAAACCCCCAAAAACCAAATCTTTTTCATCATACAATCAATAAAAACCAAATCTTGAACCTAATAAAACAAACCCACATCATAAAATTCAAATCTTTAAATCAAAGAACAAAACTTTATCAAAATCAAGATTAGGGTTTGTGTCATACATAGGTTTTAAGAAGCGCGATGTCATCTTCGTCTAAGGGTCTTGGGTTCTTCTCGTCCTTGATCTCGTCTTCAATGTCTGTAGGCATCTTTGATTTGTTGTTTAATTGTGGTTTAATCAGTGGTGTGTTTGATATAAGAAGATGAAATATGATGCTAACTTTTTATTCAAGAAAACTCTGCTTGGTTCTTATATGATAAAAAAGAAATAAGAATGATAAAAAGAGAAATGTGCAAAATACATCCTCGAGTTATAGATTTCATAAATTTTCACAGTTTATATTCAAGTCATACGCGTCATGTTTAACCTTAGAGTTAATTACATAAATGGTCCTTGTGGTTTGTAAAAAAAACAAAAAAAGATTTGTATATTTTTGAATATTTTTTGGCAATTTTTTTTTGTAAGATAATTCAAATTATTTTTTTAAATAAAAAATTAATACTAATATTAATTAAATAGTTAAATAACTAATTAAAAAAAAATCAAGGACTATATTCGTAATACTCTACAGACCACAAGGACCATACATTTAAACATAAGAGGGTATTTATGTCATTTCAACCATCTAAACATTCACTTAACGGTCAAACTAACAGAAAAAAGTAGTCAAAGGACCAAACCCGTAACGGGTCAAAACCACAGGGAGATGATCCCGAAAAAAGTTTAGGGACTAAATCTGTAAAACGCAACAAACCACATGGACCATTTATGTAATTAACTTTCAACCTTATCTATTTGTTAAGAAAAGTAAACACAGTACACTTCTGAGAATTAATGACGTAAATTTTTTTCGATTATCTTCTAACATGGGTCTTACCTAAAAGTTTTTTCATCATTTTGTTAGTCGCATCCTATTTTTTTTTTTTTAATTCACTTTATCACTTCATTATGTTCGAAAGAAACTGTTCTTGTAGGTTACCAACAATAATTCAAATACATTATATCGAACATAATTAGGGGTGAGTAGAAACCGAACCAAAAACCAAAATAACCTAGAAAACCAAACAGAAAAACGATCTAAAGCAAAAACTGACATTTAAGTTTTAGAAAATTTAAAAACCGACTTTAACCACACCGGAATAACCACATTGAACCGATTTGCCATATTCAAGAAATAATACTTTTTTATATATGTATAAACCCATTAAATTTTGTAATTGGGTATGATAAAATGCGTTTCTCTCTATCTTTTTCAGTCAATCACTTCAAACACGTATTATTGGTAAATAATTGTGCTAGTTTTTGGGTCATGTCACAAATATCTTTGTGTTTTCAATTCGTCATCGAAGTTCTTTGAAATTTTCAATTCATTTATATCTAATTATATTTCAAGACATGTAATCTTGTGATAAGAGTAAAGTCCAAAATATATCTCTGTGGTTTGTCCCGTATCTCGCTTTACATCCTCATGTTTTTTTTTTTTTTTGCACAAAATTATCCCTCCGTTAGTAAAGTTGGCACAAAACCATCCCTCTGTTAGTAATATCAGTCAATGAGGACTAGCGATGCAAATTATATTCTGATATCTCCTAACAAGAGTTAAAATATTTGCATCGTTAGTCCTCATTGACTATTCTTACGTTTTTATCCTTTTTCGTCTGTTTTTTTACGTTTTTGTCCGTTTTATCTGTTTTCGTCAGTTTTTCTTATGTTTTCGTCCGTTTTTACATTTTTCCGTCCGCTTTGATGAGGCGAAAAATGAACCGTTTTTAAGGGGTCATTTTAACCCGAATTCGAATTTATTTGTTCAAATATTGCCCTTAATCGTTTCTTTTGTCATTTTAGGTACTTTTGGAGTGAAATCTGGAAAATGAAGCATTTTGAACGTTTTTTGAGCATAAAAGTGAAGAAAACGGCAAAGTCTTAATTTTCTTTGCTGGGAACAGTACCTGACAAGACCTTAAAACATCCGATATCAAACCGGTCAATAACATAGTTGAAACACCTCCTACACAAGACCTTGACGATGAATTCAAGGAGCTCCACCTTGAAAGTCCCATCATTGATGTATTAGCCCGTGCTCCATACTATAGTGTCATACTAGAAAAATATAAGAAATTTAAATTGGGTAAAAATGGGACCGCCTTCGTTCAAAACAAGTTGCCTAAGAAGCTTGATGATCCGGGTATATTTGTTTTGCCTTGTAAGATAGAAAAATCTGAAGCTTTCGACACACTAGCCGACTTAGGATCAAGCCTCAACTTGATTCCCTTATCCCTTTTCACCACTCTTAAGCTAGAAAAGTTAGAGGAGACGGAAGTACTAATTGGTCTAGCGGATGGAAGTATTGCCCATCCGGTTGGAATGATCAAGGATGTAGTGGTTCACGTAGGAAAGTTAACTATTTTAACGGATTTTCACGTCCTAAATATGGTTAGTGATACTACATGCCCGTTGTTAGTAGGAAGAGGATTTTTAGCAACCGCTAGTGCCATGATAGATTGTGAGGAGTCTAAGATAGCGGTAGGAGAGGGTGATATTTGGTCGGTTTATGATGTTAGGAAGCATAGCTACGATTGTGAGGACGAACCGACACCACATTGGGTAGAGATGAATAGGAGACCATCTAGATATGGGTCTTGGATAGAAAGAAACTTTATAGGACCTCAACGCCCATTCTATCTAGAAAAATATTTCATCGATAAAACACATTCGGTGGAACAACTCATAGCTAGAGATGAGAAACTAGACCCTTTTGAGGATCCCCTAGTCTTTAGGAAAATGATTGAGTTCTTATGCGTAATGCCTATTAACATAGAGATGAACAAGTGGAAAAGAGAAGGGGATAAGTGTAAATGGAAATGGGACAAGCCACCTAAGGAAGGTGACGGATCATGGCATATGAAGATGATCTTATATGATCCGGATAGAGAGAAGTTTGAAAGGTCATACCGTACCAAGAAAACCGATAGGAAGTTGAAACCCAAGTTTGATCCCAAAGATGTCCTCAACGAGGAGCTCACCCATATAGGATAGCCCATGACCTTGAGTCTAGCTACAAGACTCGTAAATAAAGAAAAGCGCTTCTTGGGAGGCAACCCATGTTTTGTGTGATTTTTATTTATTTGATTGTTATTTGCTTCCGTATGCATGCTTTATTTTTATTGTTGGTAGATCATGTTTCAAACTAAATTGTGAAAATGCTTTATTTTGTTGTTTAACTTCGTCTTAACTTCATATAAAGGTATTTTGCAAAAGCTAAGTGTAAGGGGAAACCCCAAATTTGTTTTTAAGAACGAAATTGATCATGATTCGCCACAATAATAAATGGACATATGTATTAGTATTTGTTAGAGTCAAATGCTTGTATCGAGTCATAATGATGTTTTGCAGGATTTTCCAGGAAGTAGGACATAAGTTTTTCCAGAAATTTTTCGGAAACTTAACGTAAAGATTTCTGCAGGTCACTTCTGACGGCGTCAGGAGTTAACTCCTGACGGCGTCATGTGTAAAATTCTGGAAATTTTGTGAGTTTTGTTTTTCTAATAGAGTCTTAAAGTTTTTGTTAATTCTTTAGTTTTATAAACTCCAGGAAATCTACAAACATTCATTCCACAAGCATTATATCTTAATTTGCTTTCTAGGACTTGTTAGTATATATAGATTGCCGCCGATTTTACGCGAGGTTGTCTTGTTTGTTTTCTCAGGTTTAACAGGTTATATATGACAAGAAGATGATTTATTTTTCTGGAAGGGGAGCTTTGAATGTTCATTTTCTTGGAGGAAGATCTAACCTTGTTACCACACTATCCACACCGAACGAATCAGGGGAGTATTTGCTTTCATTCTTTTACCTATTTCACTTTTACATTCTTTAATTGAACATTGGGGACAATGTTCATCCTAAGTGTAAGGGGATGGTAAATGATGATACCTTATAGGATACAATTGCACTTGAGTTTGTTTGTTTGATTGTAGGTGTGTAATAAAACTAAGAGAAATACTTGTTAGTGTAATTTTAGCGCCAAATTTAAAATTTTTTTCAACATTTAGGAGTGAAACTTTAGACTTAGTAAGCGTCTCATGGATAGGAGTTGTATAACTAGCACAAAACCGTACTATTCAGAAAAAAATTTCACCCAAATATGTGAGGTTCGCCTTTAGATTTGATAGGAAAATCATTCACTATTAGTGCTTATTAGTGTACCGGTAGCATTTAGATTCTAGAACTTGCGTTAGTGATGCATCCCGAGACCGCTAGTGATACTATATTCGTGTAGTAGGATTTACTACATGATAAGAGGCATTAGTATCACCCTTGTGTTAAACCCGTATCATAATTACTTGACCATTTAAGTCATATTACTTGGCTAGTAAAGTCAACTAATTTTTCCCATACCTTAGCGTTGTGCTCATTTTTAGTACACGAAACCCCTAGTACACCCCTCCGAGCCTATCTTTTCGTTTCTAACTTTAAGCATCTTATTTAAAGGAAGAATTTGTTACAACCCACCCAAATGTGCAACCAAATCGCCTTAGCCTTCCGAGTATGCACTCATCTTTAGTGCATTATTGTTACATGTTTAAACCCTTAGTTAATTATTTAATTGATTACATGGTTGCTAAGTCGAGTCATATCTTGTACATATTGTTTTGGGACGATTGGGACTCATGGGTAAAGTACTTGTGTTATGGAGTAATGGGGAAGAACATCATTTATTACCCCCATACGTGCATTAATCTTAAAAGTACTCCAAGTGTTTTTGATTATCTTAATTCGAGTCATTAGATTAGCTTATTGTAAAGTATGTAAAAATTCAAGTGTAAGGGTAATGTACATTCCATATGATGTATTATTTTGGATGGTAGGGTAAGAGTGTATGCAAAAAAAAAATAACAAAAAAAAAAATCGATAAAATTAAGAAAAAGAAAAAAAATAGAAAAAAAAAAGAAAAGAAAAAACATGAGGACTACCATCCCGTTTCATTCTATGTTTGTTTTATGTTTTTGTTATTTTTGATTTATTAGCTTATGTCGAGTCTAGTCTTGGCTTAGCAACGCCATATTGTACATGTAATTAACCAAGATGATTAACTCGCCACCAGTAAATATTGCCTTTATCTAACAAAACCGTGTATTCCATATCCCTACACCTAACGTTATAACCTTTAAAAGACCTCTTTGATAGTTTATCCTAGGTACTTACGTCAAGTGGTGGAGGTTTGATCCTTTCCCAAGCCTATGGTAATCTATTTTGCTATGACAGGTAGTGAGAGATGTTTTCCATTTCCATATTGTGATATATACTTTATTACACCCGAGAGATGTGAGTATCTAAACACTATTTGTGAGGTGCTAGTGTATGACCTCCGTGCTTGTCTTTGGTCTTTAGTGGAACGCTTATTTGTTGTAATTACTTTTATATTAGTGTTAAATGACCCATAACTTGTATTTTGATTAGAATAAAAGCTCATTTGCTTGAGGACAAGCAAATCTCAAGTGTAAGGGTATTTGATGAGGCGAAAAATGAACCGTTTTTAAGGGGTCATTTTAACCCGAATTCGAATTTATTTGATCAAATATTGCCCTAAATCGTTCCTTTTGTCATTTTAGGTACTTTTGGAGTGAAATCTGGAAAATGAAGCATTTTGGACGTTTTTGGAGCATAAAAGTGAAGAAAATGGCAAAGTCTTAATTTTCCTTGCTGGGAACAGTACCTGACGGCGTCACATGTTCCTTAATGACGGCGTCAAGAGTAATACAAGAGGTGGATGTGGACAAAATCCGTGACAGACCAGAAGAGTTTTGTGCATAGGAGATGACGGCGTCACCCAAGGCCGTCATGGTCCAAATGTTAGTGACGGCCCAAAATAAATTTACATATGACGGCGTCACAATTGGATCTAGGCAATACGATTTCATTATAGGCGGCGAGTTGACGGCGTCACATGTTTACACATGACGCCGTCACCCTGTATTATCTATATATAGTTTTCCAATTTTCATTCATTAGTGTGCAACTTTGAGGAAAAAACCCTAGGTCGAATTTTCCAGATTTTTCAAGGGTTTCAACCCTTTGAAACTTTCATGTTCAATTTGAGATAAGTACTCTTTCAATTCAATCAATATGTCTATGTGTTGCTTGAATATATCTTACACTTGTCTTCAATTAAACATGCTCGACTAGATTACGTTTGTGTTGGCTTAGATGTAGTGAAACCTAGATGTTAATTATGGGTTGATTGTTTGTTTATAGTTGTTACGGATGATTGTATTCGATGTTAGGCTTAAGAAAACTGGAAAACTTCCATTGGTAACTTGCTTGAACGTCTTAAGAAACATGATCAGAGGTGTACTATGATTTTTGGTTGTATTTAATGCGTAGGAGAATTCTAATGATCCCATGTTAGGAGCTTCTAACGGCTCGACATAGGAGTAAAGTAGGAACATATAGAGTTAGGGAATATTGTACACGGCCCTACGACTAGTATTAAGGAATATGACCCGTCATCCATGCAATTGTAACAAGCTATCAACCTGTAAAAGATATCTAGGGAGTAATGAAACCTAAGTAAACACAACTTTCCCTATCATTGTTTACACCACATTAGTATAAATAGTTTCATTTCATTTTTGTTATTTTATTTTGATTGCATCTATAGTTAATTGGGTTAGTTGGCTAGCAACTAATTCCGCCCATTCCTCAAAGAACCGAGATTTTAATTGCTTTTATAAAACATAAAAAAATACAAAAAGAATCATCCCTCACCTCTAGACCTAGTTTTTAGGCTTTCTAATCCTAGCGACACTATTCCTGAGTTGAACGATCAATCCCCCGGTACTTGTCACTATACTATACTACAACGATTAGGTACACTGCCTGGTGGGGGGTGTAAGCTTCTCGAGATCCCTCGAGAGGTAAAGCCTGATGCGATTCCCATGTATCACGCTTTTACACGTTTTTGTCCCTTTTTTACGTTTTTATCCACTTTCATACGTTTTTATCCGTTTTTGTCCGATTTTAAACGTTTTTACATGTTTTCATCAATTTTTTCACGTTTTCATACGTTTTTATCTGTTTTCATCCATTTATACTTTTTTTTTTTGGTAAAGGGGAGTAATCCTACACCCTGGTAAAGTATATTAACCAAAAAAACATTGAAGTACAACAGATGAGAGTGAGTCTGATGAGTGTGTAAATACTCATCATTTCTGTCACATTTAGACTGCAAAAACATCTGAAAACACACATGAATAACTTAAAATACATAAAATATCCCTGGATTGTGTTTTTATGCAAAAGGATTGAAAACTGATAAAAAACAACATATTTCACATAATTTACAGTTTCAGTCCTTGAACTTTGAAAAATTGGCAAATCTAGTCCCTGGTAATCCAAAACATGTTAAATATCATCTAAGGTCCTTAGGGATTCATAAGTTGTCAAAACTAGTCCTTTAAAGCTAAAAATTGCAAAATGACAACTTTAGTCCCTCAAGTTTGAAAAATGTCAAAATTAGTCCTTAAGGTTTTAAAAATGGAAAATATTAAAAATAAACCTTGTACTATTCATGAATGGCATAATTGGTCCTTATGATAACTATTGGGAAATTACAGGTTCAGTCCCTTAAAAATCCAAATATTACAACATTGGTCCTTGGGCTTATTTATACAAACCAAACCGGACCCTTTATTTATAAACCCAAAAATTAAACCAATCCAAACACAACCATCACCCAATCCAGCCCACCTTACCCTTTCCCAGGCCCATCACATAACCAGGCCACACCCTTTTTATATAAAACGGGGTTTGACCCCGTTTGACCTCCCCAAACCAGACACACTGTTCACCCTCCACCTCCCAACCTGCAAACCAGAAACCATGGTGGTTTTCCACCACCTCACCACCTTTACAGTTGTTTACCTAATCCTCCCTCACACTCTTTCCACCTCACACCTAGCCCATAACCACCATTAATGCTTCCACACCCCTTTTTCCTCAAAACCACCTCTGCCCATGGTTTTTAACACCCACTATCACCATTTGGCCTCAAAACCTGTCAAAGATGTTCCCTACACCTCCACAACACTCCACAATTCCTTAATTGAAATAAAACTGCTTCTATCCACGTGTTCTACATTTGGCGCCAAAACAGAATTTAAACGGTCAAGATCAATTCGTGGAATCCAAGGGTTGAAATGGAGTGGGAAAGTCTTAGGGATGTCGACAAAGGCTAAAAGATCAATATATATCAAGAGGGGAGCAGAGGAGTAGATTATCTAGTGTAATTTTAGTTGCTTAATTTCGTATTAGTAAAATTTACATTTCCAGTGTACTTCCAAGCTTTTAAGCTTTTTGTTAAGTTAATTCAGTGTTAATCAAAGTTAATTTCAGTTTCAATTTCAATTCCATCTTTACAAATTCAGTTATTGCAATTTCAAGTTCAAATTTCCAAGTTTGCTTATTTAATGTTATAATTGATGTTAAGGACTGTTTTAGATCACATAAGCTCCTCAGAAAGCTTATTAAAGCTTTTAGATATTTTAAAAGTCAGCTTAGGGTTGAGATTCAAAAATAACTAAAAAAATCAAAGAAAATAGAAAATAAAATAAAAACTCAGTGTTGAATGATGAAGAGAGCTTGGAGCATGGTAAATGTTGGATTGCCATGGTATTAGTACCTCAGGGGAGGTGTTAGGTGGTTATTTGATCCTTGGTTCTTCAGTTTAGCTTGGATTCCACTTTTGTAAGCTATTTTCTTAATTTTTGTACTTTACTGTTCTTGTAACTTATATGCTTTGATCTTTGTGTTTTCCTGGTTAGTTGTTGTTGTTAAGTATTATTAAAGTTTAATATTGCTTGATTGTTCACTAGATTAGGTGTTGCTTAAAATTGTATTATCACAGTTTAAAATACAAATTTGACAAATCTGTGTTATATGCTTGTGGTGTTGAAGTTTTATGCTCATTTGGTCTTGTGATATCATCATATGACCTCAGAAATCAGTTTCATGGTTCACAACTTTGTTTTGCTTTGAAAATCATAATTTCATCAATTTTAAGAGGTGTTTGGATCATGACTGTATGCTGAGTTCTTGTTGTTGTTTTGTTGTGGATTTGGCATGGTTAGTTTACTTTAGGTGATATTAGCATAAGTAAGTCACTAAATCTCTGTAGCCTTCACTAAAAAGTCAAATCAACCACAAATCCATCATATTAAGCTCACTGTGTAGGATTTAAGAAGGCACATCATGTTTTTAGTGGTGTAATTAGTTAAGAAAGCTTATTTTAGCTCCATTATAGATTAATATAACATATTAACTCAGTAAATTAGATTAGAAGTTCACTTTAGTCAACTTAGCTTAATATATAAAAAAGTCAAATTTGCCTTTGTCAGGAAATCTCATTTTTAGCAAGAATTGTTTGGAATTTAGTAGGTAAATCTAAGACCTGAGCTTTTTACATGTGAAAGTATACCAGCTAGACTACTGAATCCCATCATCAAAATATTTTTGTGAATTTTTGTGTGCAAGCTATACAAGCTCAAAGTCACTTGTAGGGGAAGTACCTCCCCTGTGCACAGTCACTGCACCACCACCACCACCACTTTGGTGGTTGATTCTGAGCCACTCAGTGGGTCCCACAGGCCCAAATTGGGTTCCTTCAACCCCCCCTGGCCACCTTCCTGTTTTGAGCAAGCTTGTGAGCTTTTGCTCCCTGGGACCCACCTTAATTAACCCAAAATCTCTGTCCCATTTTTCTGTGTGCAAAAATTAATCATGTGCTTATCTTGGCTAATGGGCTTATCCTGTGAGCTTATCTGATCAAATATAGCTTAAACATGTCAAACTAACTTAAGTGAACCAGAATTCATCCTTGTGGACCCCACTTAAGCTCATTTGAGCTTAATTCGTAGTTTGGTCAACTGTCAAGCTAATAAGCACTCACAGTGCTTATTTTTGAGTTCTAAACTAGTTGTTTTTACAAAAGTTTCATATTTTAAGTATTTTAGTAGTTCTGTAAAAGAAAATTTAGAAAAAGCCAAACTTAATTATAGTGATAGCTTCTATTTAATAGAAATTATTTTTTTAATTTTCTTTTCAGCTTATTTTTAAGCACTCTTGCATTTTTATATTTTTATTAAATTTATTTTATATTAAAGTACTTTTATAAAATTTTCCAGATTTTTCCTTTGTCATTTAGTGATATTTAGAATTAATATTAGTTTAATTAGTTATTAATTAATATTAAAGAATTAAATCGCAAAATTAGATTTTATTAAGTAACACCTAGTTTTTATAATTTTCCTAGCTTTTATATAAGTAAAAAAAATTTTAGGAATTTTTCTAGAATTTCTACTGTTCATTTTCTATTTTTTAGGATATAATTAGTTTAATTGATAATTAATTAATAATTAGAATAATAATTAGTAAATTAGTTTAAAAATACATAAAACCAATTTTTTTTATAATTTTTTAGATTCCTGTGATGGTTAATTAGATTTATAAAAATCTTCTTAATTATCTAAGTCTTTTTAGTATTTGTAATAATTTAAATCAGTTTAATTAGTTAATTAATAATTAAATTAGTAATTAATTAATAATAATTAGATAAATAGTGTGAAAAATATAATTTTAGTTTTAAAATAAGTTTTATAATATTTTAGATTTTTCTAAGTTTTAATTTTATTTTTCTAGACTAATTTTGCATTTTCTTATTCATTAGTGTATTATTAAATAATTCAAAATAGTCATTAAATAATAATTATTAATTAAATAGTTATAAAAATAATTTTAAATTTCCAATAATTTTATTATACTTTTAGGATTCCAAAAATATAATTTTCACATTTGTGGGAGTTATATGTGACATAATTCACGTTTGTTTAATACGATTATGTTTATTTAAATTTAAACGTACATTTCATTTCTTTTTACATTTTTAGGTTTTCTTAACTTTTAAATAAATTAGTAATTATAAAATAAATATTTTAAGTTTATTTAATTTGCATTTAAGCCCCTAAGGCATGCAAATTCCTACTATAGTTAAAATCGTTTTGTTTCGTGTGTTTACAATTAAATATTAAACATACACGTTTTCCAGTTCCTTTAAATTTGTGATTATCTGATTTCACGTATTAGTTGATATAGCTTATCAAAGCTATTTTCACTTATATTTCAGTAGTATAATCACTTGAACCCTTTTCCTGTTCATTTCACCTGATCTCAAAGTCGTCTTATTTCAGATTTCATGCCTCGCTGGAATCTAACGACCCGGGGAAACACTACACTCCACGGAGTATTGGTTTAGGCTGTTTGACTTATTGACCATTACTTGGTTGATAATTTCTGACTGTTTACCACCAATCAGAGTCCCACATCTCAGTCCCTTAGGACACTTACAGACTCTCCTATACGAATGAAACAACATTCGTATAACTTACAATATAAGAGTGACATACCACACTTATAACTAATCATCAGACCACAACGACTTAAAAATAAAACATAAATGCACTTCAAGTAAAAATACTTGAATCTCCAAGTCATCATAGTAGTCCAAACTTCCAGCATCAACCAACCCGTAGCACCTTGATTGCACACCAAAACATAGGGATTAACACCCTAACTTCCACATAACGTACCGATTGACCCATTAGATGAAGAATTCTGCCCAACAAAGGATCAAAAGTACTAAAGAAAAGATACACTTTATCTTTAAGCTACTACCCAAAAATGTGAATATATGTGAACTTCAAATCGACAAGGTGCAATAACATTGTCATAATGAAACCAGTAGCAGCATGATAGAGCATAACAAACAAATAAGGTTTTAGAAAACCCTAACAACCATGCAGCGAACCTGCAACGTACATGCCATGATCACCCCCATCAAACACCCACGTATCAATTTCAGCATGAAGTAGGGCACCATGCAACGAACCAAGGGTGATTAAACCCAAACAAGTAGATCGAATGTGCACCAAATAAGGACCAGATCCAACAACATGATAACCATGAACGCGTGTAGGATCAAATCACAACCAAACAATCTATAGAGTTTTTGAATAAGAACCCTAAAAACTTAACTTCCAAGTGAACAGCAGCACACAAATTAATCTACCCACATAGAACTTCACACTCTCCCAACCCACATAAGAATAATAGCCATCCTCAAAAGAACATACGAACCCGAAAAAAGAGTACCAGCCCTTAATCAATACCCTAACGAGGGTATACTTCCAGCAGAAACAATAAACAAAACCCTAAAAAATTAGGGTTCCGTTCAGCCTTTAAGCACCATAAACCTTTGAATGTAAAAACCAAAAAGGTTTTATAATCGTTAAGACTAGATACAAACCAGAAAAAAATCCTCAAAGAATAATCGATCAGCAACATGAGGAAAATAATGCATGAGATCGATCTTTATATTAAAAATCAGAACCGACATATAATCCTTAGAAGATTGACTCATGAAACCCTAAAGGCGGTTAATTAAATAACAGATAAGCACCATATTCGAAACCCTAAATCAGAAATCGACTCCACAAAGAATAGGAACGATTTGATATTAAAGATTAGTTAGGGTTTTGAGATCGCCAAACAAATATAGAAGAAATCCGGTAGAATATATATAAAACAAGGCTGCCGACCACTCTACTAAGGATATCTAATCCCAAAATCGTATTGTGTACCCTTGAAACAAGGATAGAGAGGACGATTGAGATTAGAATTTGACCGGAAAAGAAGGTAGAGTGGCGGCCGGATTTCTCCCAAGGGGAGAGAGAATTAGGGTTAAAAAAAGTATTTTGATTAATAACCAAATTTTCATCCATTTATACTTACAATATGTATGAAAACGGATAAAAATGTATGAAAATGGATAAAAACGTATGAAAACTGTAACAATTCATATTTCATGTTACTATTCATCTTCGTATTTTTACTATTCACTTCTCCTATTCATTCCCGTATTTTTTTTCATTAGGTAAGTATACTAAAAGAAAACTTGACATTTGATAAAAATGTTTTTGTAGTGATTTTAAATCATGATTTTGACCCCTTTCTGGTCCGAATCATCAAAAGTGTAAAACACGAAAGTTGTCCGGAATGATGTTTTACATCATGAAAAACAAGATTTTAACCTGAAAATGCAAAATAAAGGCTGTTTGCTACCAAATTCATAACTTATAAACTTTTAAACTCTTATAAATTTTATAACTTGCGTAAATCATCAAACTTATTTGAAAAAACGAACGAAAATGGATAAAAACGTATGAAAACGGATTAAAATGTTTTAAAACATGAAAAAAAAAAAATTGATGAAAACATGTAAAAACAGACGAAAATAGATAAAAACGTGAGAAAAACGGACGAAAACAATAAAAATGGACGAAAACAGATAAAAACTGATAAAAACGTATGAAGATGTGAAAGAACGGACGAAAACGTGTAAAAATGGATAAAAACGTGAGAAAAACATATGAAAATGTATAAAAAAGACGAAAACGTAAATCAGTTAAGAGATATATGGTGGCTGATAACGGAGGACTAACGATGCAAATATTTTCACTTGTGTTAGGAGATAACGGAGGATAATTTGCATCGTTAATCCTCATTGACTGATTTTACTAACGGAGGGATGCTTTTGTGCCAACTTTACTAATGGAGGGATGGTTTTGTGAAAAAAAAATTACGATGATGTAAAGCGAGACACGGGACAAACCACAGGGATGTTTTGGACTTTAATCTTGTGATAATGTATATCATCTATTATAAATATATACTAAAAACTAAATTTGAAAAAAGAATCTTAAAAATTGCAAAACCGAACCAAAATAAAAAAAACCGTGCGATTTTGGTTTCTCTTTTCGTAAATACTAAATTCGGCTTTGGTTTGGTTTTTCCCAAAAATTACACTAATCCGCACCATGCTCACCCATGCGTATTCTTGTTTCTTTATATATATATATATATATATATATATATATATATATATATATATATATATATATATATATATATATATATATATATATATATATATATATATATAATTGATCTGAACGAATGTTGACCAAAATTGATTTCAATTTTGACATTTATTAATCAATCAGGAGGCTTATTTCAAAACGAACTCTCATATTAGTCTAGAAAGTAAAAAAAAAAATAATAATAACAAAATAAATAAATAGTAACGACCTTTTTGTAGATCATATATCATTCATAGGGAAGAGATCCGGTGAGAAGAAAACCTAAAATGAGAAGAATGAGAAATATTTATAGCTGCACATTTCAAATAAGAGGGAAAATTTAAGGGGAGATGCATCATGCATCTACTTTTTTAGGTGCATCTTTATGGTTTGATAATAACTCTTTCCATTTTAACTTTTTTTTTTATTATTTTTTTATTTTTTTATTTATCATAACTAATCATTCATTTATTAAAGAGTAAATTACACCATTGGTCCACAAACCGCGCCTAATTTGCGAATTTGGTCATTTTTTTTCTCAAAAATCGCACTTTTAGTCCCTACATTTTCGGTTAATTACGCGTCTCGTCCTTTTTAGCTAACGATTGTTAGTTTTTCCATTAGTTGTAAGGGTAACTTCATCTTTTCATCCTTTTCTCAGTTACCTGCTGGTCATGAAGTTAGCAACTATCAAATCCTCTAATACGAACACTATTCTTCAACCTAACCTTTCTTCCACTACCATTACCAATTACCTCTAGTTCAAAACCTATAAAAAAAAAGCTTTACAACAAACATATTCCCAACTTAATCTTAAACATTAAGTCAAACACCCCCCATTTAATACGGTTAGCTTGTATTATTCAATTAACTCAACAGACGGTGAGTAATTATGACAAACCGTCTATTTGTTTTACATCCAGACGATCAGTCTAGGGCTATGTGTTGGCGGCTTCTAATGATGGTCTATTTGAAAAGTCGCAACTGTGTCTAGGTTTTTCATTATTCGTTTTGTATTTAAAATAGTGACCCCTTACATTTTGTCATATTTCATCCTCTTTCTAATCAGAAAACCTTAAAAAATTTGCAATACGTTAATGGCTTCTCCAATGACTGTGTGCCAGATGTTAGCTGAGACTGCTAACTCGGATCTTTTGGCAAGAAAGATGTTCGTTCATTTTAAAAGGGAGCGTGCTACAGATCTAATTGGTGAGTGTGAGGTTAATAAGGTTTGCGAGGATGTGGAAGAACGGATTAAGCACATGTGTCTTATGATTAAAGAGTTGGAGTCGATGTGGCGTGCCGGTCTTAGAGGAAAAAGTGTTGATGCTGTGAAAAAAGCGCATGAAGAGGATATGGAGAGGTTGGACAGCTTGATGAAGACGACCAAGAAGTCACGTCGTTCTGCTATTGAAAAGGCGAAGTTTATCACCTATTGCCTTCGTTTATGTTAGTCGTTGCTATGTTGGGCGTTCTTGTTAAAAGTTACGTATAAATATTAATATGTAAATGACTAGTATCGAACCCGATGTAACCTTTCGTAAATTTTCCTTACGATTAGTAAATGCATACGAATAAATAAAACGATGTTACGATAAATTAACACCATTTTACGGGTAACAATTTTTTTTTTATTTATGATATGGCTTGATATTGAACCACTACGATAACTGTGATTGACCGTTTACCCAGGAACGATGCTTACACACGACCTAGATAACCTATAATTATTGCGAACGATAAATATATATAACACATTTATATTTAGAACAATACGTTTCATCTAAATACCATATACTATTTTTATATTCCCCGAACCTACGAAACTTCCCGAGAACGCTCACTAATATTTTTGAACTTCGACACGATAATCGAAACACGCCATGTGGGCCCCAAACACTCATTGGGCCACGGATACATATATATAAACCAAACGGACTCCTTTTATTCTTTCTTTTGTTCTGGGCCGACGCAAACCACAAGCCCACCAGGCCTTGAGCCCAGACGCACCCTTTTAATTTTTGTTTTCTTTTCTTTGTTTTCTGCCAGTCGCGACACACCCAAAACCACCCTTCTAACTTACGATTTCTACACATAACCTACCAATATTTTTACTTGTTTCGTATCACCTAGTGCCAAGGAAACAGAGATGATAGTTGTTACACATTTTCTCGCTCGTTTACTACCCTAGAAAACACCCAAGTAAACCACCAAACTCACCTTTGAAAAGATAAGTCCAAACATGGCAAGACATTCCTTGTTGCCACCCTTGCTCCCCAATCACATCTAAACAAACAATATGCATAACATGAAGTGTCAGGAGTGAATAGAATGATATCTCACAAGATCTAAGCTTTGTACGAAACCGATTGGGCATTGTTTGTGGCAATACTATTCGCCCTCACATGCTTACACCAACACTTGTGAGCCTATCTTGTTTCTACCCTTTAAAATACTGCCTATATAAACCTCCCATGCAATCACAAAATGTTACATTCACTTAAACGAACCATTACACCAAAAATAGTAACGAGGAGGAGCTGTGGAGGGACAAACAAATCGCCAAGAGTACCACGCCTCAAAGTGAACCTAGGAAGCCAAGATTGGAGCCTCTTGAACCTTGGTGGAACGTGAAGTGAACCATGAAGCATTTGTACCATTACACGAACCTTACACTTATTTTTACGCCACCTTTTATAGGTGAGGTGAGAACTTGAACTTTTCTTTCTATATATATACATACGTATGTTTATGTTATGCACAAACACTTGGAGCTTATAAATCGTAAATCATAAAAGCAACGTATATATTTTATGTATCATACTATTACTTGGATATGTCATTAACGAGAACATGTAATAACCTTGAAATTATATTAACGCATACACCATAAAAATCACACGTTTCTAAGTCACAATGGACCTATACGATATATACTAAAAGACTTAGTTTATTTTTCAACTTTTACAAATTATACGCTTGAGTTTGTGGCTACACTTTGACCTCGCCATTTCAAAAATTGACACACGACCCCCTAATATTTTTATACGATCTAATTGTCTACCTGGTATATTAACGAGAATGATATATAACGAGGCCTAATAACTTTATTTTGTCACTTGTACGAGCCTAAAGCAAAACGCTATGTCATAAGATTTTTCAGGAAATAAAAACTATAAGTGGGCCGAAAAGCCCAATAAGCTAGTTTTAGCTTATTCAAATAAGCTGGGTGAAAAATCACTTTTGAAATGATATTAGAACTTAAAATGATGGATTTTGATAAACCCAAAGTTCCCCCAAACCCCTTGGATCAAAAATCATTAACGGGCCTTAAATATTGGATCGTAGGCCCATTTTGAGAAAAACAAAGGAAATAAGCTATTCTACATTTCTTGAGCTTATTGAAATAATAAAAATGTTATGTTTTAAAGTTGGTAATTTTTGGACTAAGTTTGCAAATTTTCGAGGACTAGGGACTAAAAGTGTCAAACTTATAAACTTTGGGTAAAAAGTGTTAAAACAGTTTTTCTAAGGATATAAATAGTTAATATTGAAACTTGGGATTGAAAAATGTAAATATTGATATACTTGGACTAAAAACGTAAATATATATAATTTTGGACTAACGACGTAAATGTTTTCCGTTAAGGGTAAAATGTGTAAATTGGAGAAACTTAAAGGATTAAATAATAATATTGATTTTAAATAATAAATTTTGTATATATATATATATATATATATATATATATATATATATATATATATATATATATATATATATATATATATATATAAATTGAAATAATAGAAATAATAAACGTAACTTTATATATATATATACTAGGCAATCTTTTTGGCCGTGCTACGCACGACCCACTTGGATTCGTATTCAAATTTTTTTATGCACCGGTGTCTCTCCAACATTAATTTATACTAAAACATTAAAAAACAATACTAACAGATAACCCACAACCTTCTTGTCTCTAAAATGAAAACCACTTTACTCTGTTTATAAATCAACAATTTCTGATCTCAACCTCGGAAATCATCAGCGGCATGATTTTCCATTATTAGTGCAAGTATTGTCGCTGTTTTGGCGATGATATCGCACCACCAGCACCGTCGATCTCCCAGCGCTCCTACCTTTTCATCGCCGTTCCAGTGCCGATTCCAACAACCTAATATTGTTTTGAAGGTGTTCTTGTGCTTTAGCGAGAAGGTAATAATAAAGCATGTTACAAGAACAATAGATGGAAAGGGTGTATTTTTTAATTTGTAGAAACAAAGTAGGAGGTGTCATCTTGTAAATAAAGATACGCGTCCGTTAAAGATGCTAAAAGAGTTGATTTTATAGATCCAAGTAATCCAACCAATCTGAGAAATGAACAAGATAAATTTAAAATAAAATGGTAGACTATGTGCACCAAAATTAGAGTGAGTATTTGAAAGCAATAAAGATGTTAAACTAATCAGTTGGTTGATGAATTTCCCATTGAAGTTTCAATGTATTACTATGTATATATCTTATCTATGTGAAATATACCACGTGTTTAAGTTTATCATTAACCCTATTGTCATCGCTCCACTTGTCATACTCTAAAGATATTAAGTGTCATGTTTTAGTGAAGTTTGAAGTGTATCCATGTTGCCTTATATAGTATAGGTAGATATACGTATAAAATTTATATAACGATAATTAAATTTAGACGAATAAAACAATAAGTAACCGTTATCTATTTTATATACGACGTAACACATCGCCTATGCACTTTATGGATTATTCGTAATTAATAATAAACGTTCGCAATAAAACGAGACTTAAAAACTGAAACGTGCCATATCTTATAGGTTGTGTGTGAAGCCGTTGCCTTGCATCGTTGAGATTACGTTTGTTCTACTGTACTACTAAGGTGAGTTCATAGCCCACATTTAACTTGTTTTTGTGGGGGGGAGGGGGGGATACATGCTCAAAAACCGAACATAAGTCTTTTCCTGATATTATTATTGCTTAAGTAGCTATTGCCAAAAGTCCCTCGATCATGAACCTTAATCACTTGAAGGGTGAACGTAAATAATTGTGAATAGATCTTGTGGAAAACTAGAAGGGGGGGGGGTTGAATAGTTTACCGCTTTTTCGATTCTTATTTAGCTTAAATATCCTTTTAGAAACTTTACGTTTGCTTAAAGATATAAACACAACTTTATATGTTTGATTCTTTGAAAAGCTTTTCATGTGAATAACAATTCTAACTTTACTTGTTTCATACTTTGAAAAGCTTTACTTGTGATGATCCTAACTTTGCTTGTTTTAGTTCTTTAAAAAGCTTTACATTTGTTTCAAGATATAACTACAACTTTACTTGTTTTAATTCTTTTGGAAAGCTTTATATGTGATTAGCAATTATAACTAAAAGACAATATGTAATAAGCAAAGATAAAGAAAGAAACGATCAAACCACAACACGATTGTTTATCGTGGTTCGGCTACAAGGACTCTTTTTCCTTGCCCTACATCCACGCCCCGAGTTTCCAACTCGAGAGTTATAAGCACTAATTAACAAGCTTCTTTCACCGGCGGAGAAAACCTTTACAACGTCGCTTACACTTTTACCGACACTAAGCTAGATGTCGAGTTCTTTTACAAGGGTACAACCACTCCCATTCGTCGCTTACACTTTTACCGACACTAAGCTAGATGTCGAGTTCTTTACCAAGGGTACAACCACTCCCGTTAGTTCTTTTACAAGGGTACAACAACTCCCGACACACTACGTATTTTGAGGCCTAAAATACTAACCACTTACATCTATATACATGACACACATGAAGTATAAACTATCAAAGCTTATACATGACCAAGCTACCAAGACTTGCAACTTTAGAGTTGAAGCTTGTAACTTCTTGAATGATCTTGTGAAGTCCCTTGCTACATAAGAGAATCACAAATCAAAAGGTTACTGAGTTAGTTGAGAGAGTGTGTGAATATATGTCCTAAAGGGTTACCATAAACTAACAAATGGTTTGGTATTTATAGCAAACAATTCTGCAGATCTGGCGGATCAGGCGGACCCCTCAAAAGGGTTCCGCCCGTGTACCCCCAGGGTACCGCCAGGGCTACAGTTGGTTTTGCAATAAATCTTGCAAACCAAACAAGGTCTTGTCTCATAACTCCTAGCAACCAAACAATGTCACATCACTTAAAAACAAGTCAAATACAAAGCTTGCAAGCAACAACAAAGTTAGTCAAACACATTTCTTTCCATAAATGCATCATGACAAAACTTGCCCTAAATGTGATGTGACCTTACTATATAAAGAAATAAATACGATGTGACAAGACTCATTTTAGTTTAAGAAATAAACACAATGTTTTGTTTAAAAGGAAATGTTAACCTTAGTTAAATAAGACTTAGACACTTAAAGTGATGATTTACTTATAGCTAAACTTCATACTTTGTCATTAACAAAACTTAGCAAAGATCGTAAAATATAAATAACGTTTTTAGGCGATATTTGTATTAACAGATCTATTAGGGATTGACAATCCCCATTTGGTTGCTAGAGGAAAGTTACCAAATGCACTTTATTTGAATATCATAGGTTACTGGCAAATACCTATCTTGGGGGCTATATATTTTACATCATTATTACGGATAATTTTGATGTCTGTTGAATCGTTGAGTGTCATGAGCTTAAGGCAATAATGAATGTGATTTCTAACTTGTTTATTTGTATTTATATACAATAAGCACCTATCTCTTGTGTTCAAATTCTTAATTATAAACCTATGAATTTCACTCAACTTTTGTTGACTTTTAGCATGTATATCTCAAGTAACTAAATGGAATGGATGGCAAAGGCACAGAGTGGGCAAATAAAGAAACGTTTATTTCTCTTTGAATAAAAACTTGTTATTGAATAATGAATCCTCTTGAATTATGAATATTTGGTATTTTAAATAAAACTTAAAACGATCACTTGAATCGTTTTCTATAATTGTGACAAAGATCCACGATATAATACCCCAAAAGTCTTCCGCTGACATTTTAAGTCTTCCGCTGTATTGATCGATTTTGGGGGTGTTATACCCGAGACCTCGGGATTGCACACAATACAAACGAGAGTCAAAGATTAATAAATATTAATTGTTAGTTATATTTATTAATAACACAAGTTCAAGGACTAATGATCGTTAGTTATTAAATGTATGGACTAACTATCGTTAAAAGGGAATAAAAAGGACTAGAATGAAACTTGGTAACAAGAAGGATCCGGAACACCCTTTGGGTGTGTATGGCCGGTCGAACCAAGCCCAAGGGACGCAACCCATTGCCTTGCCTTGCTCTCCAAGTTTTATCTAGTATAAATACAAACCCAAGGGTTATTGTTTTCTCACCTTTTGTGCACACACAATACCCTAAAGCTTTGGTTTTTCCTTCTCTTGTTTCCAGCCGATCGAACACCCCTAATTCATAAGGGTTTCGATTTTTGTTTTATAAAAACTAATGCTTGTGTTTAATCTTGCAATTAATTTGATTCGGTATTAGTTTGTGTGTACAAGAACGAGGTAACAACTCACTATAGTTGTTATCAAGGAATCGATCAATAAAAAGGTAAGGGATTGATCATTGATTCATAAACCCTAATTAGGGTTCATCAATTAATTCAAGATTTGCTTATTTGATTCTTGTTCGGGCTAGAATCACCACAGTACGTCCCTATTTATGTTTTAGTTAATATTATGTGTTATACTTGATCCTAGCTTCCGCATACATGTACTTTGATTGTTAAACTCTAACAGTTCTTTGGTTTTTGGGCTTTTGGGTTTATGGAACTTCTATGTATAGTTTACGGTATGGGTGTTATGATTTATGTAAGGACCATGGTTGTGGCTAATGATATGAATGAAATGCTTATTTTGTATCTATTTTTGCTTAATTATGTTTTATGCTTTTAGTTTCTTTCAATTAATTACTTTCTTTAGGTTAGGGTTTAGGGGTTCTTGGTATTTGGAACTTATAAGGTTTTTAGTTTTTGGGGTTTTGTGTTTATCTATTGTTTATCCGGTATGGTTTTATGGGTTTTGAAACAAGCTAAAGTTGTACGGGTTTGTCAATGTTATAGGATAATCTTACAATAGGGAAATGTAGTCCAATATTTGGAGATATCCAAAAAGATTTGTATTTGAAATGGTAGAGTTCAAATCATTGGTGATGCCATCTTTATGCATGTTAGATTTTGGTATGAATAGTCATTCTGATCCTGTATAAGTTTTGGAAAGGTAACGAGTGGTTGGTTGAACTAACTTTAAAGTGATATTGTTCTCTGATGATGCCTCTTTGGAATACGATTCTGATACCTTTGTGAGGTGGAAGCTGCAAATGGTTATCAACATAATCTTGCAAAGGGGAAATGTAGTCAAAGTTCCTAGTATATCCTTTGAAGTTTGGTGAAAATAGGTGAATTCGAAAGGTGAATAAAGATGGACACAAACTCTAGCTGTGGATGGAAACAAATGCTAACTTTGAGGGGGAAGATTAGACATTATATTGTTTATAAGCTTGTGATGGGAAGGACACATTCATGTGACATGATAAATGGAATGATTAAGAGCCTATTAGTAGTTGGATATGGAAATGGTGTCCAAAACTTATATGAATACCAATGTAAATGTGGCAGATATGGTTTATCAAGGTGTTTGGCAATGGTTTACGAATTGGGAAGCATCCAAAATGAAGAAAGGGTGAACTGGAACATGACTGTTTGGTATAACAACTGTATTCCAAGGTATGTATTAATTTTATGGCTAGTTATCTTGGGAAGTTTGTCTACCTAAGATAGGTTAGCAAAATGGAACTCTGGAAGGATGGACAAGTGTTACTTATGTGAAGATTGTCCTGACTCCCATGAACACTTGTTTTTCAAATGTCCATATGCTAAGAAGATTTGGAAGGAAATAAAAAGAATTGATTTGGTAGGATAGTATGAAAAATGAATGGAGGGATATAATAAGCAGAATGAGTAACCTCCCATGTAATAAGTCAATAAGAAGTGTGCCTTCACCATGTTACTTTCCTTCCCATTAACTACTTCCAATACAGTTTATGCATTTGCAGTTTAGGGAGTGTTTGGACTAAGAAGTTTATTTACGTCTTGAAAAACAACATAAACATGAATATATTTAACAAAATCCAACAACAATGAAATAAGCAGTTTATTGATGCTAATATAATAATAATCGTTAAGTTACGAATTAATCTGATTCCAAATCAAATTCCAAGCCAGCGGTATACACGACTTGTGAAAATGAAGATGGAGGGATTAATCTAGCTTTATGTAGATGGTGGGAAATGGAGGGAAGTTTTTTAAACAGGGAAAAGACGAAGTTGCCTTTACAACAAACGAGAAAGGCTAACGACCGTTAGCCAAAAAGGACCAGACACGCAATTAACCGAAAATGTTGGAACTAAAAGTGCGATTTTTGAGAAAAAAAGACCAAATACGCAAATCAGGCGCGGTTTGGGGACGAAGGGCAAAAGTGAAAATGGGGGTTTTAGCCACAATCAGTTTACTAAATTTGATTTATATCCAAACTCCGTATAACGAGTAACCATATAACCAAAAGATATAAAAAGGATTGTAACATATTAAGTTTATAATGTAGTAATTGAAATTAACTTGAAAGTATATTTACTTAATAATAAAAACGGATGAGGTTTTCAAAATGTACGCAACCTAACCGGGTATTTTCTATGACTTTTGGGCATAGAAGCAAACTGCAGTAAACACATAATCTTTGAATGATTGTGGCATATAAGCTAATCTTCACTTATCCTAGCAGATGTTGAGGAATAAGCAACTAGTGTACGTTAGAAAGAAAAAAATGTAAAATAACCACATACCGATCCTTCTAAAAATCATCTCCATGAAATCATATAGAGTTTAGCATATTGCATACATTCCTGCTACTAAAAATAATAGGTAGTATATTTCTTTTCCAAAATTAGTGTTGCAACTAGATTTGGTGTTGCTGTTTTAGCACATCCTAGGTGTTCAAATTAACTTAAAGAACACCAAAATAAACTCTAAATCATGGCATTCGAGTTCCATACAGAGTCAACATCTAGATCGAGATCAGTTATAAACCATGTATTTAGGAGTAGCACTGAACTTCTGGTACCCCTTGATAACCTTGCTCACTGCATCAAGGAAGTCTTTTTCTGTCACTGTCTTCCTTCGTGCTCTGATTGCATACATTCCCGCTTCTGTGCACACACTCCTGATGTCGGCACCTACACATTTATCAGATTCATGTCATTGCCAAGATTAGAATCAATTAACTTATATTTAAGGGTAAATAATCCTAAGACCACCAAATCTATTTGGGTCATCTTTTTTTTGCAATTTTTCTGCTAGCAGGATAAAAAAAGTTTACTGATCTCCCTAGATGAAAGGATAAAGTTGGTTAGTTGAATCCAACATAAAAAGAATAAAACTTATGGGAACGACCACTGTGAAAATAAGTTCAAGGGTTAGACCGCCAAAGTAGTGAAAATTTAAGGGTTAAGAGTATTAACCCTATATTAAACGATGAGATGTGAGGAATATGAAATGTACCAGTTGAATTAGGGCATAGACGAGCCAAAAGTTCAAACCGAATATCCCTTTCACAGTTCATCGTTCGTGTATGGATCTTAAATATTTGGGTCCTGCTTTCCATATCTGGTAATCCAAACTCAACCTTTCGGTCCAATCTTCCGGGTCGCAATAGTGCTGGGTCCAGAGTATCGGGCCTGCATGTACCCGAATTAGCACAAGCATATTATTGAACCGGTGCTCATAGAAAGTAGTTATAAAACATCTACATTACCTATTTGTGGCCATTAGAACTTTGATGTTACCACGAGCATCAAAACCATCAAGTTGATTCACAATTTCAAGCATGGTTCGTTGAACCTCATTATCTCCACCAGCACCGTCATCGAAACGTGCACCACCAATCGCATCAACCTCATCAAAGAAAACAATGCAAGCCTTCTTTGATCGTGCCATCTGTGAAGTGAATTCGACTGTTAGTTATCTATTTTCACTTCGGACACTCATCTAATGATGATACTGATAAAGGTTTCTTGCATAATGTATCAATGTACTTTATGATTTGTCCTGTTTTAGTTATAAGTCATTAAAACATGGCTTTGTCTCATTTTGGATAAAGAGGCTAATAATAATTCTAGAACTTGGTTTTTGCTTGTAACCTGAAATAGTTCGCGAACCATACGAGCTCCCTCACCAACATACTTCTGAACCAGTTCACTTCCAATTACACGAATAAAACATGCATCAGTCCTATTAGCAACCGCTCTGGCTAAAAGTGTTTTTCCAGTTCCAGGTGGGCCATAGCAGAGGACACCTTTTGGTGGATCGATTCCAAGCTGAACAAATTTCTCAGGGTGGAGCATAGGTAGCTCAACGACCTACAGTCACATTGAAGAAATATATTAGACAAAAACGTAAAGAAAAAACAATGCACATAGTGATACGAATGTAGCAATTGCTGCACACCTCTCTCATCTTCTCAATCTGTTCCTTACATCCACCAACATCGTTATATGTCACATCAGGCTTCTCCTCCACCGTCATCATGGTCACACTAGGATCAATTTGGGGAGGCAATGGGATCTGAATCTGAAATTTAGTGCGATCAACACTGCAATTGACCAAGAACATTAAAAGCTACCGAACAAGGAATAACATCAGTCATGTAAATAGACTAGAAAGATAAAACTTACCCAACACGCATGCCTTCTTCAATATCGGTAGGCGAAGCCTTGTCACCTAATCCGGCAACAAACTGAAAAAATATAAAAACAGAATATCAATCAACTGCTTCAGATATAGAACATAATAGCCGTGAGGAGAAAAAAATCAACTACTTGTTCGATTGTATACCTTACCAACGTGCGGCACTTTTACTACGTATTTTGCATCTTCCGTATTTGGGTTGATGATCTTCGTGCATGTAGCCACCTGCTTGCAAGAACGAGACAACATCCGTGATTAATAAAAAGGAAGAATAAAATGATAAGGAGCTTTTTTTTCAACGATTAACAGATAATTTGAACCTGAAGAGTTTTCTCCTCTTGCATCATTTGCTTATCAGAAACGAGATCCCACTGACTAGGTGCAGCTAAACCAGTGTCTGATTCCTTAATACCTATCATGGGTTAAGAGGAAAACAATGCTTTAAGAACAAGAGTGTTTTCATGGTTTCATATAAGCAAGATGTCTTAAATAAGTGAGCATACCAATTAAATCATTGATCCTTTTCGCCATGTCTTTTATATCCTTTTCAGCTGTCTTGGTACTGGTGGAATAAGGCCCCAATCCCTGCATAACAATACCACATAAGTCCATCTTAGTAACATATTCATTACGTTTAAGGGGGTGCCTGAGGTTGCTTATTAAAACTGCTTATTGTTTTATAAATAAAAATGATCAGATGACCAGCTGTAACATTAAATAACAATATAAGGGTTTATTCCCAACTCTTTGCTAAAGGTTTAAAAAGTAACATAAAATAACAAAAAAAAACTGCCTATATAAGGGTTTTAAAGGTAAAAAAGGTTCAATCCCAACTCTTTGCTTAAAGGTCACCGGAACAGGTGACCATTGCCTCGACGAGGTCCTTGGAGAAGGGTCAGTCGGCACCCAAAAGTGGTAAATGGGTCAAGGTTTCCCCACCGAATTAAACCTTTAAAGAAATAAGCAGCCTGTATAACGAATCCCAAACAACCTCAAAACTTTTATCCGCTATATCAAAGCACAATGAGCACATAAACAATTTAATAAGCAATCCCAAGCACCGTTTACTTCACCCGCCAATAAGCACATATACTTAACCAATTTACTTCTACCAAAATCAATAACCATATAACTGATTTTACATATATAATCCCAAACGCCCCTAACTACTACCATGTAAACAACTCAACATTGCTTGGGGTCGGTCCTTGGGGAAGGGTCGGTCACGGGTGTACGGAATTGGTGTTTCTCCTCCGATTTAAACTTTTGGAGACTACCATGTAAAATAACATATCGTAATTGGTCGGTCACGAGTGTTTCGGCTTATATGTGGGCTTATGAGCTTATTTGATTTTGGCTTATATAACATAAGCCCCAATTTTTTGGCTTATATTGACACTTATGGGCTTATATAAGTTTATCATATCGTAATAAACTTATATAAGCCCACAAGTCTCAAAATAAGCCGGAAAATTGGGGCTTATGTTATATAAACCGAATCAAATAAGCTCATAAACCCACATATAAGCCGAAGCACACACCCCCTAATTCACACTAGGGAAGTGTTATTGGTGCCCCCCCCCCCCCCCCCCTTCCTTTACGACAGGACAACACAGTTTTTTATCGTTTTTGTTCCTAATCTTTTGACTTATACTATTTTTGACTTGTCAAACTTTATATTTTATATTTCCTAATTTTTTCGACAGCTAAACCCATCACAAAGGGTCTTAGAGGGGTGTGAAACAGGTGCCGTCGCACAGAGCCTCCACCTCCAGTTAAAAAGGGACACATTTTTATTAGTTTTGCATATAAATACGTGTAACATTAAACATATATGAGTCATATAATTCAAGTTTATATGCGATTTCAGTTTAGAAGTGTAATAGGGCCTCTTTATTGTTCTTGCCCTCGAAAAAAAACACAAAACCCCAACAAACCCATAATTCTTTTCAGCATACATTCAATAAAAATCAAATATTTAAACTAATAAAACACACCCACATCAGGAAATCAGATATTAAGATCAAAGAACAAAACTTTAATCATATCAACTACTAGTAAAATTTAGTAAGTTAAACAAAAACAAGAATAGGGTTTTATACATAAGTCTTGAAGAGAGCAATGTCGTCTTCATCCAAAGGTTTAAAGGTCTTCTCGTCCTTAATGTCTTCTTCAGTCGGCATCCTTAATTAGTTCGAGTTGATACAATGGGTGTCGTTCGATATATGAAGGATGGAGAATGACAACTTTTTGTACAAGAAAACCATCTTTTGAGAGGTTTTTAACATTTTATATAGTTTGTTCAAAAAAGAGTGCGAAATTTATAGGAAGTATAATAATGAAAAAAACGAAATTTATTTATTTGGGAGACTAGTCGGATACCCGCACACATCGGCGGCGATAAATATAGTAAATGAATTGCTAGCCCCACTCTCCCCGCAATTCTATACCCGCTTAGTGAATTCGTTTCACAACACTATGTGTTAGTTGTATGTGTTTGCTTGGGTTTCCCGTAGTTTTACCGTGACATCATTATTCCCGCATATAGAAAAACCCTTGCAATCTTTTACCCCGTCAAACACTCCCTTCAAAAGTATATAATTTTAACGAATCAAGATTGTATTGATTGAAATAAAGGTTAAAGTTGTAAAAATTTGAATCAAAATAAAATAAATTCACTAAAAATCTTTTATATAATAAAATAAAACCTCTAGCGGGGACTTTTTAAATCAAATCATACTTTATTAAGTAATAACTGAATTATTAATTATTTATTTTTAAAGCTGCTTGAAGAATTTTTTTTAAGAACTTCTTTAATTAGTAAAAAGTTATAAAAATTCGTTTTTGTGTAAAATTATATAAGAGATTGGGTAAAAAAATATATATGTCAAAAACATAAAAATGTAAAACTTAGAGAAAGCGGGGTCATATACAAAAACATAGGGGTTAAAACTAAAATTTTAACAAACAAAACCAGGCTCTTCTTACTTTATCCATTCTGCACAGCAAACACACACAACAAAGAAAAGCCGACCAAAAAAAAATCGCTCAATCTGATTCATCAATACTATGTTCTTGGGCTAATGGGTTAAAGGTATATTAATCTATTACTTTATCTACTAATCTCGGGTTTTTGTTTTCTTGATTAATTAAGTTATGGATGCGTTATTCTGTTTTATCATTAAAAGTTTGATTTTTTATATTTTTTTCTATGTTTGCATTACTTACTTCAAAAGGTTTAAATAATTTTATAAGCAATCATAACACCTCACGAGTTACATATGCAATGAATGGCTAAGGGTAGGAAGTTTGTGTTTTGGCAGCCGCGTCACGGGTTGTTGGCCACGCAATATAGTCCGGGAAGGTATTACTTGGTTAAAGGGCTGGTCAAAACATGTTTGTGCTAACATGGTCCAGGGGAGCCTCTTGACGCAATTTTTTTGTTGTTGTCTATTTTCTAAATTCTATAATTTAGATGTAGATGCAATTGATTGGAGATGCCACTAGATAGTAGATTGTGATGTCGAAGCATCTTGCTTCTAAAGTAGCATAAAGTCATTAAGGTTAGTGCATATTTCTGTAATTTTATATGCTTTGCAATCGTTTCTATAGTTGATGGGCAAGTTTTGTATGTGTGGTTGTTTCATCCAACCATTTTTTTGTGGTATTGCAGACCTTTTGTTTGATATTTGGTTATTGTTATTGTAATTAAATTGTTCTTTGCATTTAGTATGATCCCTTATTTTCAATGTAGATGATTTGGTTGAACTTGAGATATTTGAGAATTTTTAGCCCAATGTGAATCTCTGTTTAAGGATATTCACTATTAGCTATATTTGTTTCCTACATTGCGTACCTTTTATATTGACATGGTCACATGGTACAGGTTTAGAGATATGATAATCTGTTTATGCAGGTTGGGAAATAGGTACGGGTTAATAAGGTTAACTTGTGGTAGATGTCAAAGTGGGCCAAGTTTTTGTGTTTTATTGTAATGTGATTAACATGGAACTTGGCCAAAGATCGGTTGTGGATCAGTTGATGTTTTGTCCAACTTTTTCGGATGCCAACAGGATGAACCTTCCGTGCCTAGCCACTGATAATCAACATGTACACCTATAAATTAGGAGTGAACTTCATTTATGATTCACAAGGGCCGTTTCTCAACATAAACAATCGATTGAATCCTCTTTGAATTAGTACCATCTGTTGCTGAAATGGTAATAGGTTTGTGGTTAATTAATGATTTGTCTAACAAGGTAGTGAATTTTAGTTTGCTTAAGTAATTATGGGTTTATGTTTGGTTGTTTATTTATGTGTAAAGTCTTGATTTTGAGTGGTGGGCCGGATAAAATTTTCGAGAGATCGAGTTTGGAGTTACTGAACATTATGTGGTGATCTGTATATAGTAAGTACTTTTTCACATTATATTTTGTCATATTTATGTTATAAATATTTGAAGGAATTCTTAGATGTCTAATAAAAGTTTCCGCTCATTACTCAAGTGATATTTTTAGTCAACTTTTTACGCCATCGGGCATGGGTGCTAAACAAATCGACAAGTTTGGTGGCAGTGTTTCTGCTACTAATTTGGGTAGTGTACATACAAGAAGCACGTGCAACAGCGTTTTTGCATCTGAAAGATGAGGCCGCCCATATACCTCCACCAGCTATTCGAGTCCAGGTAATGTATAATTTGATATACCGTGAAATTTCAAAATTGTTGGCCTTTTTTCAAATCAATGCTACTGTATCATTATGGTTTCTTTAATAACCACAATGATAAATTAGTATACATAAAAGTTTTTAGATAGTTTGTAACCGTAGTAGGCTACATACTCAAACACTTGAAAAAATAGCTACTAGTACTATTTAACCAAGTTGTTTATAACCTCATTAGGGTTCTCAAGCACTAGAAACTGAATATTGCAAGTTATCATGTCAGTGTACACATTGACTCTCTGAGCCAAAAGCTAACAATGGTTTACAAGGTTTCTCGATTTATTAACAAAATATTTTCTAATAATACTATACCATAAAAGACGTTTGTTAAACATTTAAATCTTTACTGATATTTGTCTATAGCTGATTTTGCCATTATTCTTTGTGATGTTGATTATATAGGTTGTTGAACCAGGGGCGTGTGATAGCTGTCTCCTTAAACTCAACAGAGCCGACCAACGACACAACTGTGAATACTGATCAAAAAGTTCGTTGTACCACCAAATAGAGAGGAGTTGTCTCCCTAAACTCGACAGAGACAACCAAGGACACAACTCCGAATACTGATTAAGAAATTTGCTGAAGCACTGAAGAGGGAGCAGCTGTCTGACGCAACTCCAAATACTAAAAAAGAAACTTACTGTAGCACTGAAGAGAGACCAGCCATATCCTTAAACTTAATAGTCCCGACCAAGGATACAAAATCAAATACTGATAAGAGAAGTTACTGTACCACCGAAGTGAGCAGCTGTCACCTCAAGCTTAACAGACCCGTCCACGGGCACTAAATCAATTACTGATAAGGAAACTTACTGTATCACTGAAGTGAGAGCAGCTGTCACCTCAAGCTTAAAAGACTCGACCAAGGACACCACATGGGTCACGAATAAGGAAACTCACCATTGACTAAACCAAGATTTGTTATTGTTTGAAGATGATGGTGACATAACTTTTTAAAGAGGAGAACAAGAAAGCAAAATGAATGAAGGTAAGATTATGACTTAAAGTTGTATTATTTGTAGTTTTTTATATCAGTTACTATCGTTTTTGTTAGCCTGAAGAGGTAGAAAATCTCAACAATCAGGCCTTTTGAATGTGAATCAAACTACATCATGTCTTAAGAGTCATGTAAGTGTCGTTGTTTATGTTCAGTTAGCTATGATAGTTATGTTTTTTTTCTTGAAATCATGATCCTCCCTCACTCTTGGTGTCACTATAATGGTGAGTTTTGAAATACAAGTACATAATGCAAGTCGGTACGTTGAAGTTCTTCTAATTCTAGATTATGGCTTGTCAGGCATGGGTCGAAAAAGGAGAATGTTTGCCCTTATTCACTTCCCTGATTGAACTTTTTGGAAATACACTTAAATAGTTAAATTAGTGCATTATTAAAGGCTATGGTCAAGTGTGATTGCATTCTGATGGGTTATATGTCAACTCAAGTACATTTGTATTCCTTTACAAATATGTAAGTTTTTGGTCCAGTTTTCGAGTCAACAAATTACGCCTGAATCTGTACAAAATAAATTCACATGGTAGTTAGTAGACATCAATATGGGATTTTCTAATCTTTGTGATCCCTTTATATAATTACATTATTAATCAAATCTTCAGCTACTCAGGGGTATTTTGATGTGAGTTCAAGTTTACACTCTGTTCATTTCTTTGTGTTTGGGTATAGTGTTTTCGTTTTGAGGTAAATGTTTGTTGTAATAAAAATGATTGTTGAGTAAATGTTAAGCTACTTACGGGTATTCTGATCCACGGTTATGCTTATACAATCCGCATTCGTCATTTATTAGTGTGTGGGTTAAAAATGATTATGTTGGAGATAGGTAAAAGTGGCTTTTAGGAAATTTATTGTTGAGTAAGTAAAATTCCCCACGTATTTGTTAGCTTTAGTTAATCGATTATCTGATTACGTAGGTTGCAACAATTGCTTTCAGAATGCAAATCAAAACACCCTCATTACTCTATTTAGCTAATGGCTAATAAATTTTGTTACAGGTACATTCCTATATCAATGTTTACAATTTTACAAACAACAAATGGGAAGAAAGCTTTGCTACACCAAATCAAATGGTTAACTCTCTCATCTAGGAATGGAAACAGATGGGAGATATATTTATGTCGTCTCAGGGCAACAAGGTCCTCAACGTTGGACTCTACCTGTACCTGAAAAAAATTCCTCCTACATCATTCGAATGCGATCTTGATTTTTATCACATGAAGTAAGTTTTAGTGTTCCACATTACTACTTTTCTTGGTGTATAAGAAAAGCACCCAAATGAACATGTTTTATGACAAAAAAGAAATGTAGCATACATCATCTTTTTCCATAAAATATAAACTGCACAAAATTATCCGACCACCAATTCAATTAAGTAACTATGAAGACGATTAATAACTTTCTTGTGACTTGAAAGTAAATTTTGATTAGAAATGCTTTATTGCTACTGACTGTGAACTGATTTTTGTATTCTCAGATTAGACAGCTGGGAGGTACCAAGCACAGAGATTCAAGAAGGTGTAGTCCCCAATTGTGGAGCAGCTGATAAAAATATAAGCATGTATTTTTAAAGAAGAGGCCAAGTTGAATGAACTTCGAAGAATGGTTAGAAATATAAACAAGGTATGGCAATACGAAGTGACATAAATTTGTTAGTGAGTAGTTTGTAGACGTCTTACACCAAGAATTAGGCATTTTATTGTTTATTTCTCTTTTACAAGCACACAGTTTTTGAATCATAAATATAAGTTTGTAATAGCAGCTGATGCAATAAGTTTGGGTTATGTTAATCTTCGGATAAGAGGGGCCTGTTATTTTTATTTTGATGGCCAAGGTACAATTATTGTAGCAACTATAGTATGTAAGCCTTTGGAAATTGATAACGAGGTATGTAGCTAATTTGAGAATATTTAACCTTAGTGTTGGGATATTTAAAAGCTGCAGCTGCCGAACGGTCGATTATTTGTAAAGAGTATATAGATGGGTTTGGAGTTCAAATTTAGTTGAAGTTTAACTCTAATGTTGTCTAAAGTGATGTTTGGCTAATGTTGTCTAAAAGGAGTGTTTGGTGTTGCTGTCTGAAGGGGTGTTTGGTAGTTGTTGTTTAGGATTACTGATCTCTAAAGGAGCATTTTGCTACTGCTGTCTAAAGGGGTGTTTGGCTATTGCTGTTTATAAAGGTGGTTGGTATTTGTTTAAAGGGGTGTTTGGTTAATGATATTTGCATTGAGCTGCTAATGATATTAAAGAGTGCATCAATTGGGGTTTCACTCTTGGTCTTTTCAATATAATATGAAAATTTGACATTGGTGTCAGACAAAGTATGTTCAACATTTTTTAAAATCATTGTAATATATTCAGTGTTTCTCATTCCTTTTTTCTTTTCTTTTTATTTGTGCAACAAATTCTTAGTAAATGGAAAGAGGTATGAAACTAATCTATAGCATTCGTTCCATTCTTGATTAGATAAAGGGCTTTAAACCTTTAATGGTTCAAGTCTCTTAGCAACGCTATATAAATGGGAGGGTGCACTTCACTTGATACCTTTTAGTAGTTTTTATGTGTTTGTTGCTTTTGATAGTCCTTAGACATGTAAGACAAGGGCAATATCGCCATTTCAGCTATTAAACTGAATATTAGCGTAGTATATGTGCATGGAAGGGATCCGGTGAGAAGAAAAAGTAAAATTAGAAGAATAAGAAGGATTTTTAGCCACACATTTTTAATAAGGAGGAGAAATTTAAGGGGGTATACATGCATTTTTATAGGTGCGTCTAAAATGTGTGGTTGTGGTTTCTTTTTACCATTTTTATTTTAATTTCTCTTCTCATTTGATCCTAACTCTCTGTGCATGGAATTTATATAAACTTATATGTGAATTTATATAAACTTAGATAGATACCTTCAGTTAATATTTATATAAACTCACCTTCTAGATACTTATAAGCTTAGAAACATGATTAATGATTCTATTAAGCAAAGCCAAATTTCTTGATTCCTAAAGTTTCATAAGATGTGTGTTGGCCATTGGAAGTCTTATAAGTAGAATTCATTCAATATTTTCTACCCTTTACGAGAATAACATATATGAACTTTTACAACTTACATCAAATATAATTACATTAAAACAAAATTAAGAACCTTATCTAAAATAGAAAACAAAAAAATAAGCTGTTTGTTTTTTAATAAACAAAAATACGTTATTAAAAATTTTAGAAAAAATCCCGCGCGTGCGCGGGCATTATAACTAGTGTAAAAACTAAAAACTCATAAAAATATATCAAAATTGGTGTTAATTAAAGAGCATAAAATTTTAGAAAATATGGTGAAATTAGATCATAAAAAAATAAATAGATAAAAAGATATTTCAATTTAAAAAAAAATGTGATTTTTTTTAGTTGAGAAATGCCACATGTCATTCTATGATAGGAGCTCTTTATCTTAATTTTTGATTGAGCCTTTATATAATAGTATAGATAAATATGTTTAAACTAAACTAGTAGGTATCGTCGTTGGTGGTCGATACTTTGTAATTAAAATTTTGAATAAAGTTGTTTTTTGATGATACATTTTGCGTGACAATAACTTTATAAAAGACGGGAATTTTGGGTTATACTAACTTCAAACAATGACAAACTATATTATATTAAACTAAACATCTCTAAGTCAAATTTATATGGAGTTGGAGTTTCAGAAGCTGAGCTTTAGTCTATGGCACATCTCACGGGTTGCCAAGCAGGTACTTTCCCCTTTTCGTATTTAGGTCTCCCAATTGGTAAAAGCATGAACTATAAAACGAGTTGGAATACGTTGGTGGACAAGTTCAAGTCCAAACTAACAGCTTGGAAAGCTAATCTCTTATCTATTGGCGGGAGGCTTACTTTGGTTAAATCGGTTTTAGGTAGTGTTGGCATATTTTACATGTCTTTATTCAAAGCTCTGGAAGCTATCATCAATACGCTTGAATGTCTTCGAGCTAGATTTTTTTGGGGAGGTAGTGATGGAAACACAAAGATGGCTTGGATCAAATGGGACAATGTTCTAGCTTCCTTTGACCACGGTGGCTTGGGGGTTGGTAGTTTAAAATCTTTTAATCTTGCGTTGCTTCAAAAATGGCGATGGAGACTTGTGAATAACCCAGATCTTTTATGGGTAAAACTTATAAAAGCAATTCATGGTCTTGAAGCGGGTTTTGATGGTAAAGGCTGTTATACGCAAGGTATATGGGCTAACATTGTCGGTTCCTCTAACTATCTTCATTCACGGAACCTTATCCCAAAGGATTCGCTGAAATGCCAAATTGGTTGTGGCTCGCCTATACGTTTTTGGAAAGATTTATGGCTTGGAGACGAGCCCTTATGCTCTCGTTTTAATAGGCTTTATCGTTTAGATCTAGACGAAAATTGCACCATTCGTGATAGATTTGTTGCACGTGTATGGTTTTGGCAATGGAGGAGATCGGTAACTTCGGGCCGGACTGAGACTATGTTGAATTCCCTTCTATATGAGATTCAACATCTCACGCTATCATCTTGTCCGGATTCATGGAAATGGAGCATTGGTTTGGATGATTTGTTTTCAGTGGGTGCTACCAGAGTATTCATTGATGAACAACTTCTTCCTTTTTTGAATTTAGCTACGAGATGGAACACTTGCCTTCCAAGAAAGGTAAATATTTTTATATGGAGGATGCGTCTAGATAGGTTCCCACATCGGCTGAACCTATCCAAGTGTGGTTTAGAAATTGATTCTATTCTTTGCCCGATTTGCAACAATAGTGTCGAATCAAACGATCATGTTTTCTTCTCCTGTGAAGTCGCCTCAAATGCTTGGAGATTGGTTCGTATATGGTGTAACATTCCTGATTTGTTGACGCCTTTGTACAACGATTGGATATCTTGGATTGACAATATGTCGGGCGCAAACATTAAGAAGGATCGCGTGTATGTTATTGTTGCCTCTATGTTTTGGGTCTTTTGGAAGTATCGAAATGGTGTCACGTTTAACTCTCACTCCATGAGGAAATGTGATATTTTTTTATTCCATCCGATTATTTTCTTTTACTTGGTTAAAATTTAGAGGCAAGAAAGTCTCTAATTGGACAAATTGACTATGTAATCCTTTGTAACTTTCTAGCTTCTTGCTAGTTTAATAATATATCTTTCGCCGTTCAAAAAAAAAAAAAAAAAAAAAAAAAAAAAAAAAAAACATAGACATGTCATTATTATTATTATTATTATTATTATTATTATTATTATTATTATTATTATTATAGATTGTATTAATTTCTATTTCATGAATTTTTAAGTTAGATTGTTTGTAACATGTAATTTATTGATTGTATTTTTGCATTGATGGTGTTTTTATGATTATATTAATTGGTGAAGGTGTTAAATATATATGTTAGTGCATAAATAAATTGTACAATATGCATGTATAATATCACTTAATATCTCACACAATTTCAAAGCTAGCTCAAACTAGACTTTATCAAACAATCTCTTAGTTGATAGATCACTCACACACCATTCAGATTTCCGGACGAAGGCTCTTTAGTAAAAGGGTTTTTTATCTCTTAATTTCACGGTGAAGATAAATAAAAAGCGAGTGTAACAATATTGATTTAAAAGTGAAGTTGAATTATTTAATTTCCTGTGGAGTTATTAATTGCTTATTCTATAAAAAGGTGTAGATTGGTGGGAACACCTTGACCCGGGTGCCTTTTGGCACAAACCATTGTCCACCCCACAAGGAATAGCTCCGGCAACTCTCCTGACCTAGTAGGGCGCCAACTGGAGTGAGCACGAGCCAAGACTCGGACCCCTGAGCTCTTATTCCACAAAGTCGACTCGGACCCCTGAGCTCTTATTCCACAAAGTCTCTCCAGTGTGCCCTAGGGGTGTAATCGAGTCGAGCCGAGCTCAAGCTTAACAGGGCTTGAGCTTGGCTTGAAATTTATAAGTTAGGCTTGAGCTTGGCTTGATAGCTTGACGAGCTTTAATCATCCAGGCTTGAGCTTGGCTTGAAAAATTTGATTATAGCTTGAACTTGACTTGAAAAGCTTGAACGTATATTAAAACATTGTATCTAATATCCAAACTCATCAATAAATATATGTATAAAGTAAAACAAACTTAAACCATAATAGCCAAACTCACTAGTGTTTTACACAAATGATAACATTATAAGGTAGGATACAAAACGTTTGGACTAATTAAGTTTAAATGACCTTCTAGAATATATGTTCAATTATTTACCAAGTAAGTCGTTATAATTATGTTAATACTCAAATTATCCATAGTTAGTTATATAAATTATAATGGAAATATATTTATATTAAAGCTTGATAGGAGCTCGAGCCGAGCTATCAAAAGCTTGAGCTTGGCTTGTTATATGTTTCAAGCTATTTTTTGGGCTTGAGCTTGATAAAAGCTTGACTTGATCGAGTCAAGCTCGAGCTCGAGCTCGAGTTGCTTGATAAAAGCTTGACTTGATTGCAGCCCTAGTGTGCCCACAGGTTTTGCGGAGGTGGATACCTATATGAAGCAAATGCCAAAGATGAGACTTGAACCTGGGTCTATTGACATTCACGGGAGTTCCTGAAGACATGCTACAGTAGTATCCGAGAATAATATTTTATGAGGATTTTGTATGTTAAAAAATATAACAGTACAGATGAAATAATTATTGTGTAAGAGTACTTCTAAACATGTAAGATAATCTCAACAGATAAAGTATTGAGCATGGTAGTCTGCAGACACGGAGGGCATAAAATGTTATGGTGTAAAATCATTATTTTGAAAATGTAGTTATAGTTTTAATGTTTGAAAACATTTAATTCTCTATAACTGTAGCTCTGATACCAATCTGTAATACCCCCAAATTTAAGTTTGTCGCGGCGGAAAAATAATTTAGGTGTTACGGGGAGGATCGAAGTTTTAATCACATAAAACGGCTTAAAAGAAGCGTTTTGAAAGTTATTTGTCATTCCAACAATATTTTTGATAAAATATGAACCATTTGATTTAAAATCTTATTAAAAGATAAAAAGTCTTGAAAGAATGACATATTTGATTTTTACATCATTTTAATTTATCAGAGTAATAAATGCCCACTCCGTGTCTTGTCCTGCTCCATTAAATTACCTGAGATACACATGCTTAAAAGTGTCAACACAAAGGTTGGTGAGTTCATAGAGTTTTATGGAAAACCATTTATTTTGATAGATTTCATGAATATTTGGTATTGATAAAATACAAACAGTAATGAAACAAGTATTGAATAATATTGTCTATAATCACATATAAATAATCACTCAAATTCAAGTAAGGAATTAATAATCCTAACATGAGCTGGAAACTCATGACGCTAATTTAATCAGATATACAATTCAAGTATGGTCAAATTCCTATACAGCTGTATCTAAATATATGTTGAAAACATACATTTCCTTTATAGATATTGCCCCAAGCCTCATGACACACAAGCTTAACCAAAAGAGGTGTTTTATCAAATCAATGATAAATTTTGCCCTCTAATAATAGGTGATTTGCTAATTCCTATTTGTCTACGAATATAGTGTATCACGACTAATACGACTAACCATTTGCAAATGGCATTCCGTCAAGTATTAGTGGGACAGGAGGTCAATCCTTAACAGGTTTCGAATCTGTTCACTATATTCGCGCCCACTTAACAGTGATTAATGGCTCATGATTGAGGGACTTTATGGCGATAAGGTAACTTAGGCAACATCAAGGTAATAATGGAATCATTCAGAATAACATCATGTAATCAAGTATCATACCACAATAATCAGTTTGGGAATATTATTGTCTGAGTATCAGTAATTCAGTTTAAGTATTTCGCCAGTAACACATGTATATCACATACCACAATAATCGAATTTAAAACATTATCATATGAGTATCAGTATTTCAGTCAAGTAATTCATCAGTAAAATATATATATCACATACCACAATAATCAAATTGGAAGCATTATCATATGAGTATCAGTATTTCAATTAAGTATTTCGTCAAGTATTGTATATATCATATTTTAAATCACAAACCATATTAAATAAATATCAATTAAGAAATTGATTTGAATCATGTATTTTATTTCATATACTTATCAATTTATCAAAGTATATATAAGCATGTATCTCCCCCAATGAGTTTAAACTGGAAATGGGGCTATGACTCACCTGGATTGATACGGAAATGATGAAAAGTAAAGTAGGATGAGATTTATGGAAACGATTATGGAAACGTCTTTGATACGGAACCTGATAAATAAATTTATCTGAGAATATAACCAAATATTATTTGGTAAATACGAACGAATAACGAATAAATATTATTCGTTATGACGAATAGATGATGTGCAGTGTAATTGTTATGCCATGCATGATATAATAAAATACTTTATTTAAATAATCCATCAGAGTTTTACCTTTTTAAACGTAATTAAAAATATTAACTTTTGAAATATCGTTATATATATTGTTAACGTAAAAATAAATAATATATAAATAAAATGTAATAAAAATGCATATGACGTGATGGTTGACGTAAAATAGAAAATAAAATAAGAATGTCAAGATTATATTTGGTCCTTGTCCTTTACTCATTTTTACACTTTTTATACTAACGGCGTTAGCGTTACACCGTTAGTCCTTTTTGTATCTAATTTACAATTATAGTCCACTACTTGTCCAAAATTACAATCTAAGCTTGGAACATCATATAATATCAATTTTTATCCTAAACTTTCTGTTTTTACAGTTTTAGTCCAAGTTTTTAATGTTTGGCATTTTTAGTCCTTTTAGATGTCGTCGCGTTACATTTTTAGTCCAAAATTACAAAGATGATTATAAAAATTTTATAAAAATTTTCGTAGCTTATTAAGTCCATAATAAGCTTATTTCAACTGCTTATTTAATAAAAGTGCTTATTTTCCAGCTTATGGGCCTTAACGAGCCACTACAAAAGCCCATTTAAAAATTTAGAGGCGAGGGCATGAAAAATGTTTTGGGCCTGGACTTGGGCTACTTTTGTGATTCTAAAAATGTTTCATATGGGCCCAGTGGGCTTACGGTTCTTAATTTCTTGTTGGGCCTTGAATAAGCCCACTCGACATATTTAAGTTTTCATAACTAAATTTGTATTTTGAAAACTTTGTGTTTGTCGATTCAAAATGGACTAATTTGGGTGTCGAAACGTGAGTATTTTTACATGTTATCTAAACGAAAATAATAGTTTTCTAGGTGGTCTATTAGGTCGAGTAAAAATATTGGGTGCTCGTTAAGTTATATTTCAATTTATACGTGTGTTTCTTGGGTCACATGGAACGTTTATATTTATGAAAATGGTATAAATATTTCAAAGTGTTTAGGTAAAAATCTCATACGATGGACATGGTTCAAAAATGGATTCGTGTAATGCATGTAACGTGAAACCAACGTGAACTTTGTGTGCTACATGAGGCCTTCCAAGATAGAGGCTAGCCACGTTTGTGTTGCTACGAATATATACGTACGTAAAATATATATATGAAGCTATATACGATCGACACTAACTATAACAATGATGCATGTAAACTTTTAACGTGTAGAATGGATTCAAATGAGTTGTAAAGGACTTACAACGCTTCTAGGATGCTAGAGGGTCGAAAGAAATGGAAGGAAACACAAGAAACGATCACGTTCGATTATACCCAACTATATCACATATAGTTTTTAAATCCGATAACCTTTTCCTTGGCTCCTTACGATATTGTTTCACTCCTGAACTCTTAGAAGTAGTTTTTAGGAAGAGAGAATGTGGTGAAAGAGTATGAGAATGGTAAAGAACAAGTACATGCATGTATGTTATATACGGTTTCAAAACATAACACGTATAAGTGAAATATTTATATGAAACCTTCATGCACTATTCTTTGTCAGTAAAACCTAGGCTAGGGTGATTTTTATATTGCTATACAATGGTTTGTGAGTGCACAAATCATGGAGGATTGTCTTGGTGATTCATACCCATGTCGACCACATATATATATATATATATATATATATATATATATATATATATATATATATATATATATATATATATATATATATATATATATATAAGTATACAATTTACTAAATCGTATACCACTTGCATATAACTGATCATCTTCGACATTTGGACATAAAATCATCTTAGAAATATTATTAGGAACAATTTGAAACAAACGGGAATCAAAACGGTTAAGTTTTGAGTAAGTTATGAATTTGATTGCGTCGAGTACATGTCGAACACTTTGCCATTTAAAAACATATCAAACGTCGTCCAATGAACTTGGGATTTGACACACTAATATTTGGCTAGGTGATGAACGAGATGGTGTAAAAATATTGGGGGGTCGTGTGTAAGAAACGATATTAAACGAGGCGTTTTGAAGCATGGTTGGTCGAATGTTTTGGAAAATAAAAAGAAAAATTGGGCTTTGGTTTTTGGGCCTGTAAATAGTAACCGAGAGATGAGCTGAGTTTATTAAGGGCCCGTTTATTATTATTAGTGATTAATTAGGATTAGTGAAATTATTTAGTTTTCGTTAAACGTGTCGAGAACTTGTTTTGTCGTTTGGTGAATTTTGCAATATCGTAATCGTGACCATTTTAATATATTAAGAAAATTTTAAATTTCCCCGTAAAAATGGTGATTACGATAATGAAAAAGATATATATATATATATATATATATATATATATATATATATATATATATATATATATATATATATATATATATATATATAATTAAATGTTTTAATTATATGAATTTTTGCGAGGTTTTACACAATCTGTCGATGAGGGTCGGCATCGGTCGTCCTTGTTGTGTCGATGTCGGTCGCTGAGGGTCAAGAGGAAAAAGGGTCGACTACTCGCCAAGGTCAAGTGTTGTGTTGTGTGTGTGTTTTAATTTAATTAAAATGTATTTTTGTGGGGTATGTTTTTTATAATATAGATCGTCTTACTGTGTCTAAAATATCGATTGTAGGTCGTAGAAGAGAGAAAACTAAGGTGACAGGAAAAATGAGGGTCGCTGAAGGTCACTACTGTGGGTAGCCTAAGTTAATTTAAATAAATGAGTGGTCTAAAAAAAAGGTTTAGTAGTTAAGGTTTAGGGTAAATTGCAAAAATGGTCCTTAACGTTCCACAAAATTGTAAAAACGGGACCGAGACAAAAAGTAGCGCAAAAAAACCACCCACGTTCCACATTTTCGCAAAATCGCCACTGAGAGCCCTTTTCCGTTAACTCCCGTTAGTTTTCCCGTCAGTCAAGGGTATAATCGCATGAAATGACAAATATACCCCTTTAACTTCAGATACAACCCTAATTGTTGCCGCCAAATCTTTACCAGTGCATTTTCCACTTTAATTTCCCTCCTGTTTTGTGAGTTTTTATTTATTTATTTATTTATTTATTTGTTAAAAGGTGTATTTGTTAATGTTATGGACTTACAATTGTAGGTGGTCAGATGGGAAATGTGAAAGTAGTAGAGGTAGATAATGAAACAGAAGAACAGAGTGGCGGGAGTGATTTAGAGGATTTGGAGTATAATCGAAATGATGATGAAGTGTTTGATGACGATGATCAGGTAATTGAAGATGTTCCCGTAAGTAAGTCTGATTTGCTATGCCATAAAGCTTGTGAAATTCAATCAGTTATACCTGTTTTTACCAAACATTATGCACTGATTAGAAAGTATGCCCAAGAGTTGGTTAATCAAAATCCAGGCACTACTGTTAGGATTGATGTACAGCTAGAACCAAATCCAGCTAGTTCAACAAGAACTTTTAAAATGGTGTATGTGTGTTTGGGAGCTATGAAACAAGGTTTCAAAGCTTGTGGCAGAGAATTCTTAGGATTAGATGGATTCTCCATGTCAGGTCCTTTTCCAGGTCAATTACTAACAGCAGTTGGGATTGATGCAAACAATGGGATTTATCCAGTAGCATATGCTGTAGTTGATGCACTAAATAAGGCAACTTGGTGTTGGTTTTTGAAACTACTAGGAGAGGATCTTGGGATAGAAACCAACTGCAAGTTCACTTTCATTTCTGATAGGCAAAAGGTGCACATTTCTATTGTATAATTAATCATGTGTTTTATGCACAATGAGAACATGTAAAGTTTTAACACCATCCATAACCTTACCTGTTCACATAGATTGATACAAGCTATTGCTAGTGTGTTTCCAAATGCTGCACACAGGTTTTGTGTTAAGCATATTCATGAGGAAATGAAGTCACATTTGAAAGGAGGTGTTTACAAGGACATGCTTTGGAAGGCTGCAAGAGCCACAACTATTGTTGAATTCAACAAAGAGATGGATCATTTGAAGAATAACAATGCTGCAGCTTATGATTGGTTACTGAAGATTCCAGCTGAACAATGGAGCCGATGACATTTTTCAGGTAATTCATTAAGTGGCAGTGGAAAAAAGCATACTGATAATTGATCATATATTAATACATAATGTGTGATTTGTTCAACAAGCAAAGCCCTATGTGGACTACTCTTAAACAACATATGTGAGGTGTTCTGTAGCCAGCTAAATGATGTCAGAGATAAATCCATCATCGTTTGTCTTGAATATATCAGGGAGTACTTGGTGAAGAGGATTGTAGTAGTTCAGCAAATAATAGAAAGGAGTGTTTGACAACTTACTCCTACTGTGCAAGCCATGGTTGATACAAACAAAAAAGAAGCTACTGATTGTGTTGTTGAATGGATTGCAGCTTCGTTATATAAAGTATCTGTGCCTAACGAGGATCATTGTGTTGCTAACATGGATAGGAAGGAGTGTGGTTGTAGGATGTGGGAGCTGACTGGAATACCATGTAAACATGTTGTGGCTACAATAAACTATATGAATGAGGATGGAAAAGGAGTTGTTGTGCCTAAAGAGTGGGTTCATGCTGCTTACAGCCTAGAAACATGGGCGCGTATGTACTCATTCAAGATCAATGGGTGTTCAAGCCGCAGATACTGGCCAAGAATTGGGTCTACAACAGTCACAGTACCACCCAATCACAGACCTCAGGTTGACAGGCCAACTAAAAAGATGAAGTCAAATGATGAGCATGCACTTCCAACTTCTTCATGTGTTACCCACTGATCTTTGAACAATATGTTAAACGTTATTGTCTGTTTGATTCTATATTTGTAATCTTTGTTTAACTTGATTTTCTTTAGAACAATATGTTTGAACCCATTGCAATTGGACTTTCAAAAGTCAAACTTGCAAAAATGTTTATGTTTCTGAATGTAATGGATTCTATATTCTATGTTTGTTTGCACCCATTGCATTTAGACTTTCAAAAGTCAAACTGCAAATGTTGAATTGCATAAAGTCAACTGTCATTTATTTTGGTCCACACATGAAGACTACACAGTACGTGGCAATCTTTTATAAGCCCTTTTATAGGCAAACACATGAAGACTACTAAATACGCATCTCTTAAAACACACACTTGCAAAACACAACTCCCTATTTCCTTAACCATGAACAACTCTGAATGTGATATTAATCTAAGGGTTGTCTGTAACTCGTATGTGCTAACTGAACTAATGCTTGGCCCTTACCACACCGAGATTCTTCAAGACTTGCAGCAGGCACACGATTTGGAGTACAAGTCCAAAAAAATTACTGAAAGGGTCGAACGTAGGCGGGATATGATTGGTAGACTTCGAAACTGCTCACGTGCAAGAACTGCAAGGAGCAATACCAAGAAGCTTAGGAGGCTACAAACAATTGATAAGTGTTGGGCGAATGCACTGTTGATGATGTCCAGGCAAGTCAAGGACAAGATTTTTAAGAAGATTGAGTTTGTTGTAAAGATGAAATATCCATGAGGGGGTTGGTTGTTTTGAGATTAGTGATGGTTAATGAATGTAATGGATCTCATGATCTAGATTTGTATGAATAATGTCTTCACATATGTTTATACTTCGTTATTGTATTTAATAGGTATCACAAACATAAACAAGAAGCTGACATTAATGAAACATTAAAACATAGACTAAACATAGTGATTCAATTTGTGGTTTGGACATGCCCAAAACTACATCCTAGAAACACAGACTAAACATAATGATTCAGTTTGTGGTGTTATTTTTAATGAACTTTCTTGGCTTCTTTTTCCTCTTCTTCCTTGCTTCAGTTGATTGAGTTGCATTTGCAGCACCCCCTGCACTTATGTTTCTACTTGTAATACCCAAACCAATGACACCACCTGTTACTACCTCTGCCGTTGCACAACCTGCCTGTTCAAGTATCACAACTCTATGCCTCCAACACTTAACATCCCCACAACAGATGAAGCATCTTTCGTCCAACACCTCTATCTTTGCACCACCCCCTCCTGTTTTGTTCCCACTTCTGATACCGAGACCAATTACACAACCACTTACTTTCTCTACCTGTGTATTATTACGACTCATTTTCTGCCATATGTATGTTTTTGATAAAGTTGGACAGGAGACTTTACTATACTAGTTGGTTGGATAATTTACTTCATTTTGTGTGGTAGGTCAAGGAGTATTAACTTCTTACTAGTGCTAATCAATAAACCAAGTGAATTTCACCCGTTTGACTTTCACCTGTTTGACTTTCATGCAAAACATCAACTATCTAATGCTTTTTGCATAAGCTGCATAGGAAGTACCCATATATTTCAAAAATGAAACACAAACATAAAGAAATGAAAATCGAAACACAAACATATCAGTAACATAAACATTACAACTTTCATTGATCATAGGAGTTCACAACAATTACAAATTTCCAACAGATATCTAAACAAACACTTGTTTAGTAGTTTGAACCGCTGCCCTCCGCATTACCCATTTTCTTCTTTTTCTTCAATTCTTTTTCTTTCTTGTCCTTCTTCTCCTTTAGATACTTGAACACCTTTTCAAGATTGGAAATCTTCTGTTCCAACTCATCAAACTTGGGTAAAACGGTATCCACATGCTCTTGCTTCTCCTCCTCATCATCACTCAAAAGCGCTTCATAGTAGCCATCTTGTTTCATCAGATGGGTCAGAATCTTAGTTCTTAACTCCTTAGGTATATTCCTATAAGAACCATACTCATCAATTGGTTCTCCGCCAAATCCATCAAGAAGTAAATCGTTTAGATAATAGGTTCTTAAAACTTTATCAAATTCTTCTTCCTCGGTACCAATGTAGATACTCATCGCTTTTCCATTGTTTGCCATCGTCGGTTGTTTTGATCGTTGGGATTGTGTGTGTTATGGTTGAATAAGCGGGATAAACGTGGACTTTATAGTCCTATGCAATCGCTTGGGTTGCCGAGTTACACAAAAAAAGAGGGAAAGGTTAATCGCCAAGTGTGCCTCCAAAGTTAAGTTTTATAACTTTGCAAATTTGGTCATTGAAATAAAGTTGGGGTAGTCAAAGGCGGGAAGCGAGTGAAATGGCGATTATACCCTTGACTGACGGGAAAACTAACGGGAGTTAACAGAAAAGGGCTCTCAGTGGCGATTTTGCGAAAATGTGGAACGTGGGTGGCTTTTTTGCGCTACTTTTTGTCTCGGTCCCGTTTTTGCAATTTTGTGAAACGTTAAGGACCATTTTTGCAATTTACCCTAAGGTTTAATAGTTGGACGGGCTCCGCATACATAATCTCCTAAAAGTATCTTAAACGTAGTCTTAATGTTATAAATTAGCAAAATCCTTAAAATCTGATTTAGGGTTTGGAATAAGAAAAGAACAATAAAGAAATCCAATTGATAAAATTAATTACACGCAATAAGATCGATTTCCTTTTAACACACAGGTATAGACCGTATAGTGGGATAGATTCTTAATCAAATCAACTCAGAAATAGTTTTTTAAATCTTACTACTTTGTTGAAAAGCTATAACACAATGGTGACGTTAAAGAGATTACACAACAATATTATATAGTTTTTTCCACTCATTCTCTCTCTGCATTCAAACCTTCAGATCTGCCATTTGACAGGATCATGTGAAAAGGCGGTTTTGTAGGATGATTTAGTAAGAATATTTAGCATTTCTCGATGTTAAAACATGATCATCTGCAAGGAAAAACTAGCATTCATAATGTAATAATATAACCGTATCATCTATCGTGTACTCAAAGTTTTCAATAAAATTTTGCATTTTGCGGCAAACAAACTACATCAACTTTTGGCATAGAAGCCAACTCTAGTAAACACTTGATCTTTGAATGATCGTGGCATACTCCGTATATGCTAATTTTCACTTTTTTGCGCAGATGCTGAGGAATGAACAACTGTCTGTTAGAAAAATTGCAATATAATCCACATTCTGATACCTTCTAAAAATAATCTATGTTGAATCATAGTGTTTAGAACATTGCAAATAGCATAATAAATTTTGCAGAAACTGTGACTTTTGAGGAATTGAGGGGGTTCTCACTTTTGAGATATGAATGATATACATATGCAGGCATTATGTTGAACCAAGACAACCTTAGGAATAATTATTGAACATCGTCAATCACAAAACTGTCAATAATCCTTGAACGTGTCATGAATTGAACAACAAAACTATAAATCAGATCCATGTCAGTTTAAATACATGGTTCAACAAATCAAATTTTGCATCTATTTCTTTTCTAAAATTAGTGTTGTAACTAGATTTGGTGTTGCTGGTATTTTAGCACATCCGCCGTGTTCAAATCAAACTCCTTGCAGATGTCTTTTAATGTACACTTGCTAACTTCATTTCCATCTCCAACAAGTCTTTCAAGTTCCTCCGATGCCTGCATTATCTGCACACACACAATTTTTACACATTACATGAAACCCGACAGTCCATTATAACAAGAGAGAAAGATGTAATTTACCAATGGGGGATCCTGTGAACTGTCGGTTTCCTTATTTGAATCGTTTTCTGCTGCTTTATTCTGATTCTTCGGGGAATCTGATACCAGCTCAAGAAGTTTCTCACTTCCCTGAAGATAAGGAAGATGGTCAAGTATCTATCACAACATAATTTGATTTAAACAAATCACAAAAGGAAGTTTGGGAGGTGCACAAATGATAGGTAGAGTTTGGTTTGCACTAAGGAATAACCGAATAACTATGAGCATGGGTTTATGGGAAATTGGGAAGCATTATTGTTGAGTATGCCTAATATTATGGGTATCAACCCATACCTATATAACAAACATATTCTAACACTATGAAATCCATACTCTTAAAAACCAAGCCCTCCCACGCAAACACACCCATAACCTCATTTTAATAGGTGGAAAAAACGGAAATGATCAATGAATCATAATAAATCAACTACTGACTTGATTATAGCTAATAGTGGGTATTTATAAAGTTAAAAACAGCAACATAACTTAGTTGGCATGATTTCAGAAGCTTAAACTCACATTGAGAGCCCTCCAATGGGAATACGTGCGAAATAGCATCCAAAAGAATGGTACATTTGGCAAAGGTAGAACCTGAAGATTAAAAAAAGGTAAATCCAGCATATTACTGAGAAAGAACAAGCTTCACAGCAATTTAACACTAATTACAAGATACTGAATAAAATTATGTCGAGATTAAAAAATTATATGAGATACAAATCTTGATATACATACGGCAAAAGCAGATGTAACTGGGAGCAGCGTGACTGATCCATAAAAGTAGTTCTTGTGAACAATAGTACCCCTGCAGATCAGAATATAAATCGTTTTCAATTCAGCATCATAATATCTTGCTACCATTGATTTAGCAAATCAAATACAATATAAGCAGAAATCCATAAAGTACAGCTTTCACTTTATTAATGACATTTACTACATTAGACCTAGAACATCATTGTAGACAGTCATATGCAAGTGTGTTCCACAAGCTTGTTTTCATTAGTATCGCCTACACAATTACGCTGGATTCTTGGAAAAGGTCAAAGTCATAATATAGTTGTACCAAAGTAACTATAGTTTTCACATATTTGAAAGTAGGAGTTTGAAAAAGCTTTTATCATCGAATATTCACTTAGAAGATATTCATAGCAAACAGGGGTGCAAAACAATATGAATTGACAGGCCTCTTTATGCTCGAATCTGCAACTATAAGAGAGTAAACTGTGCTCATTACACTGTTTTAACTTTTAACCATAGCTGTACAAAGGCTAAAAAATAAATTGACAATGTTTGTAACACGGTAAGTGTAGATTGTCAAAACCTTACTCAGAATAACTATTAGAATTAATTTAAACAGATTAGTAAACTGCAAACAATCAATAGTAATCCCAAAGGTTTACCCATCACTGTATATATCAGTATGCAGTATACTTAACTTCAGATGCCATTCGAAAATAAAAATAATGAAGAAAGGGAAATACTCAACTTTACCTCATAGCAATATGTCTTAATCTTCGTCGAACAAGCCTTGCATTTAAGCTTCAAAAAAAATCAAACACGAGGAGTCAATACTCAGCGTTGTCCAAGTGTCCAAACAATACCTAATAAAGTAGTACAGTGAATTAAAAGGACATCGTTGCTTCTCCTAAATGCTAATTTGATCATGCTCTTCACAATTACTGCTTCTGTCAAAGAAACTATTTAAGGCTGGAAATACTTGCAAAATAAACACTTATACTTATATTTGTTGTTATATATCGGTCTCTTTTTTAAGGCTAATGTTCATTACATTGGAAGCTACATAACCATGTGCCCATGACTTGTACATCAACATGGACGTCTTTAGTTTAAAAATACATGTATGAATCCTATTATAGTAAGGAACTCACACATAAGAATTGTTCTAGGGACCAAAAATACTGTTTTTTAACAAGTAATCCCAAAAAAGCAAGCCAAAATCCGTTATCCTCATTAAACCCTATGGGGTTGTTTGGCATTAAGTTCTGAAAGTGATTATCTGAGTATCGCATTTTCAAGTGGTACATACTCAGTTTCTAGTGTTTGGGTCTAGTGATACCAGCTTCTAATAAACAATCTTATTATGGTTCACATAATCAGTGTAGGAGTAGCTATAATCTATATTTAAGCATTATTCGTCAAACACTAAGCAAAACCGAATATCTAATCATATGTTCATCACAACTTCAAACTGCAGAGCAAATCTAAATCTTATACGATTCTGATTATTCCATATCACATAATCACATTAGAAACGCAATGCCAAACCCTATCCCTCTTCAATTATCCACATTATGCAAAAGCTACAACATAAACATAAACAAAAAGAATAACAAACCTTGATGGGAAAACAACCTCCACACCAGTCAACTGCTTCGGAATGGATTTCAAAAATATCTCAGTCGGCTTAACACGTGACAAAAGCTTTAATCCCAATCTACACACCAAAACCCAAAAATAAATAAAAACAGAATCAATCTGTTACAAAAACATTCATGGTGACGAGTTTTTGGAGCAGTTAGCGTTTGGAATATAATGCTTGTTGGGCAACAAGCGTTTAGCTTTTGGATTTGTTCACACTCCTATTGGAAACGCTAATAATAAGCTAACTTTACGTCATTTTACACTTCATAATCACAGCTACATCTACGTGACTACGTCATGAAACGCTTCAATAAATCAAAGAAATATTGTTATTGCTTGAAGTCACTGCTAATAGCTACCAACTTTGCCAAACATAGCCTCACTCTATCATGCAATATGTCATCATTAATCTAGGTCCTTATATACAAAAATCAAGGGGTACAACTGTCAATTTACCCGTGGATCTTATTCTTAAAACTTCCTTCAGGCGCCTGTTCCAAACCAGACCATGCTTTATTCATCTACAAAAATACCAAAGAACGTGAAAACCGACAATGCTGACATCAACACAACAACAATAGTCCAAAAACTAAACAAACTCTAAACATCATAATAACAAAAAATATGAAAAAAAAACTTTAATAACCGACAAAGCTGACATTAGCATAGTCGCAAAAGTACAAAATACAATCAAACTAGAAATATTATAATTAACAAAAAGTACACAAAAACATTAATAATAGACAACGCTGACATTAGCGTAGTCACACAAGTACAGAAAATAAACTATAATAAGAAAAAATAAGAAAAAAAGTTAATAAGGGCATCTCCAATGCATTTGTTCTAATACACGCCACATCCCCGTCTCATGAGTTTGTGAGAAACACTCTACATTGGCCTTAGACCTTAAAAAATACACATGCCTAGGTAAATGAAAGTAGAAAAGGTGGGAAGTGAAACACTAATGATAGAAAAGTACAACAAAAGGCCCACCATTAGCTTATATACACGGTGTGTTAAAGTCCCACAATGGTATTTAACGATGAGTTGTCATTTAATGCTTTCTGTTGCACGATGCCACATGACTGCATTGTGGATGGCCTAACCGGCAATGCTGACACTAACACAATAATAGAACTACAAAAGCCTAAACAAACTATAAACATCACGATAACAAGAAAACACGCAAAAACGTTAATAACTGACAACACTGAGAGACTCGCAAAACAACAAAAACTAAACAAAATGCAAAAATCAAGTACATAATCACATAAAAATAAGTGAAAAAAAATGATACTAAAACAGGATATTCTTAAAACTTTCTTCAGGTGCTTTTTCAAGACTGGACCATGCTTTATTCATCTATAAAAACTCACAAATATTCGCAAAACATTAATAACCGCTGACATTAGCATAGTGACAAAAGTACAAAAATAAACAAACTACAGAAATCATAATCACAAAAAATACGCATAAACGTTAATAACCTACAACACTAACATTAGCATAATTTCTTTTTTGTAGAATGGCAATTTTTTTCACAACTATACCACCTATCTCACAAATGCCTCCAGCGAGGCTTGAACCCACAACCTCTAGGTTGGTGGGCAACTCACATACCACTAGACCAAAGGCCTTGGGTACTAACATTAGCATAATAACAACAAAAAGTCCTCAAAAACGTTAATAACCGCCAATGCTCATATTAACACACTTACAGAAGTACAAAATATAAAAATCATAATAACAAAAAAACATTAATAACCGACAATGCTCACATTAACACAATAAAAGAACTACATAAACCTAAACATACTAACAAACCACAAACATCATATTTACAAAAAATACGCAAAAACGCTAATAACCGACAACGCTCAGAATAAAAGTACATAAGCCTAAACAAATTAACAAAGTACAAACATTCTAATCACAAAAAATACACAAAAACGTTAATAACCGAAAACGATCACATTAACACAATAACAGAACAACATAAGCCTAAACAAAATAACAAATATCGAAATAACAATAACAATAACTGAAAAAAATATATATCAGTTAGAACCTTATTGGAAGCAAAATCAATACAAAGTTCAAGATTAGCAGCAGAAGCTTTAGTTTGAGAAGAAGATATTTTTTGCCATAGTTTTTTTAAACTGTCTGGTGTATTATTATTTGACGATTGTGTTGTTGTTGATGATGTTCGATCGATTGATCTAACGAAACACCAGTTTCTTCTTCCTTTGATTGGGAATACTAATAACCTAGCTCTCATTATTTATTATTTTTTTTTTTTTGAAAAAAATACTTTGAATGAGGAAATAGTCAATGGAATGATATAAATGTAAAATGTTTTTTGAATTGAATGGATAATAAAAGATGGTTGTGTAAGGGGGGGGGGGGGGGGGGGGGGGGGGGGGGGGGGGGGGGAGATGATATTAATGAGAATGTGATGATGAATAGTTTTGTGTTTGAGTGGGGTGAGTCTGAAATCAAAGAGCGGCAGGCGCCATAATGGCTGCGCTAGCGGTGCCGGTGTGTGGATTTCTTTTTTCATAACTAGCCCTTTTACTATTCGGATCTTTTCATTTTCATTTGTCGTTTTTTAATCTACTGTAAAACTAGCAAGAAGAGTGGTTCAGACGACTGACTGGTGGACTTTGGTAACATCATGGCTTCAATGCTACGTATATTCCAATGTCTATATAAAAATAAAGTGTGTCTGGTAATGTATATGGGTTTTAGACCCAAATAACTACGTACTATTGTAGGTAACTTGCATTGTGTTTTTAAGTTTTGATTTTGGGTGGAAAGTGAAAATAAGTGAATTCGAAAGTGAAATTAAAGTGTGAAACTAGGAAGAAAAGTGGTGGATTTTTATGCCAAAACTTTGTTTTTAGTAGGGGTGGAAATGAGCCGAGCCGTTCGTGAAAAGCTCGGGATCGGATCGGTAAAAAGCTCGAACGAGCCGAGCCTAAACGAGCTCGAGCCTAAGTTGCAGCTCGTTTATTAATCGAGCTCGAGCTCGAGCTTTACATAAAAAGCTCGTTTGGGCTCGCGAGCCTAAACGAGCCTAAACAAAATATGATATTTTAACTTATATACGAGCCGAGCTCGAGCTTATTAACGAGCTCATAAATATATATTACGAACCGAGCTCGAGCTCGAGCCAAGCTTTAACTTTTCATGGCCAAATCGAATAAACGAGCCGAGCCCGAGCCTATATAATATTCCACGAGCCGAGCTCGAACTTAAAGTTTAAGGCTCGAAACAAGCCGAGCTCGAGCTCGAGCCTTTTAAAACTTAAACGAGCCGAGCTCGAGCTCTGGCAGGCTCGTGCTCGGCTCGGCTCGTTTCCACCCATAGTTTTTAGGGTGCGTTTGGTACCCATTCCTGGGAATCAACTATCACTATGAAAGTGATAGTTGGTGTTTGTTTAGGGTGCCTGGGCCCACAACTATTACTATGAAAGTCCATTATTTTCCATACTCCATATATGGCTAGAGAGTGGGGAATGGAACTTTCATAGTTGAGTACTATCAAACTCATACCCATTGTTATTCCTCCCAGCATACCAAACGCACCCTTAGTATGAGAGTGAGTGAGACAAAATTAATACCATTTGTTATGTTCACCATATTTAATTTAACTTGAGCCTTAATTAAATACATGGTCAACGATATAATTGTCAAATAACATTTTGTTCTATCACTTTCCGTATTTTCTTCTTACAACAACACTAACAAATTTTATATATATATATATATATATATATATATATATATATATATATATATATATATATATATATATATATATATTTTCCTTTCCTCATCGCTTTCTATACTTTCATTCACTTTGCTTTCCGTTGCATAAAATGGAGAACACAATATTAGAGCTAGAGGCACTTGTCCCGGGAACGCAACAAAGTTAGATAAAATGATGTCACCTCATTGTCTTTTAGAACAAAACAAAGTTCGATAAAAGGATGTCATCTTTATTACCAAAGAACGCATAGTTCATCTACTTTTTACACGCAGTAGGCTCTAAGAGCACAAGGTGCAAAGATGAGCACTTGCCTCCCCATTCGAGCCTCACCATGTCACATCACCAAAACACATCAACTTCAACTAACCACAACAACCCCCCCCCCCCCCTCACCAAACAACAAACCTCAATTTCCCCATTAGGCCTTAGGGCCCCACCTCTTACACACTTATTTTTTTATTCATTTCTTTAAATAAATTAAATTAATTTCACAAATACTAAAAAATAAAAAAACATACTAATTTTATTTCATAAAATAAAAAGTTACAATACGGAAAAAAAAATACGATACGAGAAAAAAAACACGCATACAATACGGAAAAGAAAATACGATACGAAAAAAAAAAAAACATACGATACTAATACGAAAAGTAAAACATTTTATTCGTCATCTTCGCGGTCGAGATTTTGGTATTTCTGAGTTATTCGTGCTTGTCTCTTGCGAATTACTTCGGCTCTAACCGGGTCAGTAACCGTGTTTGGATCGAGCATTAGCATCTGCATATCCTGCCACTCCAACAACGCAGCTTCTTTCTCGAACGCCTTTTCCTCCCTCTTCCTCCGCGCCTCGTAACAAGCCGTTTGAGCGTCTTTCGCTTGATTATACTTTTCGGATAATTGTCCCGAAAAAGTACTCGTTTGACTCCCCCCGGAACTCGCCGCATTCGACGTTTCCGTCGACTTTTGTTTCTTTCTGGGTCGCCTGCTATTTCTTTCGGGACGAGGTCGTTTGTCCGGACCGAATATATCCTCAAGACATGTAATGTCTAGAGGTTCTTCAGCATCTCATTTCGGGTAGCGTTTCAGGATATCCCAAACGTGAAGCAAAGTGAAACCCCTTTGTCCAAAACGTAGTGAGAAGTTCGTTTTGGCATTCTCAACATGATCATGCTCATTTTCACCACTGCGACGCTCTAAATGTTTATAAATAGCGTTGAATTTTTGGCAGTCGGCATTGATCCTTGACCATTTACCAGATAACATGTTTTTGGTTCGAGGGGCTTCAGCAGTCCGCTCGTTGAAAAGTGCATGAATTTCGTTCCAAAAGAATTCATTCTCTTTGTCATTTCCCAGATCTTCGTCTTGGGAAACTTCTATCCACGCTTCCGCAAGAATCGTTTCTTCTTGTTTGGACCACAAGCAGCTTCTTCCAAGTCATCGTCATCGTCCGCGTCCAAATTTACGACGTTTTTTCCTCTTTGGGCTTTGGTTTTTTTTTCCTCGGCCTTTGGCCGGTGATCTTGGCTTAGGTACTTTAAACGTACCTTGATTTGGTTGTGACGGTTGTATCGGTTGTGATTGAGGAAAAGTGGATGGTTGATTCGGGTTATAAAATTGTGGCGACGAATTGAATTGTTGTTGACTTGCGAATCCTTGTTGAAAAGCTAATTGTTGGTTACGGTAAATGTCATTCAGATTTAATGGTTGTGAACCGTATGGCGGTGAAGGGTTTGGACTTTGAGACGAGGGACTAGAAGAGTTTGAGGCTCCCCCGTATTGACGTTAGGAGGTTCGTGAAATAACCTCCTTCGTTCGGGTTTTGAGACATTTTTATTTTGCTTAGGAGAAGAGGTAAAGAAATATTTAGATTAGATTGTTGAATGTAGTGAAGAGAATGGAAGAAGAAGGTTGTATTTATAGTTGTAAAAGAGGGTAGGAAAAAAAATAAATAAATAAACAAACAAACACAACCGTTGGTGTATAAACGGTTATGTCCCCATTTTAGCACAAATAAACAAACAAACCCAAACGTAAACCTGCAAGATTGTCAGACAATTGCTTCGCCGTGGCCACGGGGAGTTTGCCAACGGCGAGCAACGGCGAGGGTGTTCCGGTGTGGCGGCGAGCAACGGCTCGCCGTTGTCCATGCCACATCGGACGGCGAGCACGGGTTCCCCATCTGCACCTTGTGCTCTAAGCTTGTCAAATTCAAAAGGGGGACTATCTTTCCATTTAGCAATATAAAGGTATAAACAGCTGCAGTAAACCAGTTTCACCGTTGGAACATCATTAGAGAGATATATATGCATATTAGCTCTATAACCAATGCAAATACATTTCGCTTGGAATAGGAAAAACACCTTGGATTAATGGAATGCTGATATCAATGTGTAGACAGTTAAACAAGCTTGTTTGTGTGACAGAAAACCAAACACACATTTTTAGCCTCATTCATGTGCAGGTATGGCCGTATGGGTTTTGTTTATTAGGAATGTGCACTTGAACCAGAAAAATCTCAAGCTGCTTTTAAAACATGATTTTAAGCAGCTTTTAAGTGTTTCCATGTTATACTTGCACTCTAATTAAATTTATCGGGCAAAATCACTAGTTATCAATTCGCAATCTGTATAAGAATGAGATGGATTGTACGTAGTAATAGGCATAGATCAAAAAGGAAAAACATGCATCGTCGTCATCACATGTTTTTTTGTCTAAGCTTTACTTTATACTTTTAAGGTACAACAACAATGGCTACTACTACAACTACTTCTACGGATCCTCTTCCTCTACCTCTTCCTCTTCTTCATCTACATTGTCATCTTCTTCCGCGTCTTCATCTTCATCTTGATCTTCAATTTCATCATCAACTTCTACAAGCCTCCCACAAACCCATCTTCTTCCTTTGCTTCCTTTTTCCTGTTTCCCACCATCTGCTCCCACTTCCTTCATCTTTAAACTCAAATCACTCCATGATGACGATGAGGATGATGATAGCTTTAAATGGTCCATTCCATTCACATTCGTCTGTAAACTCGCCTCACCAAACTTTGCAGTTTCTACAGCTCCATTCACTCCTATTTGTTTTATCTCACTTGTATCCTCAACTATCTCCTCCTTGTCAGGAACAGCCCCTGCAGATCCACTATTACCCGTCTCTATAGACTTGATATAGCTAATCGCTTCAGCAATCAACTTCCTTGTTTCAATTAGAGATGCTTCAGCCATTGGACTCTTTGCTGCAGCCGCCTCTAACGCCTCTGCAGCTCTCTGGGCTTCACCAATCAAAATACTGATAAAGAAAAAATGATTCAATATCAATACACATGTTTTAGGTGATCTGAACAAAGATTGTATAGAAAGTAAGCTCACTTGGCTCTTAAAATAGCTTCACTTATTTTGGGATCAGAAGCTGCTCTTTGTGCTCGGATACTCTTTATCATCTCTAACTTGTATCTAGCTTGTGGGTCCTTAAATCTGGCATGTGGTTGTGGTTCCTTTACAGGACCGCCACTGGTTTTCACCTTAGGCCGTTGACTTCTCATTCGGGTGTCAAACGAGCTTTCTCTCTTCTTCACGGGCCTTTTTTTAGGTTCCTTCTTAATCCCCCATTCTGGATCTCTAGTGTCGGGATCTTTGCCACGGTGTTTTGCTATCCCACTGTATACCCGATCACGGTATGCCTGCTCCCACATAGAGTAAAATTAATAATTTCCAGGATCCATGTTGTGTAATAAAAACATGGGTTTTATGCATATAGCAATAACATAAATTTTTATCTATCCCATTTTAGTTTTTGTACTATTTTTTTGTACATATAGATGGCCACCTCTTCTATTTGGTCATTTTGTACATCCGAGTCATTTAAAAATGTTATATACTTGTATATAATAATTTGAAAATACTATGATTATGGGTTATAAAAGACCCAACAAAGACACAAACCATAACTTACATGAAAAAGTATGTCCGTATTTTATGTTAAAAAACCTAAAAACTTACGGGGTCAGCCCATTTGGCAGCAATGGCTTCTGAGATTTTCTTTCTTTGTTCAAGGGTCTTGGGTGCTCTTACTCCTGGGCCTGACCCACGTTTCTTCCTTCTTGATTCAATACCCTCTCGGAATTCCTTATCAAGTTGTTTGCTCATTATCTCATATGAGTTCCACTGAAGCTCTTCCTCACCATAAAGCCCCTTTCTAGAAGCTTCTGCAATCAAGTCAAGCCACTCACGATGGCAACGGGCTATCATCCTACGGGTGAAACGACGTCTATCCCATGTTTGCCGCACTGCAGCCGCAATCTTTTGTCTTGTTTCACGACTGCATAAATTTTGTAAGGATTTAGAGATTAGTATCGACATTAACATAAGAAACTTACAAAAGTAGTATCGAAATATGGGGATGAAAAGACACCGACGTTTGATTATGTATTCCCTTCATCAGTTTCTTCTTGACCTGCAGGGACAGAAGTTGTAAATGTAGATTGGTTCAGACTTATGAGTTATGCCAGATAAACATATGATAAAAAGAAGAGGAAAAGAAACATCAAGTTAATATCACAGAAACATTTGTTTTGTAGCTTTTCTTTTCCCTAAATCTATAAAATAAAATCACCTCAGGATTACGCATAGCAATCTTGGTTCTCTCACGTATCTTCTGCCGGGTCTCTGCAAAGATTTTAATGTTAGGAGGTGTTTGACACTTCTCTTCAGGAAAAAGTTTCTAGTGTTTGGGTAAAGTGAATCTAATAATTTGGCTCGGAAATCAGTTTATCAGTAGCTATCGCAAAACAGATCTGATGATCCAGCATGTAACTTCTTAAATAACTAGAATTTGCCAAATACTAACAGATTATTCGACTGTCACAAATTTAAGAAGCATGAGCACTAGGTACTACAATAGCTGGATATCTAACTATTTAGGGGCCATCTTGCACGTACATACTTGATAACCAGAATTTGCCAAAATACACCATACAGTTTATTTGGATTGTCACAACTTTGATTAGCACAAGCACTATGTGCTATCAAACTATGTAGGGTTAATTTTACACGTAAATACCAAAATAACCGGAATTTGCCAAATGCTCAATATAATTTATCTTGATTCTCAAAACTTTAAGCAGCATTAGCTCTATCTACTGCAACCCATTTTGTTAGCTGATTATGTAACACTGAGGAGTCATTTTACAAAAAACCTAAATTAATCAAAAGTCGCCAGGTACTCAAACAGATTATTGATTGTCACAACCTGTGTATTTACAGCCTATTTTGCTGGCCGGTTATCCTACTATCTAGGGTAATTTAACATGTAAATCCTTGACCGAATTTGCTAAATACTAAAACAGTTTATGCAACAGTCATTTACTATCTAGTGCAGCCCGTTTCCTGAGCTGATTATCTGATTGTTTAGCAGTCATTTTACATATCAATAGACGCGCAACAGCAGAAGCCTCAAACTGATTATCTAAAGCAACTTAAATGCAGTTTATTACATCCGGTTTCCTATGCTGATTATCTGATGTTTTAGGGACCATTTCACATGTAAATCCTTAAAAAACTCATTATTCGCCAAATACACAAAAACATTATCTATTTTTCGCAACTTCTAGCAGCATAATTATCGTATTCCAATCAACGCATGTCACATTATCACTTTCAAACCATAAACACTAACAAATAAACGCTAACAAACATTATCTATTTGTCGCACCTGGACTATGCTTAACACCCTTATTCCACGCCTCCCGTCCTTTATTCGCCTTCGATATCCTATTCCGTCTCAACAACTCCTTCTCATCATAAATTACCTTACCCGTCTTATCCACCTTATCCTCCCCAACCGAATTCGGGACCTGTTGGATTACCACACTATCATTCTCCTTATCCGAACACATCGGTTCAAGCGTAGCAACTGCTTTAATCATCAATCTACCACCGTGGAACACCGGAGCCTCCCCGGACCACCACCGGAATATTCTCCGGTTGCCGGAAAACAATGAAACATTTTTATTATTATAATGAATTCGGTTTAATCCTACTGAATACAGGTTGTTGTTCCTGAACGAATATTGTACTGTAGCAATATCTGCAAAAAAAAAAAAAAAAAAAAAAAAAGTTAGTTAAGTTAGTTAAAATAGTTGAAGTTAGGGGGTGTTTGGAAATAACCTTATTTGATGGGCTTATTGGCTTATTCAAAAATAAAAGAAGCCAATAAGCTCATTTTGCATGGCTTATGAGGTTGAGCTTATGGCCTTTTAGGCCATAAGCTCTCAAGTATATAAGCCATAAAAAGGAGCTTATTGGCTTTTTTTTTATTTTTGAATAAGCCAATAAGGTCATCAAATAAGGTTATATCCAAACACACCCTTAGTTGAGATAATAGTGGAGTGGTGGTACCTAATAAAGGCATGAGGAGGACATTCAGTCAGGAAATGAGTTGAGTGTGTGAGATAGTGTGTGTGAATATGATTGACATGAAAGGTGAGTAATAATTAGGGTTTGGTTTTTTTTTACTGGTTGTTGAAGATGAAGATGAAAAGGGGAGATAGCCACACACACATACACACAGTTTAGTAGAAAAGATAACGATTTTTTTTTTGCTCTCAATCTTTTTTTTGTTTGTTTTTTTTTCTTTTCTTTTCTTTTCTTTTTTGATATTTTTAGATACTACTTGGATCAAGGTTTTCAAGATCGGGATCTTATCCAAGATCGTTTTCATCTTTACAAGATTGTGATCGTAAGATCGGATCGAGATCTTAAGATCCTACTACAAATAGTTTTTGTAATATTATATAAATTTACAAATTATTATATATCATAAACACAAAATTATATAAATGTTCCATCGAAATGTTGTCCTAAATTATGATTATGAAATGTTTAATAAGATTAACATGTTGCTTTTTAATTTCTACAAAAAATAATCTAGAAATTTGTAGTTTTTTAGTTTGTTATCCGAGAAAAGTAGGATCGGATCGGATTAGATCTTAAGATCCTATGGTCAAGATCAGGATCCTATAAGATCTTAAGCTTTTAAAGATCCTATGTAAGATCTAGATCATTTTTGCTTTGCAGTGTCGTAAAATCGTAAGATCCTATTATCAGGATCGGGATCCTGACAACCATGACTTGGATACCCGTGCACAACGGCGGCGAAAAAAATATAGTTTTATCATAAATATAGTGAATGAATTGCTAATCCAACTCTCCCACAATTTCATACCCGTTTAGTGAATCCGTTACACAACACAGCGAATGTATATGTGTTCGTTGTATGTGTTTGTTTGGGTTTTTGTAACTTCTCGTGACATTATTATTCACGCATATATAAAGACTCTCACAATTTTTTACCAGTCAAACACTACCACCAAAAGTTATAACTTTGACGAATCAAGTTTGTATTGATTCAAATAAAGGTTAAAGTTATAAAATTTTGAATCAATATAAATCCATTAAAATGTAAGGGGTAAAGCTAAGGATACGCTACATATTTGTTCAAATAAACACATATATGTAATGTACTTTCTTAAGTGTCAAAGTAACGCAACATAAATTCAAATTTTGTTCAATCTACGCAATATTACCGGGTATTAGCAGGTTTTTTCCTACTTGGCTTTTTTATTTTTCTTTATGTTATCTACCTGGCATTATTGACCCATTTGCATTTTATTTGACCCAAAAACAAACAAATCAACCCGATCCACTTCCTAATTTCTAACACCCCTCTTTATATACCGTAATATATAATCAAACCCTAATTTCTAACACCCCAAATAAAAACCCCTAAATCAATTAAACCCTAATTGCAACAAAATGGCTTCATCTTCATCATCAAGTGTTCGTAATCGTTCTTTCCCTACTCATTGCAAATGTAAGCTTCGTTTAGCTAGAAGGGTTTCATGGACAGAGAGAAACCCAGGCCGTCGTTTTCTTGTGTGCCCCAAACCATCTGTATGAAAGCTTACAATCATTTCTTTAAAGTTATTCTTTTTAAGTTTGATTTGTATATTTTAATTTTAATTTTCTTATGTAGTTTGTCCAAGACAGGTGTGATTGCTTCTTTTGGATTGATGGTGAGTTGAACTCTTACTGGTATAAACACACCATGTATGATATGTACGTGACAATGAACAATGAAGAAAGATTAGTGTTTGAAGAAGGAGTTAACAGACATGAGATGGAGATTTACAAGGCACAAATGGAGGCTGAATTGGAAAACACACAAGCAAAGTTGTGCAAGTGGAGGAGGATGGCAAATTTCATGATGGTTCTGTTAATCATCTGCTTTGCCATGTTGATGGTTGCTCTATGAATGTATTTTCACTAGTATTAAGGTTAATGTAGGCAGGAAAATGTCTTTTGGAAATGGATGTAAATTAATGTCTGTAAGGATGGTTATGAATGTAAAATCTTTTGTTTCAATGAAATCCTTGTTGTATGGTTTACATGGTTTAAGTATGTTCATATATACATTCTTGGTAGCATTTATGTACACTGCATTTTAGGGGTTGCATACATAAGCTTATAATGTAGCAGGTTGTGCACAAAGTATAACTGCACCTAAACATAAAGTATTCTTCCTTTTGGAAATGTTGCAGATTGTGCACAAAGTATAACTGCATACATACATATACATTATGGAAATATAAACATAAAGAAAGTGAATTACATTCACCATTTAAACCATCTGTTATTACAAAAGAGGTGCATCATAACTGCACAAACAAAAGACCATTGGTACTGCACAGGCACAACTCCACATTAACAAAAGAAGTGCCAAATTTGTCACCCTAACTTGTCTAATAACCTAACTGCACAGGCACAACATCACATTAACAAAAGAAGTGCCACTTAAGGCTTAATAGACAAATATGTGAACAAAGTTTGCCAACATACTTGTCTATTAACCCACTAACTTAACAACTACACATGTTTCACTAAACTGCACAGACACAGGCACCAAATACATACAAAATAAGTGCCAAATTGTTCATAGGAAGCTGCACAGACACATTACAACATAATTTAAAAAGTTTAGAGGGTGAATGGGTTGTCTTTGGATGTCCCAGTGCCATCTGCTGGGAAATTGTACTTCCTCTTTTTTGCAATCCTCTCAGACCTGTTTCTTGGTCTTATAGCAGGTCTTTGCCTTGGTTGCATATTGGTCTGACTTTCAGAAGTTGCAATATCCAAAGGTTGTGATGGTATGGGAGCTGCATTATTTGCTTCATCAGATTGGATGACCTCCAAACTAACATGAGTTTCTGATATGCTAGGTAGTTCAGCATTGAGCAGGTCATGAGCTTCATCAACAGCTTCAAGGACACTTACTGAAGTTGGTTTTGCCAATCCATCTACTGGACACTGAGCTTGTTCCAATTCAATATCTGACCAAGTTTGATAAGTTCTTGCATTGTGCTCCATGTCTGACCTTTCCCTTTCCTCTCTTTCCCTTTCCTCTGCATCCAAAACATCTTGCATAACCTCATGCATTGCATTTTTGTCCTAAGGCACCAGATAATTACAAAAAAGAAAACACAGTTAATGGTTTAAAGAGTGTATAATATCAACTCAATAATCAAACAGATAATGAGAGTCATTTATTACATGTGTGTTCACTGATGCAGATCCACCAAGACCAGCCTTACTAGTTCCAGGTTCATCATTTTTTTGGTTTCCTAAACCACCAGCCTTACTAGTTCCAGGTTCATCAGCTTGTTTGTTTCTTAAACCACCAGCCTTACTAGTTTCACCCTTTGTTTTAGTCCCTTGAATCTTTATCCCAACTCTTTTTCTCTTCTTAGTAGGAACCACCACCTTTGGTTTCTTTGCTGGTTTGCATTGCTTTTGGGGTTTCGGTTTCTTAGGTTGAGTGCATGTGGTTTTATTGTGACCAGTTCCTTGGCAGTTTTGGCATGTTATCACTCTACCAACCCTACTTACTGCATGTTCATTCAATTCCTCTGTAGGGTGTGGGATTCTGTTTTTCCGTGGCCTACCTGGCATTTTTTTCACAATTGGGGGAAGTGGAGGAGCATTAGATGTTGGCTTCCAAAATTTTGATCCAAACACTGGTTTGATGGAGTATTGGTAAGTGTCATACCACTTTGATTGTGAGTACCATTCGCTAACTCCAACTTCTGGTTCCATCTTAAAATGCATAAATGCAGCTACTGCATGTATACAGGGCACTCCACTAAGGTCCCATAACTTACATTGACAAGTTCTGCTCATCAAATTCACACCATAGGCCTGATCCCTCTTCCTAACTTCCACTACCTGATAAACACTAGGCACAACCTGCCATTTCCTTGAATCTCTTTTTAAACGCTCTAAAAGTTTCCTAACTGATGGTGTAATTGTGTCATCTAACTTAGCAGTTTTTTCACTCATGTTCCAGGTTCTTTGCATTATATAAATTCTAATATCCTCAAGCATAGTGATAATAGGCTTACCTCTAGCACCAAGAATTTGCCCATTGAAGCTCTCTGAAATCCCATTTTCAAAGGATGCACAACATGTATCAGTCTAGAAGAATGCCTTGGACCATGAACTTGGATCCCTATCCATGAGATATTTATGGGCTTCCACATCCAGCTCTTTGATCTCATTCATCTTGTTGTTGAAATTTTGCTCAATGGTTGAGCATGCAGCACCCCAAAACAGTCTTCTGTACTCTAATCCATTCCATTTTCTCTTGAAGTTAGCATACAAGTGTCTTGTGCAATGTCTATGCTCAGCTTGTGGTAGCCAAGTCTTGACTGCCTCAATCAAACCCTGCATACAGAACATAGTGTAGTCAGTATTAATATATTAAATAATTTTCAAAGCATCTGATAGATAAAATATTGATAGTACCTTGTGAGCATCTGATATGACTGTCAATCCAAGACCAGTGTCTAGATTAAGATCATCAACTAAAAGTGACAAGAACCAGCACCAGTTATTCTTATTTTCGACATCCACTACTGCCCAAGCTATTGGGAACATTTGATTATTGGCGTATCTTCCAATTGCAGTCAACAGTTGACCTTTACACACATGCGTAATGAAACAGACATCTATACCTATCACCTTTCTACAACCAGCAATCCACCCATCCTTGACACCCTTGAAACACACATACAATCTTTGAAAGCGTGTCCGTCCATTGTCAGTCGGCATAACATCTATATGGCAAGTAGAACCAGGATTTGACTCAAGAATTGCTTGTCTGTATTCCCAAAGCTTACCATAATGCTCAATGAGACCCCCTTCATGTTCATACAAAGCACATTGCTTTGCTCTTTTGCATTGACCAACACTAACATCAATCATGTACTTGTCTCTTATACCATCTTTTATAGACCTATAAGTTATTGATGGATTCTGGATAACCACATTAGCATAATGCCTAGCTATCCACCTAAATGTAACAAGTGAACCCATGTGGTATTTTCTTGTACATTTATGGTCTGAATATAAGGACTTGATTTGGAAAGATTTTTCACCACCACCCATCCAAGAAGCCCATAACCTAAATGGACAATGCTGACCCTTGGCTTCTGCCACTCGAACTCTTGTCCACTTAACATTTTGTGGATCCTTATCCTTTACTGGTGTTTTGTTAACATTTTCAGACTTCTTTTTTTTTATCTTTCTCACCTTCTACCTCTGCATTTTTTTTCTTATTTTTTTTCTTTCTACCAGCACACCTACCCAATGATATATCTCTAGCACAGTGAACAAGCAGAGACTTGTAGTCACTCCTATAATACCACAACTGGTATCCATGTTTGACACCATAATCAGCAAGTGCTAGTTTCAGTTGTTCAGGGTTCTCAAATTTCATTCCTAGCATTGGCACAAATTCATCCCAAGGTGTATCTGGGTTGTATGAAGGATACTTCACACCTTTTTTAACCTTAAACTTATCATCTATGACATCATCCTCAGGGTCTTCTTCAACAGCATATGTACCACTTAAAGGTGGTATGGGGTCAGCTCTTTTACCTATGAAGTTACCCTTACCTACAAGCTTGGTTAAAAAAGGATCATCTAATGTCAGCTTCTCAAAGACTACATTTTTCTCACCTTCTGTATGAAACTCAACATCATCAATGTCATCATCCTGACACAATTCCTCATCTACTTCCCTAACATCAGCACTATAGTCATGCAAATTATCATTATGAATGTAATGTAAAACATCATCATCAAGAAAATCATGGTACAAGTCCATCATATTTCCATTCTGATATCCTAAAACCATAAACTCTTCCATGTCATCCTTTGATTTAAGATCCCTAATCCCAATAGACAATGTCGTTCCAGGAATACAATAATACAATCCTGTAACCGTATTAAGCACTAACCTTTCCACTATCGACCCGTGCAGTGCTGTAGCTAACGCGTTAAGTATCCCGCCTGGGGAGTACGTTCTCAAGAATGAAACTCAAAGGAATTGACGGGGGCCCGCACAAGCGGTGGAGCATGTGGTTTAATTCGATGCAAAGCGAAGAACCTTACCAGGGCTTGACATGCCGCGAATCCTCTTGAAAGAGAGGGGTGCCTTCGGGAACGCGGACATAGGTGGTGCATGGTTGTCGTCAGCTCGTGCCGTAAGGTGTTGGGTTAAGTCCCGCAACGAGCGCAACCCTCGTGTTTAGTTGCCATCATTGAGTTTGGAACCCTGAACAGACTGCCGGTGTTGAACTTCCATCTCTTCAAACTGAATGTCACTAATTATCTGGCACTCACCATTCATGTATTTCAGAGGGTTGGGGACAAAAACCCCATCGTGATGGAGTTTAATTGTTAAATCACCCATTAGTTAACAACCTGCAATTGAAAGTAAGAAATTAGAGTTCCACAATTCATTAATTACATAATTCAGATTATTAGGGTTCCAAAATTGGGGATATCAAAATTAGGGTTCCAAAATTGGGGGTATCATAATTAGGGGTTTTTATAAATCATTTTGAAAGAAAATATAAAGAGTAATAAAGGGTTTATAAATTAGGGTTTATAGATCATACCTTTACTTATCACTGTCAATCATACGATTAGGGTTCATATATTGGGGATAATGTGTGTGTTTTGCAGGTGTAGTGTTATTATATATAGACAGCGATTGATAATGTATATGTACTAGTAATACTTTACAAATAAGCCCTATAAGTGTGTAATATATCCACATGTATTTTGAAGAAAAAAAAAGCCAAGTGTGTAATGGTAACCGGTAAACCTGCTAATACCCGGTAATATTGCGTAGATTGAACAAAATTTGAATTTATGTTGCGTTACTTTGACACTTAAGAAAGTACATTACGTATATGTGTTTATTTGAACAAATATGTAGCGTATCCTTAGCTTTACCCCAAAATGTAACAACAAAAAACTCATAAAAATATATCAAAATGGATGTTAAATTAAAGAGCACAAAATTTTAAAAAACATTGTTAAATTAGATAATTATAAAAATAAATAGATAAAAAGATATTTCAATTTGAAAATGAAGGTGATTTTTTAGTTGAGAAGTGACACATGTAACTCAATAATTGGAGCATCTTATCTTAATTTTGAATGGAGCCTACAACTTAAATGTTTTATATAGTAGTATATATTATGTGAAAAAAAAATTAACTAAAAAACTTAACTGGTAACATTAATCGATTCTTCTTTAAGAATTACTATATCTAATACAGAGCGTCTAAAACGATGCTTGAATTGTCGTTTAGGCTTTGTGCTGTTTTGATCAACCCCACCGCAGTTGTCCAAGCCCAAGCCCGTCTCTTCTTTGATAACTATGACTAGGGTACGTGTTTAGCAAATACATATCAAGCACATCACTCATCTCTACCGCCATAAAACACATACACCACCAAGTTTATTATGTGTGGGTATATTGATCAAAACCCAAAAGGTAATATTTGAACAGCTATCAACTTTTACCTATTTATGTAGTTTTTCTAATAACGTTTCGTTGTTTGATTACAAGGCCAACTACAGTAGAAGGTGAAACAAGACGTGGAACAGTTTCGGCAACGGAAGGGGAATCAGGAAAAGTAATTGATGCAGGTAATACCGAACTTTACTTTTTATAGTATGAAATTTTGAACGGATTTATGTGTATGTAAACTAATTATTCGCATTTTTTAAATTAGAAAAAAAAAATGATAACAGGAAGAATGAATAATAATTGAACAAATTGAATGCTCTGTATCAACTGCAAACACAAGTAACTTCTAATGTAATTTTTGTATCTGAACTGATTTTGGACTAACGTTAGTAAGTTAAATAAACGATAGTTTTTATTTGTTTAAATGCAGGTTTTTTTAAAGGAAATCAGAAAAAAGCTGCAAGAGCTACTAAAAACTTAAATGAGTTGCTTGAATCCCGTAAAGTTGACGTGCAAAAGGAAAGCATGAGTGACAACTTTATCTCAATATGACATTTTTGCCTCGGCATGTTTTTTGCTTTTCGTAGCTCATTACTTCTTATTTGTTTTTGCCAGAACAGTCCAAAGGACAGAGTCGACGAGAACAGGTGATTAGTGTATAACTTTTTTTGAGCCAATGTAGAAACTGCTTGGTCGATAAGCGCGCTCAGTTATGATGGTCATCTATTTTGCAGGCAAAGCGAGATCCTTACCGATTTTGATTTCCTATCGAGATGCGGTTTGTTGATCCTAAGATTGACCACCTTATGTACGCGAACGTTTTATGCTCTCAAGTCATTGACTCTTCAAGTGAACTTCATGTACAGGTAAGTTGCTTCAACATTTTAACTTTATTGTGTGGCTGATGAGATCCAACGTTAGCTTACACATACATACATACATAGAAGATACAGGTACGTGAAATGATAGCTATTGTCAATACATTTTTTGTTGTGGGATGAAATAATGGATAACCACTACAAACATTTGTATATTCACTGTGTAGTCTTTGATTCAAACTTATATGTAGGTCAAGCTATTATACAAATTTGCATTAGCTATAGCTTTGGGTCAAACTGGGACAAACTGGTGGCAACAAAATCTTAAAGATGAGGTCAATCTCTTGAATATATGTCGCGTGTTTTTTAGTCAACAATAGTTAAAGTGAGTTGGAACACCGATTATTGATATCTACATTTAGACTATTAAAGTGTATGCGAACTTACCATTTTATGAATTAATGAAGATGTACAATGTCTTTTCAAGTGTGATAGGATACGAATTTTTCAGCTTAATTTCGGCTTATGAACATATTTGCTTAACTATAGTGTGACGTACTTGAGAAATTTATGACGGACTCGGCCCATTTTCTACTTAAAAAAATAACTTGCAATGATCGATGACGTGGAACGACACCCCGCCGCAACGCGGCGGATTGTCGCCCACCTCATTAGGATAATAATACTCAATTTTGATAAAGGGAGTATGAAAAAGTTAGGACATAGGTTGTTTTTTCGTGAAAATATAGCTTAATGTCATGACATGTGTGACAACATGCATGTTTATGAGACTATGACAGTAAGTTTCGAATCTTGTTAAAAGAGTGTCTGCATTTTACCTCTTTAAATTATTTCTAACGGGATTGAGCATGTTGTTATTGTTGTTGTGATCATTTTAAGCGAAATTATCGCTATTACTATGTATACAATCATCAACCACAAATTACATTTATAACGCTTATAAAAAATATCACTATTATTTAATAAATACAAAAAGAAATGAAACCTGAACAAAAGAATGATGTTAGCATGATGGTCAAGTCTTTGGTTGGTGAAAAATAGATATGAGGTGTAGAACCGTAGAGGGGGGTGAATACGGTCTTTTCGGCTTTTTAGAAGTTTAAAAGACTTCAAGCCTCAAAGATCAATAAGTGGTTATACAACAACTACAACAACCACAATCACAACCAAAGTATATAAAGCATGTAGAGAGACACCACAATATATACTGGTTTCGGATGGGGGTTTATACCATTTGTACATCCAGTTGCGAATCCACGACACATAGACTATTCACTAAGCATAATCCTTATGGTGGATTACAAACCGTATACAACTTCACTCCACCGATATGCACAAAGATCGGTGCTCACTAAGAAGAGCTACTCCCTACGGTATTCCGCCCTCGGAAACCACCCACAAAGACTCGTGATTCGACTTAACAACAATGACCACTAAGACTTCCCACCAGAAGTATCAAAACCCAACTAGATCCCCAGTGATCTAGGCTTGGTCACCAAGACACAAGACTTTCCTTACAACCAAATTGAATAAATGAATGTTGTTTCTTTGAATCAAGCCCTAACCTAACCTGGTGACTCAATTCTAATAGAAAGGGTATAGAGATGAAGACCCTCGACACAATCACAAGAGTGGATTAGGTTCTTGTGATTCTTACCTTGCAACTTGCAAGGAGGTGTGTTCTTTCAATAGATGTTAGTGTGAAAGATTAAAAACACAAAATAGAATTAGAGGATTAGAGAGAAAGAATGTAGAGAGAAAGAATAATGGTAAGGGGTGAGGAATACAAAAGTCAATGCGTTGGCAGCGTGCCAGGACCTCTGTTGTATTAATCCCAAATCTTGGGTGTTGGTCCTTGTAAATACCTTACCTTGCTAAACCCCCAATTGTACTTCATATTAAACCTTAACATTAATCAATCTAAGGTTTACCAACTCAAATAGCCAATTTGGAAAATGTTTTGTGAAGTGTTTATGAGAAAACCAAATACCAAAGGTGGAAGAGTAGAAAGGGTAATTTGGTAGGGGGTAGAAATGGTATTCCTCATATGGCATAATAGAAAAGAGAATATGCCATGGGATATTCCTTTGTAGGGAAGAGTGTGAGAGGTTGGGTTAAGAAGTAACCATGGTTAGATTAGAATAGTGAGTAGAGAGTAAACCATGGTTAGGTTAAAGGGTATATCCAAGGGAATATTCCATCCTTGGTGTGGTTAAGAGTTAACCAAGGTTAAGTGTAGAGAACTAACCGTAGTTGGGTTAGGAGAACCATGGTTGGGTTAAGAAAGAATATCAAAAGGTATATTCCTTTTCTTGGAGAGAAATGTTTGGGATGTGAAAGGGTGTAAGGAATATAAGGTATGAGTTTGATTGTGTAAGTGTGTAAGGGAATAAAGGTTGGATAGTGTAAGAGTGAAGGGATGTGTTGTGTGTAAGCGAATATGTAAGAAGGGATGTGATGGGGAGCCTTGTGTGTGTAGAGAGTGAGATGGTTGTGAGTAGTGTGTGTAATTTGAATGTAAAGATATTGGGAGTGTAAGGAATATGTTGTATAAGGATAGGATGTGTATAGGTGTGAGTTGTATTTGTGTAGTAGAGAAGTAGTGTATGTATATGTGTGTGTATAAGAAAAGGTGTATGGAAGTTGGTAAAGTGAAGGGAATATTGTAAGAGGAAATATTGTGTCATAGTTAGTGAGGAGACAAATGTACACTTTGTAAGGAGGTGAAAGGGAATATTGTAAGCGGTTGTTGGGAAGGGATTTTTGGGAAGGATTGTGGGAGATTTGGTGTGTTTGACTTTTGTAAATATGAGATTAAGTAAAGATTAAGAAATAATCTAATTGTCATTAAGAAGAAAAGGTTTAGTGATGAGGCGAAAAGTGTACCGCTTTTAAGGGGTCATTTAAGCCCGAATTCGTGATTATTTGATCAATTACTGCCCTAAATCATTCCTTTGGTCATTTTAGGTACTTTTGAGAAGAAATCTGGAAAAGGAAGCATTTTGGACGTTTTTGGAGCATAAAAGTGAAGAAAACGGCAAAGTCCCAAAATCGTTGCTGGGAACAATACCTGACGACGTCAAGGCTTCACACATGACGGCGTCAAGAGTGGCAAAATAGGTGGAAGTGGAAAATATACGTGACGGCCCAAAGCATCTTCAAGGCTATTTGGCCTGACGGCGTCACCAAAGCCGTCAGGGTCAAAACACATGTGACGGCCCAGAGTATATTTACACATGACGACGTCAAGACTGGATATAGGCAATACGAATTTTATATTGGCGGCGAGTTGACGGCGTCAGATGCTATAACGTGACGCCGTCAGGATGTATTCTCTATATATATTTTTCCAATTTTTATTGTAAAGGAGTGGAACATTAGGAGGAACTTTACCACAAACCCTAGGTCGAATTTTCATCATATTGTAAGGGTTTCAAACCCTTCTTTCATCCATGTTTGAATAAAGATAAGTCTTCCAATAATCATTCAATATGTCTATGTGTTGTTTGATTCTATCTTATGCTTGTCTTTCTTTTAACATGCTAGGCTAGGTTTTTATTGTGTTTGCTTAGATGTAGTGAAATCTAGATGTTGATTATTGGTTGATTGTTTGTTTATAATTGTTTGGATGATTGTATTCGATGTTAGGCTTAAGAAAACTGGCAGACTTCCATTGGTAACTTGCTTGAACGTCTTAAGAAACATGATCGGAGGTGTACTACGATTTTTGGTTGTATTTAATGCATAAGTGAATTCTAATGATCCTATGTTAGGAGCTTTTAGTCGGGTCGACATAGGAGTGAAGTAGGAGCTTATAGAGTTAGGGAATATTGTACACGGCCCTACGACTAGTATTAAGGAATATAACCCGTCATCCATGCAATTGTAACAAGCTAATTAACCGGTAAAAGATATCTAGGGAGTAATGAAATCTAAGTAAACACATCTTTTCTCATTATTGTTTCCACCACATTAGTTTAATTTCATTTATTTTTTATTTTATTTTGATTGCATTTGTAGTTAATTGGGTTAATTGGCTAGCAACTAATTCCGCCCACTCATTCAAAACCTGAGATTTTACTTGCTTTCATAAAATATAAAAAATACAAAAAGAATCATCCCTCACCTCTAGACCTAGTTTAGTAGGCTTTCTAATCCTAGCGACGCTATTCTTGAGTTGAACGATCAATCCCCCGGTACTTGTCACTATACTATACTACAACGATCAGGTACACTGCCTGGCGGGGATTGCATGCTTCTCAAGATCCCTTGAGAGGTAAAACCTGTTGCGAGGGCGCAATCCCGCGTATCATTTAGACAATTAAGATTATAAGTTGAGAAAATCATAGGTTACTTATAAGTTCAAGTAACACAACGTCGAGAATCCATATTTTCATAACTCGTGACTTTCCACGACTCGATGTACTTAACTAACACTTTATTTCAAACAAGTTAAGTGATTTGTCTTGATGTAAAGCATAACCCAAGTGGGAAAGGATGTGTTTACGCAAAGAGACCTTTGACTTAGTTTGACCAATAAGGGAGTAAACCCGTTACATAATTAGAGAAGATGTAAGCATGGGATATGAGCATATGGATGCTTTCACATGATGTTACGTGAAATATATAAGCTCCCTAAGTTTAGAAAAGCCTTGGCTAGAGGCGAGAGTTAGAAAACATGAGTTGGCGTTTTCCCGTAAGTGGGTGCTTTAAAAGTTGGATCTCTCTAATCCCAAAACTCGTTTTGAGTGTTCTTAATTAAGCACATAGCAAATTCATACCTGTATTGAAAGATCCAATTTTTTCGGGTGATGAGGCGAAAAGTGTACCGCTTTTAAGGGGTCATTTAAGCCCGAATTCGTGATTATTTGATCAATTATTGCCCTAAATCGTTCATTTTGTCATTTTAGGTACTTTTGAGGAGAAATCTGGAAAAGGAAGCATTTGGTACGTTTTTGGAGCATAAAAGTGAAGAAAACGGCAAAGTCTCAAATTCCTTGCTGGGAGTACCTGACGACGTCAAGGATTAACACATGACGGCGTCAAGAGTGATAAAAGAGGTGGAAGTGGATATTATAACGTGACGGCCCAGAGTATTTTCAATGTAATTGGCTTGACGGCATCACCAAGGCCATCAGGGTCAAAATGCAAGTGACGGCCCAGAGTATATTTCTACATGAAGGCGTCAAGACTGGATCTAGGCAATACGACTTTTAACTTGGCGGCGAGTTGACGGCGTCAGAAGCTAATACATGACGCCGTCAGGATGCTTTGTTTATATATATTTTACCAATTTTTTAATTGTAAAGTATGGAACAAGTTGTGAAATATTAGAGCATAAACCATAGGTCGAATTTTCTGCTTATTAGAGGGGTTTTAAACCCTTCTTTCTTCCATGTTTGAATAAAGATAAGTCTTTCAATAATCATTCAATATGTCTATGTGTTGTTTGATTCTATCTTATGCTTGTCTTTCTTTTAACATGTTAGGCTAGGTTTTTATTGTGTTTGCTTAGATGTAGTGAAACCTAGATGTTGATTTATTGGTTGATTGTTTGTTTATACTTGTTACGGATGATTTTATTCGATGTTAGGCTTAAGAAAACTGGCAGACTTCAATTGGTAACTTGCTTGAACGTCTTAAGAAACATGATCGGAGGTGTACTACGATTTTTGGTTGTATTTAATGCATAAGTGAATTTTAATGATCCCATGTTAGGAGCTTTTAGTCGGCTCGACATAGGAGTGAAGTTGGATCTTATAGAGTTAGGGAATATTGTACATGGCCCTACGACTAGTATTAAGGAATATAACCCGTCATCCATGCAATTGTAACAAGCTAATCAACCGGTAAAAGATATCTAAGAAGTAATGAAATCTAAGTAAACACATTTTTTCTCATTATTGTTTCCACCACATTAGTTTAATTTCATTTCTTTTATTTTATTTTGATTGCATCTTAGTTAATTGGGTTAGTTGACTAGCAACTAATTCCGCCCACTCCTTCAAAACCCGAGATTTTACTTGCTTTTATAAAATATAAAAAATACAAAAAGAATCATCCCTCACCTCTAGACCTAGTTTAGTAGGCTTTCTAATCCTAGCGACACTATTCCTGAGTTGAACGATCAATCCCCCGGTACTTGTCACTATACTATACTACAACGATCAGGTACACTGCCTGGCGGGGATTACAAGCTTCTCAAGATCCCTTAAGAAGTAAAACCTGTTTCGAGGGCGCAATTCCACGCATCATCGGGTAAGGGGAAAGCCGACTTACAAAATTTGTCCCGACAACATCAGAAGCCTGGCGCGTCAGCCACGCGTCAACGCTTGGCCAGCGCGTCAGGAGCAGATGTTGGTTCGGGGAATTTTGGCTACCGTTTGTTATTTTATGTGTTTCGAATGTGTATTTGTCATCATTAAAACATTAGGAGATCTTGATAATGTTGCCTCAACAATCTCCCCCTTTTTGATGATGACAAATAAAAACCGAAAGCAAATAAAATTACAAAACGTAGCAAAGACAAAGCGCGCCTTTGGTGTAGCTTGCGTCTTGACCTTGCCTTGTAATTTGGTGAAGCCATTGTCTTTAACTTGAATTGGTCTTCACGTTCTTGCTTTCTTTCTCCCCCTTTTGTCGAATCAAAAAGATGGGACTTCTAATTAATGGGAAAGTAGCTTTTATATGCACCCGAAAGTGCTCCACATTGAACATAGCTCCCCCTAGATCGTTGCTCCCCTTTGTTCCAAGGCGGGGATACATGGGTCACGAGCCTCACCTTTGTGGTGACCTAGGTACATAAAACACAATAACACGCAACAACCAAGCAAGTCTCACATGTGGAAGTCCAAAATGGGTTAGATGACCATTTGGATACTTGCAACATGGGTTAGTCAAAGCATAGCATCATATATTGTTACGCACAATTCATCATAACCTACGCATATAATATTGATGAGTGTCTAAATACTCATCATTTTGTACCAATCTGAACTGCCAAAACATGCAAAAACACTCAAAAATGCATCATATTACTTAAAATATCTTAGAAGTGTGTTTTATATGTTTCAAATACAAAATATGCAAAAACAAATGAAAAACGTACAAAGTTTGCATAATTGGCAGTTTCAGTCCCTCAAGTTTCAAATATTGACAAAACTAGTCCCTGAAGGTTTTAAATGAATGAAAAATCAACTTAAGTCCTTGGGAAACCAAAAATATTCACAAATGATCCCTGGATGAAAGTTTATACAAACTGGCAATTTTTACCCCTCAAGTTTCAAAATTGGCAAAAATGGTCCCTGGGTATTCAAAATTGGAAATTTACAAATAATACCCTTGTACTATGCATGAATGACAAAATGGAACAATTTTGATAAACTTTTGAGAAATTACAAACACAGTCCCTTAAAAATCCAAATTTTCAATAATGGTCCCTGGAGTTTGTGGAATTGGCAGAAAAGGTCCCCGGTAATTTTGAAAAATGGAAAAATATGAATTTGGTCCTTGTATTATTGGTTCTTGGCAAATTACACCCTTATTAGTGTTTGGGAAATATTACAATTTCAGTCCCTCACTTTTGTCAAAATTACATAATTGGTCCTTGTTCACTAAATATCCAAACCGGCCCTTTTTATTAATAAACCCAAAACCAAAACCTTACCCAGTCCACACACACCCCTAGCCCAAACTTAAGCCCAACCCAACACCCCTTATAACTAAAACCGGGTCAAACTAAGTCAACCCCCGCCCAAAACAGCTATCACTGTTCATCGCCCTCACCACCACCTGAAACCACCATACCAGGTGGTTTTGTGCCACCTTGCACCTCCACCTCACCACCAACTCCCTTCCACTTCACACAGTAACCCACTCCTCATTAAATGCCATCCACACCAAAATTCACTCCAAACTCCTCCACATCCTCTGTTTCCATCAAATCACATCACCTTGGCCTCCAAACTTCCCAAATTGTCTTCTGACACACCCACAAACTCCCAACAATCCTTAATTGCAGAGCGTAGCCTCCAAGTTAACTTGGAGGACTTTGGCGCCAAAAAGGTAGTTTAAACGATGGATGTTAATTGGACTAAATCAATGGCTCAGATGAAGTGGGAAAAGTCCCTGAGGACACCTGGAAGCTTATTTTCACCTATAAAGACCAAGAGAAGCAGAAGAGAAGAGGACCTAGTTTATTTTCAATAATTGTATGTCGAATTAATTGTTTTAAAAGTTTAAGTGTAATCTAAAGCTTTCAAGTTTCATTTCAAGTATTCTCAGTGTACCAGTAATCTTTTAAGTTAATAAAAAGCAAGTTTGTATTATTATCTTAGTGAATGCAATTTTCAATTTCATATCAAAATTCTCATTAAGCTGTGTACTTGTTATTATTATGATACAAAAGATAAATAAGCTCACATAAGCTACTAAGAAGTTCATTGAAGCTATTAGATATCATTGAAATCAGTTTAATAATAAAAACTCAAAAATACCAAAAAAGTCAATGAAAGTCAAACTGGTTGTTCTTTGGTGATAAGCAATTGGAGCAAGGCATATTGTGGATGGTCTTGGGTTAGAATCCAGTGGTGGATATTAGGAAAAGTTTCTATGATCTTGGTTCATGGTTTGAGCAGGAAAGCAAGTTTGTAAGTTCTAAAAATCTTATAACTATTTTTGAATTGTAGCTTAGTTTATTGCTTGTCTTTCTTAATTGTTTAATGTTTATTCAGTTTTATATATTGATAATATAACCTCAGATTAGTACTTTGTTTGTTGGAATCAATAGTTACTAAAAAAAAATAAAAATCAAACAGTCAATATTGTGTATCTTGTGTTCTTGTGTATTGTTGGCCATTTTCTGTTTCTAAGTGTTTAATTAGATCTATTATAGCATAATAAGTTAGTATGGATCAGTAGCATAAGTTTTGTAAGCCATTTACTTCACAAATCATCTTATCAGTCAATATTTGGAGTGTTTGGAATAAGCTAGTGAGCTGAGTTCTTGTTGTTATTTGATGTTTAATTGTGTTTCACTAGACTGCAGTAGCATAATATAGGTTAATTAAGGCATAAAATTGTGAGTTCATACACCCTAAGTCAAAATCTTAGTCTAATCATCTCCACAGTTCAGTGTGTGAGATTTGGGACCTCAAACCCACACCATTAGCTTAAATTTTATAATTCTAGTTTAATATAAGTACCTTATAGCTTATTATACCTTAATCAATTAGTATCAGTCATTAGAAATCCAAATAAGTCAAAGTTTGTATTTTCATCACAAAGTCAAAAGATATATCTCAGATTTTCTCAAATATTGAGGGAATTTTGTAGAATTTTGTATAAGGATTTAGGAGCTGAAAATTGTTTTGGTAATACTCTACCACCTAAACTCTAGGAATCCAAGCTTATTTGATTTTTGGTATTTTTTCTTAAGCTTATGCAAAAGCTGAAAGCACCCTGCAGGGCAACTCATTACCCTGTGCACAGGTTTTAGTAAAAATACCAAGACCTCTATTGTGCTCTCCAGTGGACCCCACATCCTAGGTTTTAGCTTAATTGTAGCTTAATACACCAGCTTATCATATCTAGGTTTAGTTTAGACTTTAGCTTATTGTAGGATAGCTTTTAGGATCAAATTTGTGATCTTTGTGAAACAAGCCACACTGATTACTCAGTGTATGATCACCATTTCAAGGGCTCACTCAGAGCTTATTAGTGAACCAATAAGGTAGCTTATTAGTTTAATTTGTAGCTTACCAACCCATCTTTAAACCCCTAGGCTTAGCTTGAACCCTATTTCACTATTGTGGACCCCACAACTCATTGCAAGTGGACTGCAAGGCAAAGCCTTACCCTGCACCTCAGATACACAGCCATCACCACCACTTTGGTGGTGATTTGTGGTCAACTCAGTAGGCCCCACACCTTCTACTTAGCTTATTATAACCCCCCTCCTACCCAGGTTCAATAGTTGATCATTAGTTTGACATAGAGATCAGTGGACCCCACCTAAACTTGTTCCCAAACTCTGTCCCATTTCTGAGTCAGAACTCAAATAAGCAAGTGCTTATTTGAGCTTCTCAGCTTATTTTAGGGGCTTATCTCATTAAGTTTAGTTTAATATAGTTCAAATAACTTAGGTAAACTAGATTTCACCATAGTGGACCCCACATAACCTCAGTTTAGCTTATTTCTTCATTTGGTCAACCTTAGTCAACTGTTTAAGCTTATAAGCATTTTCAGTGCTTATTTCAAGGTTCTAAAGTAGTTGTCTTTATTAAAGTTTCATTATTTAAGTATTTAAGTAGTTTTAGAAAAGAAAAACCAGAAAAAGCAAACATAAAAATAGTGATAGCTTCTATTTAATAGAAATTATCTAATTAATTTTCATTTTAGCTTATTAATAAGCACTTGTCAAATTTTATAATTTTATAAATTACTTAGTACCTTAAATTAGTTAAAATAAATTTATTAGAATTTTCCTAAGCAGTTTACTATTTATTAGATTTAAAACTAGTTTAAATAATTAAATAGGAAATATTAGTAATTAAATAGATTTCTTTAATTTTAATCAACTAAAGTAGAATTTTATATTTTTCCTAAGTTTTATAAAGTAGTTAAGACTTTAAAAAAATAGTTTCATAATTTCTACTGTTCATTTTATAATTTTCTTATTTAAATTAATTAAATTAGCTTTAAAATAATTAATAAGTAAGTAATTAGTCAATTAGCTTAAATATAATTTTTAGCAAGTTTTTATAATTTTGTAGTATTCCTGTAGTGTTTAAATAGTTTTATAAATTAAATCATAATTTTCTAAGGTAATTTAGTATTAATAGTAATTCAAAATAGTTAAAATAGTTTAATTAAGTTAAATAGTTATTAATTAATAAAATACTCATAAAAAGACAAAAATATTTATTTTCATTTTTTATACTTTCTTCAAGTTCTTATTTAGGTTTAGAAATTATTTATTTAAATTTTTAGGTTTATTTGTAATAGTTGTTATTTTTAGTTAATTTAAATTAAGTTTTAAATTAGATTTTAATTAGTTTTATTAATTAAATAGTAATTAAATATCATAATAATCATTTTCATAATTTCAAATTCATTTTCTATTTTCTTTAATATTTAGTTTTCAAAAGTTTCACTTTTAGTCCCTGTAGTTTGTAACTTGTTAAATACCACTTTTCTCTGTCTGATATCTGATTATCTGATTTTTGTGTTTATTTCTGTATTTCTGTTATAATTTCATATTTTCCAAATATCAAGCAATCAGTAGTATAATCAACCCTCAAATCATCTTTGTTACTGTCCTCAGTACCACTCATACTCATACTCGTTTACAAATACAATTTCAATCTCGTTGGGACTTAACGACCCGGGGATTTCCCTGTACTTCCACGGTCAATATTAACTTACACTTTCTCCCAGGTGGGCCTAACAGCTTCACAAGGCTGACTGGTTGGTTTGGGAGGAGTCAAAATTTGGCGCCGTTGCCGGGGAGGTTGTTGCGTATTTCAAAACGGTAAAAGTTTAGTGGTTTTCAAAAACCCTCCTGTACAAATATCACCACTTTGTAAATTTTTAAGAAAATCAAATCATATCTGAAAACGTTCATTAGCATTTCTCCTGAAGTGTTAACAACACCAAACAAATCATAAACAACAAAACAAAACTGTGAAGTTAAATTACTTCGTATCTTTACGATTACAACCTATACAGTTGGTTTAAGGTAAGTTCTGACATTAAATTGCGAACTTAAGAGGGATCCATTTATTTCCTCCCGCCAGCCTGCGAGTAATCTTAAAGGAACGATTTCGGTTAACGAATCAGTTTCAAAAATATTGTCCAAGTTTTTTTCACCCATACACGAAAAGCCAAAAACATTTTACTGTGAATATAATTACATAAAAGTTTACCACCGCAAACCAAGGCAGAACACCTACCAACTGGGGGTGTGAACATAATAAGTTCCCAAACCTAAAAGATTAAAAACTTACCATTGTATCCCTGTGGATAGTGTACCTTTTTTAAAGGAGCTGTTCATTTGTGATTATTGGGTTTAAGTTCACTGTAGTTTTGCCTCTATCTTGCGTTGAAAACTAATTTTTGTGCATGCGCACTCGTTCACAAGCAAAGAATAAAAAGAAGAAAAACGTACCCGAGTTACGTATTGTTGAAAAAGAACACACAACCAAAATGAACGACGAGCCCCCAATCCTTCTCAAGGATGAGCCAGTTCCTGACACCCGAACTATGGAGGAACTGTGTCAACCTACCATGCAAGGGAGGGGTGGACCAATTGCACCACTCACTATTGGAGCTACGGATTTTGGATTAAAACACCACATGATACAACAGATCCAGAATACGTGCCAGTTCCACGGATTGCCAGGTGACGATGCCAATAGGCATCTCGACAAATTTTTAACTGTCACCCAAAGCATGAAACAAAATGGCGTCACCGAAGACGGCCTACGTTTATACTTGTTCCCCTATTCTCTCACTCATCATGCAACTTCATGGTTCGATCGACTTCCAAAGAATTCGATCCACACTTTTGATGAGATGATCACTAAATTCCTGGCCAAATACTTTCCACCATCTATGGTCACAAAGCTGAGGAATGATATCAGCAACTTCAGACAGCTTCCCGAAGAGTCCTTATTTGAGGCATGGGAACGCTACAAACTTGCCATTGATCGGTGTCCTAATCATAACATGCTTCTTGTCACCATTATTGATACCTTTTATAATGGTTTGACACTCCGTCATCGTGACACCATCAATGCTGCTGCTGGGGGCACCTTTATGAAAAGGACCCCTGAAGAGTGCTATGACTTAATCGAGAACATGACTGCCCATCATAATTTTTGGGACTCCTCTGCTGAGAGGAACGATTCATTTAAGTCAGACACTCCGGCAAGCAATGAAATATCAATCCTAGCTAAAAAGCTGGATGATTTGTCTACAGCAGTTTTGCGTATCCATCAGAATAATCCTAATCAGGTCAAAACTGTTAACCCAAGTTGTGAAACTTGCGGTGGTCCACATCCCTACACAGAGTGCCCACACTCCAGTGGCTTTGCTCGTGAAAACGTGTCCGTAGCTCAAGGTTCCTATAATACGGGAGGTAATTCTTACCAACCGCAAGGAGATCGAAACCTTTTGAGCTACCGTTCTAATAACTACATCGGACCACCAGGGTTTAATCATCCTCAAAATAGGAACCAGAATTTTAACCAGAATTAGAACCAGAACCGAATGTACCAAGGTTATAACAACCAAGGTAATTTCAACTCTGGTCAAAACCAGGTTCAACAAAATCAGAACCAAGGGAATTATAACCGTAATCAAGGTCAAAACAATTACCCACAGGGTAATTTTCAACAACAAAACCACTTCCAAGGTAACAATAATCAGCAACATGGGAATTTCCAGAACAATCGGGCTCAAAATTTTCCAAACCAAAATCAAGCCATTGTTCCAACTGGACCATCACATGATGAGTTATTAAAACAGTTTATGAAATCCCAAGAAGAACTGAACAAAATGCTGGTTAGTCAAATGTCTAATTTCCAGAAGTCTTTAAATGATCGACCCTCGAGCTCAGGTACAACTTTACCTAGCAACACGATCGCTAATCCGAGGGGCGATGTAAAGGCGATCACCACAAGAAGTGGAGTTTCTTACCAAGGACCTACAGCTCCCTCTACCTCATCTCTTATCCTTGTAGAGGAATGTGAAACTGAGGATACTACGGATACGGTACTTCCTAATAATAACGGAGGTACCAATGACATCCCTCCTCCAGTTATCCCGGTCCCGACTCCTCCTAAAAAAGTCGTGTTTGAAACTATCGAAAGTCCTGTTGAAAATCAAAAAGCCGACCCAAAAACATCAATTCCATATCCCTCACGATTGCAAGACCAAAAGCTCCGCCAAAAAGCTAATCATCAGATGGAAAAATTTTTCCAAATTTTCCAAGATCTACACTTCGATGTTAGTTTTGCGGACGCTCTTCTTTTAATGCCCAAATTCGCATCGACAATCAAAAACCTATTGAGCAATAAAGAGAAACTGTGTGAGATGGCAAGAACTCCACTCAATGAGAACTGCTCTGCAATTCTGTTGAAACAGCTTCCCGAGAAGCTAGGAGATCCCGGGAGATTTCTAATACCATGTATTTTCCCGGGGATGGTTGAATGCTTTGCCTTGGCCGATCTTGGTGCAAGCATTAACTTAATGCCCTACTCAGTTTGTAAAGCGCTCTCTCTTCCGGAACTTAGTCCCACATGCATGACTCTCGAGCTTGCAGACCGTTCAATTTCACGTCCCCTCGGTATTGCTGAGGACGTATTTGTAAGAGTGGGGAACTTCCATTTTCCGGCAGACTTTGTCGTAGTTGATTTCGATGCAGATCCAAGAGTTCCTCTCATTCTTGGGAGGGGATTCTTAAGAACAAGTCGTGCATTGATCGATGTTTTCGATGAGGAAATCACGTTACGAGTTGGCACTGAAGCTATAACGTTCAACCTTGATCAAACCTCGAGATACTCCTCGACTTCTGATGCTGAAACGGTCAACCGAATTGATGTCATTGACATTGCATCCGAGGAATATGCTCAAGAATTCCTTGGATTCGCTGATAATTTTCCGAGTGGCAATCCCACTACTTCTTCTGATCCCATAATCGCTAATTCTTCTCCTTCCCTCACTCCGTTTGAGGGAAGTGATTTTCTCCTTGAGGAATTAGAGGCCTTTCTCCAAAGTGATTCAGTTCCCGAAGGAATTGATTATCAAGATATTGACCCGGAGGGGGATATACTTCTCCTTGAGGAGTTATTGAACAAAGATCCTTCTCCCATTCCTGTTCTACATCCACAACTTCATAAGGTGGAAGTCAAATATGTTGAGAAAAATGATGACTTCCCCGAGGTTGAACTTAAGGACCTGCCTCCTCATCTAGAATATGCATTCTTGGAAGGTAACGATAAGTTACCGGTCATTATTGCAAAAGACTTAAAGGATGAGGAGAAAACAGCGTTGCTTAAGGTTTTAAAGTCCCACAAGCAAGCAATTGCTTGGAAACTCTCAGACATAAAGGGTATAAACCCGGATTTTTGTACACACAAAATCCTAATGGAAGAGGACTTTAAACCTACTGTGCAGCATCAAAGAAGGGTAAATCCAAAAATCCACGAAGTTATAAAAGCTGAAGTTATCAAACTTCTTGATGCGGGATTGATTTATCCTATATCTGATAGTCCTTGGGTAAGCCCAATACATTGTGTTCCAAAGAAGGGTGGTATTACGGTTATCACAAATGAGGATAACGAGTTGATACCAACTCGTTTGGTTACTGGGTGGCGAGTATGTATTGATTACAGAAAGCTTAACGAATCCACCCGGAAAGACCATTTTCCTCTGCCCTTTATGGACCAAATGCTCGAAAGACTAGCGGGAAATGAGTATTATTGTTTCCTTGACGGCTTCTCGGGTTACTTCCAAATTCCCATTGATCCAAAGGATCAAGATAAAACTACCTTCACATGCCCTTACGGGACATTTGCCTATCGTCGCATGCCTTTTGGGTTATGCAATGCTCCGGGCACTTTCCAGAGGTGCATGATGGCTATTTTCCATGACATGATTGGAAAAACCATGGAGGTATTTATGGATGACTTCTCAGTCATCGGGAATTCTTTCAACTCGTGCCTCTCCCACTTAGAAAAAATGCTTCAACGGTGTGAAAACACTAATCTTTGTCTAAACTGGGAGAAGAGCCATTTTATGGTTAAAGAGGGCATTGTCCTCGGCCATAAAATTTCAAAAAATGGGATTGAGGTCGATAAGGCCAAAATTGATGTTATTGCTAAACTACCTCATCCCACCACTGTTAAAGGAATTAGGAGTTTTCTCGGCCATGCCGGGTTCTATCGGAGATTCATACAAGATTTCTCCAAAATAGCCCGGCCCATGACTCATCTTCTTGAAAAGGATGCTCCTTTTATCTTTTCCCCCGAGTGCATCGAAGCTTTTGAAATTTTAAAGAAAAGGCTTACCAAGGCACCAATCCTTGTTGCCCCCGACTGGAACTTACCCTTTGAACTTATGTGCGATGCTAGCGATTATGCTATTGGTGCAGTTCTGGGGCAACGCAAAACCAAACATTTTCAGCCAATACACTACGCAAGTAAGACCATGAACGAAGCTCAAACACACTATACCACCACAGAAAAAGAATTATTAGCCGTGGTATATGCCTTCGAAAAATTTCGGTCTTACTTAATCTTAAACAAAAGCGTGGTATATACGGATCATTCGGCTTTGAAATACCTGTTCACTAAACAGGATGCAAAGCCAAGACTACTCCGTTGGGTCCTGCTCCTCCAGGAATTCGATATTCTCATAAGAGATAAAAAAGGAGCAGAAAACCTTGCCGCTGATCACTTATCACGGTTAGAAAATCCTCATCAGGATATTCTCGAGAGAAAAGAAATAAATGAAACTTTTCCTCTGAAGACTCTAAATCTAATCTCTAACCGGGATAATACCACCACCCCATGGTTTGCCGACTTTGCAAATTACCGTGCGGGAAATTTCGTTGTGAAAGGGATGTCGTCCCAACAGAAAAGAAAATTCTTTAAAGATGTAAAACATTACTTCTGGGACGACCCCTACTTGTTCAAAATATGTGCGGATCAAGTCATCCGACGGTGTGTCCATGGCCAAGAAGCCATGGAAATTCTTAAAGCTTGTCATGATGGACCCACGGGGGGAGATCATAATCCAAACTACACCGCCAAAAAGGTGTTTGATTCAGGATTCTTTTGGCCCACGATCTATAAAGACGCCCATGAACTTATCAAAACCTGTGAGGCTTGTCAGCGTCACGGGAATATTTCCAAAAAGAATGAGATGCCGCAAAATGCCATCCAAGTCTGTGAAATATTTGATATGTGGGGCATTGATTTTATGGGGCCATTCCCGTCTTCACGAGGGAATAAGTATATACTCGTCGCTGTCGACTATCTGTCAAAATGGGTTGAGGCAAAAGCCTTACCCACCAATGATGCACGAGTAGTTTGTAAATTTTTAAAATCTCTCTTTGCCAGATTCGGGACTCCTCGTGCCATTATCAGTGATCGTGGTACTCACTTTTGCAATGAACAATTTGCGAGAGTAATGCTGAAATATGGTGTAACTCACCGTCTTTCTACAGCATACCACCCCCAAACAAGTGGGCAGGTGGAGGTCTCAAATCGTGGTATTAAGAGAATTCTCGAGAGGACGGTTGGTGAAAACCGTGCCTCTTGGTCGGATAAGCTGGACGATGCATTATGGGCTTTCCGCACTGCTTACAAAACACCCATCGGGTGTACTCCATATAAGCTAGTGTACGGGAAAGCATGTCATCTTCCGATCGAATTAGAACATAAGGCCTATTGGGCCTTAAAACATGCAAATTTCGACATTCAGACAGCGGGTGATCACCGTAAAGTTCAACTAAACGAACTAAATGAACTACGTGATCAAGCTTATGAAAATTCTTTAATCTATAAAGAAAAGACTAAGAAGATACATGACTCTAAAATAAAGAACCGCGTTTTCAACGTCGGTGACAGAGTTCTTCTTTTCAATTCAAGGTTAAAAATTTTCTCGGGAAAACTAAAATCCCGTTGGTCTGGACCATTTACTATAACCAAAGTATACCCATATGGAACTGTTGAGTTATTGCAACCCGACGGTCCCAATTTTAAAGTAAATGGTCATCGGTTAAAACACTATTTTGGAGGGGACATACAACCAATGGTTGTCCCGGATCTCCAAACTTACCCCATGGACCAATAAATTCGGGGTCGAGTCAAGCTAGCGACTCGGTTAACAAAAACAAGTTTCCCCAAGGACAATTAAATTCGGGGTCGAGTCAAGCTAGTGACTCGGGAATCAAAAACAAGCTACCTCATGGACAAATCAATTCGAGGTCGAGTCAAGCTAGCGACTCGGTAATCAAAAACAATAGCTTCCCCATGGATTTTTGTTAATTTCTTTTTCTCCCAACCTGCTCAGGAACTCTTTATTACAGTTAACCGTTCACAAGCGGTTAGCTTGCGTGATAAACCTGACTGTTTGGGAGGAATTTATTCAATTCGGGGTCGAGTCAAGCTAGCGACTCGGTAATCAAAAACAATAGCAGCCTCAAGGACAAATAAATTCGAGGATTTCTGTCTTCTTTCTCTTTTCTACCACCCTAAGTGTGGGGGAGTGACTAACCCACAGGTTGTATATATTCAATTTCAAAAAAAAAAAAAAAAAAAAAATAGTTAATTAATTAAAAGCTTTGTATGTAAATACACAAAAGGTTACATAGTATTGCCTTCTTACGTTCTAAATTCTTGGTGGAACACCAAGTACTCTGAATATTGAGGGCAATATTCATTTCTAAGTGTGGGGGAGCGTTCTCACGAATGCAAAACACATGTTCCATCAAGAACCCCCATCTGATCAAAATTACCAGTTTTTTCACACTTAGAAATGCAAATAATGGTTATCAATCCACCATGTCTAACCCACACGAGGGATTGGCTAATCCAGGAGCAAACGGCTCTTGGTAAAGATATCTCAAAACCGTTTATGGCTTGCAATTTGCCCAAAATTGTATGGTTCCTCAACTCCCCATTATCCTCAAAAGCTATTGAGTTGGCTAGCCCGCAAGATTATGGCTTGTGGTAAAGGCAGTGGAAAAACCATAATTGGTAATCAGCTCAGCAAGATGTTGACTATTCCATCAAGAGTTGGCTAGTCCAGAAGCAAACGGCTTTTGGTAAAGACAAATCAAATCCGTTGACAGCTGGTGGTTTGCTAAAAATCACACGGTTATCAGGTGTGCCACAGTTCTTACACCTGGCTAGTCCAGAAGCAAACGGCTTCTGGTAAAGACAAATCAAATCCGTTGACAGCTGGTGATTTGCTCAAAATCACACGGTTATCAGGTGTACCACAGTTTTTACACCTGGCTATTCCAGAAGTGATGGCTTTTGGTAAAGAATTTTTCAAATCCATTAAGTTTTTCTCAAATAGATTGCTAGGGACTAGCAATAGTTTAGTGTGGGGGATTGATGAGTGTCTAAATACTCATCATTTTGTACCAATCTGAACTGCCAAAACATACAAAAACACTCAAAAATGCATCATATTACTTAAAATATCTTAGAAGTGTGTTTTATATGTTTCAAATACAAAATATGCAAAAACAAATGAAAAACGTACAAAGTTTGCATAATTGGCAGTTTCAGTCCCTCAAGTTTCAAATATTGACAAAACTAGTCCCTGAAGGTTTTAAATGAATGAAAAATCAACTTAAGTCCTTGGGAAACCAAAAATATTCACAAATGATCCCTAGATGAAAGTTTATACAAACTGGCAATTTTTACCCCTCAAGTTTCAAAATTGGCAAAAATGGTCCCTGGGTATTCAAAATTGGAAATTTACAAATAATACCCTTGTACTATGCATGAATGACAAAATGGAACAATTTTGATAAACTTTTGAGAAATTACAAACACAGTCCCTTAAAAATCCAAATTTTCAATAATGGTCCCTGGAGTTTGTGGAATTGGCAGAAAAGGTCCCCGGTAATTTTGAAAAATGGAAAAATATGAATTTGGTCCTTGTATTATTGGTTCTTGGCAAATTACACCCTTATTAGTGTTTGGGAAATATTACAATTTCAGTCCCTCACTTTTGTCAAAATTACATAATTGGTCCTTGTTCACTAAATAACCAAACCGACCCTTTTTATTAATAAACCCAAAACCAAAACCTTACCCAGTCCACACACACCCCTAGCCCAAACTTAAGCCCAACCCAACACCCCTTATAACTAAAACCGGGTCAAACTAAGTCAACCCCCGCCCAAAACAGCTATCACTGTTCATCGCCCTCACCACCACCTGAAACCACCATACCAGGTGGTTTTGTGCCACCTTGCACCACCACCTCACCAAAACAACTCACCACCAACTCCCTTCCACTTCACACAGTAACCCACTCCTCATTAAATGCCATCCACACCAAAATTCACTCCAAACTCCTCCACATCCTCTGTTTCCATCAAATCACATCACCTTGGCCTCCAAACTTCCCAAATTGTCTTCTGACACACCCACAAACTCCCAACAATCCTTAATTGCAGAGCGTAGCCTCCAAGTTAACTTGGAGGACTTTGGCGCCAAAAAGGTAGTTTAAACGATGGATGTTAATTGGACTAAATCAATGGCTCAGATGAAGTGGGAAAAGTCCCTGAGGACACCTGGAAGCTTATTTTCACCTATAAAGACCAAGAGAAGCAGAAGAGAAGAGGACCTAGTTTATTTTCAATAATTGTATGTCGAATTAATTGTTTTAAAAGTTTAAGTGTAATCTAAAGCTTTCAAGTTTCATTTCAAGTATTCTCAGTGTACCAGTAATCTTTTAAGTTAATAAAAAGCAAGTTTGTATTATTATCTTAGTGAATGCAATTTTCAATTTCATATCAAAATTCTCATTAAGCTGTGTACTTGTTATTATTATGATACAAAAGATAAATAAGCTCACATAAGCTACTAAGAAGTTCATTGAAGCTATTAGATATCATTGAAATCAGTTTAATAATAAAAACTCAAAAATACCAAAAAAGTCAATGAAAGTCAAACTGGTTGTTCTTTGGTGATAAGCAATTGGAGCAAGGCATATTGTGGATGGTCTTGGGTTAGAATCCAGTGGTGGATATTAGGAAAAGTTTCTATGATCTTGGTTCATGGTTTGAGCAGGAAAGCAAGTTTGTAAGTTCTAAAAATCTTATAACTATTTTTGAATTGTAGCTTAGTTTATTGCTTGTCTTTCTTAATTGTTTAATGTTTATTCAGTTTTATATATTGATAATATAACCTCAGATTAGTACTTTGTTTGTTGGAATCAATAGTTACTAAAAAAAAATAAAAATCAAACAGTCAATATTGTGTATCTTGTGTTCTTGTGTATTGTTGGCCATTTTCTGTTTCTAAGTGTTTAATTAGATCTATTATAGCATAATAAGTTAGTATGGATCAGTAGCATAAGTTTTGTAAGCCATTTACTTCACAAATCATCTTATCAGTCAATATTTGGAGTGTTTGGAATAAGCTAGTGAGCTGAGTTCTTGTTGTTATTTGATGTTTAATTGTGTTTCACTAGACTGCAGTAGCATAATATAGGTTAATTAAGGCATAAAATTGTGAGTTCATACACCCTAAGTCAAAATCTTAGTCTAATCATCTCCACAGTTCAGTGTGTGAGATTTGGGACCTCAAACCCACACCATTAGCTTAAATTTTATAATTCTAGTTTAATATAAGTACCTTATAGCTTATTATAACTTAATCAATTAGTATCAGTCATTAGAAATCCAAATAAGTCAAAGTTTGTATTTTCATCACAAAGTCAAAAGATATATCTCAGATTTTCTCAAATATTGAGGGAATTTTGTAGAATTTTGTATAAGGATTTAGGAGCTGAAAATTGTTTTGGTAATACTCTACCACCTAAACTCTAGGAATCCAAGCTTATTTGATTTTTGGTATTTTTTCTTAAGCTTATGCAAAAGCTGAAAGCACCCTGCAGGGCAACTCATTACCCTGTGCACAGGTTTTAGTAAAAATACCAAGACCTCTATTGTGCTCTCCAGTGGACCCCACATCCTAGGTTTTAGCTTAATTGTAGCTTAATACACCAGCTTATCATATCTAGGTTTAGTTTAGACTTTAGCTTATTGTAGGATAGCTTTTAGGATCAAATTTGTGATCTTTGTGAAACAAGCCACACTGATTACTCAGTGTATGATCACCATTTCAAGGGCTCACTCAGAGCTTATTAGTGAACCAATAAAGTAGCTTATTAGTTTAATTTGTAGCTTACCAACCCATCTTTAAACCCCTAGGCTTAGCTTGAACCCTATTTCACTATTGTGGACCCCACAACTCATTGCAAGTGGACTGCAAGGCAAAGCCTTACCCTGCACCTCAGATACACAGCCATCACCACCACTTTGGTGGTGATTTGTGGTCAACTCAGTGGGCCCCACACCTTCTACTTAGCTTATTATAACCCCCCTCCTACCCAGGTTCAATAGTTGATCATTAGTTTGACATAGAGATCAGTGGACCCCACCTAAACTTGTTCCCAAACTCTGTCCCATTTCTGAGTCAGAACTCAAATAAGCAAGTGCTTATTTGAGCTTCTCAGCTTATTTTAGGGGCTTATCTCATTAAGTTTAGTTTAATATAGTTCAAATAACTTAGGTAAACTAGATTTCACCATAGTGGACCCCACATAACCTCAGTTTAGCTTATTTCTTCATTTGGTCAACCTTAGTCAACTGTTTAAGCTTATAAGCATTTTCAGTGCTTATTTCAAGGTTCTAAAGTAGTTGTCTTTATTAAAGTTTCATTATTTAAGTATTTAAGTAGTTTTATAAAAGAAAAACCAGAAAAAGCAAACATAAAAATAGTGATAGCTTCTATTTAATAGAAATTATCTAATTAATTTTCATTTTAGCTTATTAATAAGCACTTGTCAAATTTTATAATTTTATAAATTACTTAGTACCTTAAAGTAGTTAAAATAAATTTATTAGAATTTTCCTAAGCAGTTTACTATTTATTAGATTTAAAACTAGTTTAAATAATTAAATAGGAAATATTAGTAATTAAATAGATTTATTTAATTTTAATCAACTAAAGTAGAATTTTATATTTTTCCTAAGTTTTATAAAGTAGTTAAGACTTTAAAAAAATAGTTTCATAATTTCTACTGTTCATTTTATAATTTTCTTATTTAAATTAATTAAATTAGCTTTAAAATAATTAATAAGTAAGTAATTAGTCAATTAGCTTAAATATAATTTTTAGCAAGTTTTTATAATTTTGTAGTATTCCTGTAGTGTTTAAATAGTTTTATAAATTAAATCATAATTTTCTAAGGTAATTTAGTATTAATAGTAATTCAAAATAGTTAAAATAGTTTAATTAAGTTAAATAGTTATTAATTAATAAAATACTCATAAAAAGACAAAAATATTTATTTTTATTTTTTATACTTTCTTCAAGTTCTTATTTAGGTTTAGAAATTATTTATTTAAATTTTTAGGTTTATTTGTAATAGTTGTTATTTTTAGTTAATTTAAATTAAGTTTTAAATTAGATTTTAATTAGTTTTATTAATTAAATAGTAATTAAATATCATAATAATCATTTTCATAATTTCAAATTCATTTTCTATTTTCTTTAATATTTAGTTTTCAAAAGTTTCACTTTTAGTCCCTGTAGTTTGTAACTTGTTAAATACCACTTTTCTCTGTCTGATATCTGATTATCTGATTTTTGTGTTTATTTCTGTATTTCTGTTATAATTTCATATTTTCCAAATATCAAGCAATCAGTAGTATAATCAACCCTCAAATCATCTTTGTTACTGTCCTCAGTACCACTCATACTCATACTCGTTTACAAATACAATTTCAATCTCGTTGGGACTTAACGACCCGGGGATTTCCCTGTACTTCCACGGTCAATATTAACTTACACTTTCTCCCAGGTGGGCCTAACAGCTTCACAAGGCTGACTGGTTGGTTTGGGAGGAGTCAATATAATACATATTCAACGCATTGTATCCCAAATGTTGCTAAACACATATATAACACCAATACATAGTTGTTCATAGAACGGATCTATCAATCAAGCATAAACATATCACGTATTCAAATTAGAGCACATAATTTCATATATAAACACTTTAAGAGTGCAAAGTAAGACCGAAATCTTCAAGGTGAGATGTGATAGATATCCAATTACTTTTAAGTGCATGTGTGCCTAGACTTAATTTGTAACATCTACACAAGTTACTAACTAGTAACAAGTCATGGCATAAGAGGATTCCTAAGTGAGTGAATAACACCGTGTATTACCTTCTCCCTAGATTAATTCAATCTTGCAAAGAAAATACTTATATGATGTAATGGTGACCTCAAAGACTACAATATTTCCTACTTCTTCGGAGTTATATTAGACTTAACCCATACAATACTTTTCACATAATTCCTTAGCACATTGTTTAACCAAACTTTAAGTGTTTTGAAAAGATCAAGCAAGAATAGTATTTCTAAAGACTCTAAGTAACGCAACATCCTATGTTCCATATCAACCATGAACAATCATTTCTGTGACTCAAATTGTGCAATTGGGATTTTGGGAAATGTCATGAAAAATCCTAAATATTCCTAAATTGTAACACGTGGAGGTTGATGCACGATACCAAGGCATGACACTGCGAAAATGGATTGCTCGGCTAAATGCACGATACATCTCTTGTAACTTCTTATTCTTCCTTTGAACAACCTCATTGGTTTGAGGAGGACTAATGTCCGAGAAGTTATGTGAGATTCCATGTTGTTCACAAAATTCCCATATTGCACCCTATGTTCAAATCTACTACCATGATTAGCTTGAATCAAAGCTCAAATAGGTTTTTCTAATCTTTTTCCTAAGATCCTAAACTTATCTAGGGCATCTTCCTTAGCACCTAGAAATCGAGTCCATATATAATTTGAATAGTCATCAATTGTCATTAAAGTATAGAAGTTGCCTCCGTAACTTTGAATATGAGATGAACCAAACAAATCAATATGAAGTAACTCAAAGATTCTATTGGTCAAAATGGTGTTACTAATCCTATTACTTGCAAGACCTTGTTTGTCTAAGTAGTACGTAAATGCGCACCAAGTGTTTAATTAAATGTGATACTTTAAAGTTGTGAGCACATGATCTGCTATGATTAACAAATATGAAAGCAATAAGCATATTAACAATATGCACGAAATCAACTAGCATCATGGCAAGTGGGCATATAAGCAAATAGCATCAAAGCATATTTTCATGCAAATACGACTTTCATATGGACATTTAATCCCTACGAAAAGTAAGAATATAATCACATATCATCCATGAACCCACGATTTATGACAAACAATCTTATTTCTAGGCCACTTAATCATGTGAACTATGTGAGCAAATTTCATGTTGTGACTTTTTTTTATTAAGACCATATAATTTTAGCAACATAATCATGCATATAACTTATTTTTATATGTTATGAAGATTTCCCTTTAAGATTTTACATATACATATTAAGTAATTAAGCAAACTGCACATGATGAATTGATGTGAAAACTACAATCATCCAACCAGTTTATCTGAATTTATCGTGAAGTTAAACTAAGATTTAAGAAGATATTATTTATATATGTCGCACATAAGTGAGTTTACATTCCTAAGTTTAATTACTTAAGCTAACAAGTATTTTCATGTGATCACATACAAACAACACAAAATGGCATATAATGAGCTACAACAAGTAAGGCATGTATATCCTATGTTTCCAAGTTGTGACACAATTAGGCTAACAACCATCAAATAAGGTTTTTTTAACTTGAACGAGAAGTAAAGAGACTTACTCAACGCCAAAGAAAGTGTGTTTTTTTTATTGTGAATGTGCAGGTACGGATATTTCACAAAATGACGAAAAACAAACGAAAACCGGCAAAAACGAGCACGAGAGTGGAATGAGAGTTGAAAGTCAAAGCTGGGAATCTGAAAGTCAAAATTGAGCTCAAAAAGTCCAAAGGAGCCCTTAGAGTTTGAAGAATTCACAAGAATGACCCTTGGTCAAAGTTTGAAGAAAAAGACAAGTTTGGTTCCTCAGTTTTCAGATATTGAAAATTTTGATCCCTTGAAAGATATTATTAGAGAAATGTCAAAGTTAGCCCTCAAAGAATCTAAGATGGACAAGAATACACAATTGGTCCTTGATAATTAAACCTGAAAATACAAATTGCAAAGGTCCATAAATCCAAATCCACAAACAAGTTCCAAGCCCAATCCTTAATAAAGACCCGAGCCCATTTATCCTTTGGTCAAACACCCTCCTACGGTCAAATCCCATTAAAATAATAATTATCCTCCCGCCCCCCAAATTTACCCAACCCAGAAAATTACATGAACCCTAGAATACCCGTCCTTCAAAATTACGGCAATTAAGGGCAATTGGGTATAATCACATACTTCTAGAAGCATGTCAGAGGGGTCAGGAGCGTGTCAGAGCAAAGAAACACACTAGGGGATGAGGTGGCAGCTCGTGATTGGTCCAAACACGTCACAAGGATCTAATCTAACGGTTATCATCATTGGGTAATGATTGAAGGGCTTGGATGAGCTTTAAACAAGCACAAAGCACACGGATTGCCAACTTGGTAATCCATGACTACCTCTCCTCTAGATCTTTCTATTCATTGCTATAAATAGAGTGTTAGACTAGCTTATTAGGGGTGGAGATTAGACTAGCGAAGCTCTGCCCATTGCATTTCTCAGTTGTAACACAACATCGAGAATCCATATTTTCATAACTCGTGACTTTTCACGACTCGACGTACTCAACTAACACTTTGGTTCAAATAAATTAAGTGCTTTGCCTTGATGTAAAGCATAACCCAAGTGGGAAAGGATGCGTTTAAGCAAAGAGACTTTTGACTTAGTTTGACTAATAAGGGAGTAAACCCGTTACATGATTAGAGAAGACGTAAGCACGGGATATGAGCATATGGATGCTTTCACATGATGTTACGTGAAATATATAAGCTCCTTAAGTTTAGAAAAGCCTTGGCTAGAGGCGAGAGTTAGAAAACATGAGTTGACGTTTTCCCGTAAGTGGGTTCTTTAAAAGTTGGATCTCTCTAATCCCAAAACTCGTTTCGAGTGTTCTCAATTAAGCACATAGCGTATTAATACATGTATTGAAAGATCCACATTTGTCGGGTAAGGGGAAAGCCGACTTATAAAATTCGTCCCGACAACATCAGAAGCCTGGCGCGTCAGCCACGCGTCAACGCGTGGCCAACGCGTCAGGAGCAGATGTTGGTTCGGGGAATTTTGGCTACCGTTTGTTATTTTATGTGTTTCGATGGTTTATTTGTAATCATTAAAATATTAGAAGATCTTGATAATGTTGCCTCAACATGAAGTGTTCAAGTGTGTTCTTTTATCTCAACTTTTATTTTTCTTTTTGTTTAAAGCATATTTGAAATGAGTTTATTCTTCTTTTAGAATTTTTATATGTAGTAATTTTTGTTATGTGTAAAATACTGAAATGACATCAAATCAAACTCTATTTTAATCTTCAACTACATAATCTAAACCAAGTAATTTACATTACAAAAAAGTACGTAAAATAATAATATTTTCTAAATATTTTTATTATGCATGTTCATGTGATAAAAGTGATAATATAATTTCATCTAATAAAATATATGTAAACCACAATTCGATGATCCCTTTTATGCCTTTTCTAGTTCATAATTCTTTTTGAAAATTTGATACTGTATAAGCTTATTATCTTATTTCAAGCTATAAAAACAAATCCAAGCATATCTCACACAACACATTTTGTGATATCACGTATATCTTATTTTCATTGTCAAACATCATCTAATACAAAGACCAAGAATCGGAGTTCATTGGTAAAAAAATATCAAACATATTGAATAGAAAGAAACATTCAACGTCCAAAAAAATCGAAGGAAGAAGAAAATAAAAACATAACACAATTTATAAACCCCTTATATAAACTTGACACAAACCTTAAATTTGTAAACTCTTAAAAATCTCAATATCCTATATTCAAAATGGATCTTCAAATAAACATTATGATCATGTCAATTATAGCTTAATTCCTAGTCATGTGCTTTAAAATCGCTGTTTGTTTCTTCCTCAAACGATGTCTACAACATGCTGATGTCTCGTGTGACTTGGACTGTGAAGAAGGATTGGTATGTGTAATTTGTTTGTCGGATGTAGAAGAAGGCGGCAAAGCGTGGATATTGTTAGAATGTGATCATGGCTTTCATGTTGAATGCATTGATATGTGGTTTCGATCACATTATACTTGTCCCATATGTAGAAATCCAATCAATTACTCCACCACCGTGGCGACCACCACCACTACAACGCCGACGACCACCACAACCTCCGCCGTTGCAACCTCTGCCGCCACAACCACCACCACCACAAAGACAACCACCTCCATTGCAACATCGACGGCGACTGCCACCACCACCCCTGTGGCGACCATCGCCGCTACAACATCGAGGACCACCACAACCTCTATCGCCGCCACCGCTACTCCGACGACAACCACCCTCACCACCATCTCCTCCGCCACCTTGACTACGAATACCACCTCCGCCATCACCTCGACGACAACCACGACCACTACCACCGCCGCCACCATCATCATCATCATTGCAGACACGCAAGGATACACAAATACCACATTTGGCAATAGACATACCACACAAAAAAGGCAAACATGAGATAGATGAAAAAAACCTCGATGGGCATTCAGGATTGAGATTGATAAAGAGGATAGCAAGATCTCTTAGCACGAGATTTAATCCCTATAGTCCAAGCTCTAGTATCAGAACTATTGAATCTGAATCTGAGGCGTAAATGTTTGAATTTAAATAAGATAATATTGTTTATTTTTTTTGTAAAAAGATATTTAACTTATATAGATATAAAACAATTTCATTCTTAGAATACATAACGTTTATAAACATTATATAAAACAATTGAGTCATAAAATTAACAAAGCATAACAATGTGAAAATAAAATGTGTTAAAACAAAACAATAAAGAATATTGTGTCCTAATTCCATCTCTTAAGTAGTCATATATTATTGATATCCTATAAATCAATTAAACATCTTCACCATTTTATAGTGTTAATTTGTTCACCATTATTTGCTATGTTACTATGTTAGTTGCTTTTGGGTCACATGTGCTGTAAGAGCATCGGGCGTGGTCATTCAAGCCAAAGCCAAAAAGTGATATCACATCATATCAAATCATCATTTTTCATTTTCATTTCCTTATCACTCACACATAAAAAACTCATTCCCTAATTACTCAAGCCAAAATCTCACTTTTAGGACTCACCATACCCAATTAAAAGGGGACGTTGGTTTGACATGAGAATGGCGCCATTACACCTAATAAGGAACATTATACATAATAACATTTATCAGGATTTACTGTAGCTTAGCTACAGTAGCACAAGCTACAGTAAATACACTCACAGTGAACAGTAGAATGTACAGTAACTAACGGTCGTTAAGTATTTAACGACCGTTAAGTACTAACGACCGTTAATTTATTATTATTATTATTATTATTATTATTATTATTATTATTATTATTATTATTATTATTATTATTATTTTTTACAATTGGTCATTCGTCTTAGAGGTTCGTTGCAAATTTAGTCCTTATAACTAACGGTCTTAACGACCGTTAATTTTTTTTATTTTTTTATTTATTTTTTTATTTTTTTTTACAATTGGTCATTCATCTTAGAGGTCTGCAATTGGTCCTCCATCTTAGAGGTTCGTTGCAAATTTTGTCCTTATAACTAACAGTCGTTAACTGCAATAACTGCTTCTTTGGCAAAATATCCCGCGGCAACGCGCGGGTGATCCACCTCGTTCATAACAAGGATGATGTGATGTAGTATGTGATATAAATCAAAACTTCAAAATGCAAAAATCAACTGTAGTTTAAAAATGACATCTATTGACTCTTTCAAAATTTGTTTCCAATACATTCTGTAAACAGAAATAATTTGTAAATGCAAAAGTTTGATGGGCCATGCAAAAGTTAATAGGGTAGACTTATTGAATACCAAGTCACAAAAAGGATTGGTTGAAATAGTTTGATGGTAACTTGCACAAATGTAGTTTGGCATTTTACCAAATTGCATTTCTTTGCATTAAAGGAAAGGGTTTAATGTCCGTTCACTTACTTTGCACAAAACTTGCGTGTAGCAAAAGGCTAAATACATTTTTTTTTCCCATTATTATTATTATTATTATTATTATTATTATTTTTTTTTTCTGAGAGAAATTTCGAAATTTCATAATTTCATATTTACCAAAATGACAAATTTTCAAATGCATGAGTACAAAGCACAAAATTTGGATATAGAAAAGACGTCTTTCCAATCTACGAGTATAAGAACACAACCTTCAACCTTGAAAATGTTCTACAAACAAATTCCGTGACCAAAAACAACCTTAAACACATGCTTTTGTAGATGGGAACATGTTTTGAGGTTTTGTTTGCGAGGCGATGTAAGATAACTATTCATCATATTACAACCTTCTATATATTAAAGTTAAATGATACAATACAAGTTTTCTATCTTGCAAGGCTAGATGTCCTTTTCTACCTTTATTAGAAACGGAAGCAGTCTCTCTACCTTAGGTAGGGGTAAGGCTGTCTACGTCTCCACCTCCTTCATACATCGTGGAAGACAGTATTAGGACTCATAACCCGTGAAAGATGGTATTGGGAGTTAGTTTACTTTACTTTACTTTATATATTAAAGTTAAATAATACAATACAAGTTTGAAAACTAAATATAGTTAATTTTACAAGAGTTATGATCAAAAGAGAAGTAAAATTAAATAAAAAGAATGACAAAAAACCACAATTACACATTTCAAATACACTTAAAAAAATAGATGTATCTTCTTTTAAATTTGTAACTCTTATTTAAAATGTACGATTAGAAAATACTTCGCACTCTTCTCATGATCCTTCTCAATTTTACCAAACATAACCATTATGATGCTGTTAAAATAATAGACACAAATTTGGTATTTTGTTGGGTGGTCATAGAAATAAACCCATTTGTAGAATTTCATGATTACTCTCATATCTTTTTTCAGTTCAATAGTTTTTTTGGGAGTTTGATGATATCAGCATATTAACTTATTTAAAGCCATAAAACAAATCCAAACGTATCTCATTCATTTTCTTATCACAGTAATTCACCTAATTTATGATCATCAAATATCTTATGCTACTTCAAAAATTATCTCAAAATACAAAGTCTCTTTCTTTCTTCTTGTTTCTTTTTTAGCTAAAGATAGGTCTAAGAAAGGGAATTTATGGAGTTACAGTCAAATAAAGAGAACCATTCAAAATACAAAAAGTCAGAAGAATAAACCAAAGTATAGAACACGAAATTGAATCATGAGCAGTCAACAGCCCACCTTCATAGCAGCCACTCTATGTCATCATATTCTTCTTCCTTAAATCCTCAACTTTTTTAGAAAACTTGGCACAAATTTTATTACTTTTGTCACAAAATCACATATCCAAAATGGGTAGTAACAACTTTGAGGATTCGGGTGTAATGGACCTAACAAGAAACATCATGATCATGTCAATAATCGGCTTATTCGTAGTCATGATCTTTGCTATCGTTGTCCATTACTTCTCAAAACGTCGTCTACAACGTATGATGGAAGAGTATACCAACCACATGCAGTCGTGTGAGCAACGAGGCTTGGATGCTTCATTCTTGAAAACCATAAAGGTGGTGGAATTTGATCCTAAAGAGTTTAAAGAAGGATTAGAATGTGCTGTTTGTATATCGGAAGTAGAGGAAGGTGAGAAAACTCGGATATTGCCAAAATGTAAGCATGGGTTTCATGTCGAATGCATCGATATGTGGTTTCAATCACATTCAACATGTCCCATATGCAGAAACTTGATCAATGATCAAACGGAGATCATAGTGGAACAACAAGAATCCACAACAAATGTTTTGTTGGAAGGAGACGAAGTTAACAATAATCATGAGGGTCAGGATCAGGGCCAGGGTCAAAGTCAGACGTCGTCTTCTGAACAGCCGTCCTCGTCATCACTGGAAACATGCAAGAATAGAAGACCAGATTTGGTAATAGATATACCGCAGGAAGAGGGTAATGATGAAGAAGATGAGAAAACTCCAGCTTCATGTTCAAGAATGAGATCGCTCAAGAGCATAATGAGCGGAAGTTCAAAGTTTAATCCTTTTAGTCCCGGCTCAGGTTCTGGGACCTTATAATCAACAACCAAATTTGAGTTGCATATACAATTAGTACAGTAATAAATTAGTTCCAACAAAAGTGTAAATCTATCATTTTTTATTCTATTCAAAAAATTTTGAATTAAAGTATATATTTTCATAACATTTGCATATTGCATTTCAACTCTAATAAGTATGTATTGCGTGCCCATGTGTGGATATACAGCATGCCTCAAATCAAGAGTGGTCAAAATCTCAGAAATAACACTCAAAAATAGTATGATCTAAAGCACTCTAGAATAGCTGATCAGGATTGGATTCTTACAGGGTTCGATTTTCGTTGGTTTGCTGTAATAAAAAACATGCCAAAATCCCTAAATATTCATAGTACATATACCCAAAATGATCTTGCATGTGACAATACTGGTATAGTGGTATGGCATTGGGTAGCAAAGCATGGTCTTTTTTACTTTTGAAATATGAAACACTATAACTGTATATATTAATCTTGCACATTTGTAGCTGACACTAGATGGTAACAATATAAAAAATTAACATTGGGATCAAATCAAAACAGACACACTGATCAATGCACCATCACATAACTAATTCTTACTAATCTTATTTAAAAATAGCCAACCAAGTGACCAACCATGAGAACATATTGACAAATGGAGCAAATAGAGGCCGCAAAGGTACCACAACAGCACTACCAAAGTCTGCATCTTTCAGTATTTACAAACTTGTATACTAATATTATCACGTGCCTAGTCATGTGATAACCTTTTGAAAAGTACCAACTAATCTTAAAAATTAACAGTCAAAGATCCCTTCCACAAGAACACAATCACCACACACTCACATATATAAAGGGAGATGAACCTGCCTATAATCCTTAATACACACCAAAAGCAATCATGAACTCAAACTCTAGGACAATGTTTCTTATCTTTCTTGCAATAGTACTACTTAGTGGTTCATGGCGTAGTGGAGTTCAAGGAAGACTAGTGCCAAAAAGGTCAATTTTAGCTTCATCAACATCACAGACTCTTAAAGATTTGCACGTAGGAACAAAGGAGCATTTCAAGAAGGTGAAAACGAGCTTCAGAAGGATACCTCCGAGCAGATCAAATCCTATCCAGAACAAGTAATGAGATTTTGGTTTTCAACATGCTAGACCATAGATTTATAATGTTTTATGTTTAGGTTCAAGGGCCATTATGTAGCAAATTTCTACTAGTTTTTTGTATTATCTTAGATTAGTTCATATTCCAACTTAAATGTAACTATCAGTTTAGAAATGCGAATAAGAAGTCATCTATTACAATACTAATCATTTTCACTGAGTACAAAATTGTGAAGATAGAACTAAACCGACTATGCACTTTGACTATATTGGTGCAAGCTAAGAAAATACACTGGAAAGACATTGGATATATAATAACGAAAAAAACTAAGTTTCACGATCTTTCACCTTATTTGATGACTTTGACGAGTGCACGTTTAAGTATAAATCAAGCATTGTGTTTTCTCTTTTTGTGCTTGGTTTTCCCAGCATTGTCTTCCATGGTATGTTTGGTGAATTTCCCAGAACCCCTTTCAGTTCCATCTGAGTGACGCTTTTGGCCTGACTTTTTGAAAGATTGTTGAGCCAGGAATGGAGTGGCATTATGGGTTAGATGAGTGTCAATCTCTTTCCTCATGTCCTTGAGCTTCTCTTGCTGTGATTTTGGACGATTTTCCGTGAAGGATGCATCATATTTTGATTTTGTTTCCTTTGAGCCAAATGTAGATATGAAATCATTGTATGCAGATTCTCTTGAAGTCTGTCGCGATTTCCACTGATCAGGTCGTTTTGCATACCTATTTAAATATGAAAATAAAAACATGAAATATTGATCGCTATCAATTGTGATTTTAACTTTAAAAAACATATCAATAAAAGTGAACTTAATATAGAAAAAGAAAATACCCTTCGATATCAAGTTTCCGCAAGAGGTGTGGGCCCTGCCTTGTCTTTGAGAGCTCTGCTTGAACAGTTGACATCTCTGATACAATAACCTCTCTCAAAGCCAGACTGCTCACATCAAAGCACTTCTCAACTGTAAAGGAACCCGATTGAAACACACAAAGCTCGGCAAAATGTCCTTTAAGTCTTCACATACACAACACAAGTCCAAAGAGAAACAAGTCAAACATCAATACCAAATAAAACTAAGAACATATGGATTTTCGACCACAAAGAGAACATGCACACATACTTGATGATTAATTTACGCTTTTGTTTCCCAGAAGCGTCAGAAGTAAGAAAAGCTTCAATCACCCTCGCCCCTCCAGAGTCCTTTATGGTGTCAAGAAGATGGTCTTCTTCCAATGATGTCATACTCGAGATAAAAGCATGGATGAAATCCTATAGAACAAATAACAACAAAACGATTAATACGATCTGCTACAATCGCATACAAATATTAACTAATTGCGCCATGTATCATACTTTCACATTTTTGTCATTGCATATGTTTTCTTTTATTCCCCTTTGTATGCAATATACAAAGATTTTAATGCAACCGTATGTACTTACATGACATCAATTGGTAAAAAAGCGAAAGCATGTTGTAATATACAATTGCATTGAGCTGTAAATATGTTGCTTATAATGAAAAAAAAAAAAAAATGACGTGTACAATGACACAAAGGTGAAAGTATGTTACATTTTGGTGCAAATGTGCAATTAACCCTATTCTGCAGGAACTACTTTTACATGTTGGAAAGAACAATTTTCGATAGATAATGAAGTTGAGGGAACATAGTTAAGAGCATATATAAATAAAATATATCACGTACGCTTGGAAATTTAAAAACTGATTGAAGAATCAATGTCCCCATAGTATGCATCCTAGCACCAATTGGCCAATCCCAGTTGGATTTATCTTTGCAGTAGAAGTAGTTATCAAGAAATAGTATCCGAGGAACAATGCACCTCGGGGGCTCGGTTTCCACAGATACAGCACCAGTAAGAGCTTGACAACACTGCAGAAAAAAAATAAAAAAAGAGCTATCATAAGAAAATGATAAATTTTAATTTAAAGTCTGGTGAGTCGATAAAGATAAACATCGCATACCTTTTGTTCATGGCTATGGAGCTTCTGACATGCAGCAAGTAGAGAAGCAACGACCCCCCACTTGCCCTTTCCTAAAAGATCTTTAAATCTTGACCCAAGTTCCTTCCAAATCAGCTCAACCTATATGTGACAAAAAAAAAAAAAAAAAAAGTAAATTAAGGGTTAAACGCCCATATGGGTCAAAGTTTCCAGATTAAGGCAAGTGTTAACCAACATAAAAAAATGCTCGAAACTTTTGGACCACTTACATGATCCTCACTTCTAGCCTGAGCAATTAGTGCTTGAACAATAAAGTTTCCGCAGTAATGAGTAGACATCTCATACAATGAACCTTTAAAAACCTTTGTAATTAACTCGGTGTACAAGTTATCAGGAGCAACTTCTAAGATGACCTGCATTAGCAAGACAACAATGTCAATATTGAATCAATAGTTTTAGAACCCACAAAAGAGTTGGATATGTAAGCAAAAACTAAATAATATTATTCAAACCTCCATTAAATGGCTGAACGCAGCTTCTTTCATTAAGCCTATAAGTTTTTTGGCAGCATTGCTGTCTATGAGGTTCCCTTTGCAGCCTAAAATAACCGGAATCGCATGTGATAACTCCTCCTCGTATCCAACCAGCAACTTCAAAGCAGTCTGTAGAACTAAGCTACCATATTGATCAAACTGCAAAGTTTCAATATCTTTTCTAGCAGCTTTAAGAATCTCCGCCACAAGAAACTTTAATGTATCAGGAAATCCCATCTGCGTCCCGTGGAACCCACTCCCATCCGACCGAGAAGGCTTCAGATTTAACCGTTGTGCAAGAACAGCAGATGACTTCTTGGAATGAACGTCTGATGAATCTAACGGCACCCCTTTACAAAGACACAAAAGACTTCGAAGAACATGAGATCCATGACAGTTGGTCATAACCTCAACAGGATTGGCAACAATTGCTTGACATATATCATTCAAAGTGACTTCAATAAGAGATTGGTCTCCACCTTCTTGAAGATGTGCAGCTAACGATTTGAGAGCTGTTTCAGCTACATGAGATCCAGATTTATCCATTGAAATACGAGGGAAATCTTTTGAACAGTTTTGAAGAAAGTTACAAAGTTGATCTAAAGCACACCCTTCAAGAAGTGACTGTAACGTGTGACTTATGATATAATCGGTTGCAAGTTCAACTTCTTTCCCACGTGTTTCTTCCAAAGCGTTTCCACATATAGATGATCGTTCCTCCATATTTTCGGCACCTTCAATTACATTTGAAATTTCTGAGAAGTATTTTGCTGTTTCCGGATCAACGTTTTGTCTGTGACATCAAAACACACGCACAAACTACCTTCGTAAGAAGCCATTACTAAGATTACAGGAGTGTTTGGGATTGCTTATTAAAGCTGCTTATTGCGTTTTGATACAACATATAAGCAGTTTTGAGTGTTTGGATAGAAACTAAACAGCTTGTAATTATCTACTGAATTGATAGTGATGATAAGCAGTTTTGAGTGTTTGGATAGAAACTAAACTGCTTGTAATTATCTACTTAATTGATAGTGATAATAAGCAGTTTGAGATTTGCTTACTGGGTGTTTGGGACTGCTTATCTACTTATCGTTAAAAAGGATAAGCAGATTTATGTGTTTGTATCCGTTGTGTTTTTAAATGCTCATCTCCTTTACAGATAAGCAGGCATCAAGAGAGTGTGTATGATTGCTTATCAGCTTTAAATCCACAGAATAAGCAAATAAGCACTGATAAACAATCCACAAATACCCTCTCAAACTTACCAGCTTCTCATTATTTTACCCTCAAATCCGTAAATAAGCAAAATTGCCAAACACCAAAAAAAACCGCTTATATGACTAACATTTCGTTACACCAATATATTTACTTATAGCTCGATTAAAGTTCAACTCAAATAGCACAAGCAGTTTCAATAAACAATCACAATCCTACAATAAACTAAAAAGAACTCAAATTCCATTAAAAATAAGCATTCAAACCTCAAAAACGAGGTATGTGGCGCAGCAGACCCATCTTGATACTCCGAATAACCATCCTGCCCATAACTATCACCAACCGCACCACCAGACTCCCCACCTTTACTTTTCTTCATCGACTTCCGACCCATATTCCTTCTACCCCCACCCTGGTTAAAACTACTCCCCTCCCTATCGATATCACAGTCCGCTAACAAATCGCAGATTTTCGCTATTCTTAAAGGCAGAGCCTTTAATCCAATAGCAACCATAACCAAAACCAAAAACCCTAACAGAATATCTTTATTAACCTGTAGCTGTAACAAAAAAAAGGTATACTATTAGATAACAATTAACAAACATAAACTAAACATGTTATAGGGGTTTTCGTTTAAGCTTATTTGTGGTCTTATAAGCTTATTTGATATCGCCTTATATTTCATAAGCCCAAACTTCCAGCTTATTTTGAGGGCCTATATATTAGTTTCGGCTTATATAGCCAGCTTATGGCTTATTTGGTTTTGGGCTTATGCTTCATAAGCTCACTTTTCATGGCTTATTTTAAAACTTTTAGGCTTATATAAGTTTATTAGGTCATAATAAACTTATATAAGCCGAAAGGTTCCAAAATAAACCACAAAAAGTGATCTTATGAAACATAAGCCCAAAACCAAATAAGCCATAAGCCGAAACAAATATCCTCATAAGCTTATGATGAAATAATAAACTCATATAGACCCATAAGTCTTAAAATAAGCCGGAAAAATGGGGCTTATAAAATACAAGGCAAAATTAAATAAGCTCATAAGCCCACAAATAAGCTTAAAAAACACTCTCTACATAAAAAGTGACATATGAAGGAACTAAAACCTAGAGTATATCATTAGTATTAGAAAACATGATAAAAGAGATTATATATAAGGTGAAATTAACCTACGTGAAATGATGTAGAATGGTTTGACTAGCTGAAAAACCTTTGCTTGTTTTTTGCTTTGTGCTGCGGCTAAAACAGGGCGGTGAAGAAGAAGGTGAAGGAGCTGTTTCTTGTGGCCAATTGGGCTTGCAGATAGTGAAACAAAGCCCAGTACAAAACTTTGGTTTAGACTTTTGTCTTTTGGTAACCAAGATTTTTGGTCTTTTAGCGGATTAGTCTATGTATTTGAATTTACCGTCACACATACTCAAATCATGTAAAGACCTCTTTTTATAGAAGGTTAGCGTAGCCATTTCATGGTTATTTGCACATAGCAGGAATTTAACTTGGGACCTTGCACATTTTAGTGTTATAGGCACTATATATACTACGATATAATGCATTTGAGACTATTCTATAATTAGAAATGCTTAAATTCTGAATTTTACTTGTTTATTATGGAAGGATTTCAAAATTAATTGGTTAGGAAGCAGGTTGGTTAGGAAGCAAGTTGGTTAGGAAGTTGGTTAGTTGTTCAAACTAAAATTATTTGGCTTAGCCATCTCTATTATATCTACTTATAAAGCATAAAAGCAACTAAATGTGTAAACGAATATCGAATAATGCAAATGTCACAGGTACCCGCCGCCGTATTGCGCGGATATCGTTCTAGTACATCATCAATGGGTATAATGGATCAAAAGTAGTCAATGATGTATGGATGTCAACGAAAAAAAAAAAAAAAAAAAAAAAAAAAAAAAAAAAAAAAAAAAAAGGTCAAATTGAACAAAACCGAACTGCTTTAGAAATAAATCTTTGTTTGATATTGGTTTTTGAATCAAAACTAAATCGAACTAAATTCAATGAACAGTTATAGTTTGATCCTGGTTTTAGCTAATGAAATTAAGCCAACCCATGATTTACTTGATCTAACATAACACATAAGACTTTATATCATGATTTACTTAAACAAAAATATATAAGTTGCAGAAGGCAAAGAAACTTTATGGGTCAAATGGGTTCATGCAGTAAAACTCAAAGGAAGAAGCATATGGCAAGTACATAAAGAATACAATGACAGTTGGATGTGGAAGAATATTCTTGAATTAAGAACCAACGTGAGATACAACATTATCAAGGTAATTGGGAATGGAAAGACAACTAATATGTGGTATGACCAGTGGAGCAGTATTGGTATTATTAATGACACAGTTACTGCAAGAAGTATACACAATACTAGGTTGTCTGAAAACATGACAGTTAGTGAGATGATTGCTAATAATATGTGGAGATGGCCTTAAGAGTGGAATGTTCAATACCCAATTCTTGCTAACTTATCTGTTCCACAGTTAGTACAATCTGCAGACATCACCAAATGGAAAAGGAATGATGGTAGCATAAGTAATTTCTCATCAAAAGCTGCCTGGGAGCACATCAGAAGTCAACATGAGCTGGTAAGGTGGAATAAAGTAGTTTGGTTCAACCAATGTAACCCAAGAATGACATTTATACTTTGGATGGTTGTTAAAGGAAGATTGCAAACTCAAGATAGGATTATGAAGTGGAATAATGATCCTAATATGAAGTACTCGTTGTGCAAATATGTCAATGACTCCCATAGTCACTTGTTCTTTGAATGTGTTTATTCCAAAACTATATGGGAAGCTATTAAAGTCAAAATGAAGAATGAATGGATGTCTAATTGATGGGATGATTGATTGAGCCTAAACGGTCAACCTAAATTAACCAAGTGAATTTGGTCAACAAGGTCAAACTGCCTAGAGTCAATGCTTCGTGGATAGTATAGTTTTTCCCCGGGTCGTTATGTCCCGACGAGATTGCAATGGTGCTTGAAAACGTTTATAGGAATGAGTGGCACTGAAGACAATAACCAAAGATGGCTGGGAAGTGATTATACTACTGATTACTTGGTATTTGAACAATTGAAACAGTATTAACAATTACAAATATACAGATATGATTTACACAAACACAAATCAGAAATCAAGATTGTTTACAGACAGAAAAAGGTGAGATTTAAACAATTTAAAACTACAGGGGGTGCAAATGAAAATTTTACAAACTTAATTATAAAAGAAAATTAAATTAAAAAGAAAATTATTTTTTTGATTATTTTATTATTTAATATTAATTATTTAAATAAAAACTATTTAACTATTTTCTTTAAAACTATTTAACTTATACTAAAAAGATTTATATTACAAATTTAAGCTAGAAAATTGCAAAGTTAATTTCTAAAAGTCTAAAATAACTAAAAATAAAATTAAAAATTAAAATTATGTATTTTTGTCTTTTTGTGGATTTTTTTTATTAATTAAATACTAATTATATTAATTAAAGTATTTAAATTAATTTAAATTACTAATAATACTAAAAATGACTAGAAAATTATAGAAAAATTTATAAATCTAATTAACCATATCAGGAATCCTAAAAAATAATAAAAAGCTTATAAAAATTATTTTTTAGACTATTTTACTAATTATTTACTTATTTATTAATTAATATCTAATTTAACTAAATTAATTAAGAAAATTAGAAAATGAACAGTAGAAATTCTAGAAAAATTTCTAAAATTATTTTATGACATGTAAAAGCTAGGAAAAATATAAAAACTAGGTGTTACTTGATAAAAACTAATTATGCTATTTAATACTTAAATATTAATTAATAATTAATAAAACTAATATTAAATCTAATAAGTACTAAATGACAAGATAAAAATCTGAAAAAATTACCAAAAATACTTTAACATAAAATAAAATTAAGAAAAATATAAAAATGCAAGTTACTTAAGAAAAAGCTAAAAAGGAAAAGTAAATAGATAAATTCTATTAAATAGAAGCTATCACTATTTTTAAAGTTGGTTTTTTCTGGATTTTCTTTTGGAACACTATTTTATACCTAAAAAATAAGAACTTTTGTGAAAACACTTTTTCCAAAGCTTAAAATTAAACAAAATGGACACTAAAAGGCTTAACAGTTTGACTTTTGTTGACTAAGGCTATGAATGAGCCTCTGTGGGGTCCACAGGGGTGAAATTTGATTCAAAAAAGTTACTTGGACATGAATAAGCAAGAACCTAGCAACTAAGCTCACTAAATAAGCCAATAAGCCAAATTAAGCACTTGAGCTCTTTGGTTTCAAACAGAAAGTGGGACAGATTACAAGGATGATTCTAGGTAGGTCCCAGGGGTATTGAGCTCAAAAGCTTGGCACCAATAGGAAGGTGGGCAGCTTATGAGTCCAAAGAGCCAAGGGGGTGTTGTGGGGCCCACTGTGTAGGTCTGTGGGACCACTCAAAGGTGAGACAGTAGGGTGGTCTGCTGGTGCAGCAGGGGTCTGTAGCTGTGTTTGAGGGCTTATGGGGCCCACACAAAAAATTGCAAAAATATACTGAAGATGGATTCCTAAAGTTGAGGTGGGGTTTTTTAACTTCTGAAAGTTTCAGGCCCTGAATCCCATCACAAAAATCAATTCCTTGAGTTTTTGAGATTTTGCCTAATGTGCAATATTTGACTTTTGAAATTTTTGTACCAAGTTGACTTTCATGAACTTAGATTGATCCTAGGTGATTGATTATGTTATACTAAGCTTAAAAGAGATGAGATTGAGCACCCTAAACTAGTTTTGAACTGATTTCAATGAATTGCCATCCAAATTTATCAACAGATGACCTGTTAATGGCATATACATACACTTTTGACTTTTTCTTTAAATATGTCCAAACTGATGGTCAATTAGAGCTTATATGAACCTAGGTGACTCATTTGAACCAAATATGTCACTAATAAACAACAAGAACACAACAAGATAGCTAGAACCAAACACCCCTATAGTGACTGTTGTTAAGGATTTTCAAAGCAAATGCTTGATCTAAACCATAAAACTGATAAGTTACTTATATTAAACCATATTAAACACAAATAAGCTAAATCAAACAGTATTTAACAATAGAAACTAACAATTATATTTTATGAGAGATTAACACTAAAAATTGGAAATTTGAAACTCACAATGGGCCTTGTGCTCAAAACCAGGAACAAAGAGTTGCTAGCTCAGCCTAATACCTCCCATGAGGTTCTAAACCAAACTCCACAATCATCTTCTCTTCTTTTTCTGCTTTTTGATATTTTTCTTTACTATTTTTTTATGATTTTTATGAATATGCAAGATAACTGATGCTAACTAATTTAAATACTTTCAAAGCTTTTAAAAGCTTACTAGTGACCAACCTGAGCTTGAATAACCAAAGAAAACCAATATTAAAGATAAACTGAGATTTTGAATATTTGAAGTACAAACTGATCATTGAACTAAAAGCTTACTTGATTGATACAAATCACTTCACATTACATTAATAAGTCCCAAACTACACTTTTAAAACTGAAATTGATATAAAAAGGGCTAAAATAAGTTACAACGATTTTCTAAGCTAACTGAAATTGATATAAAAAGGGCTAAAATAAGTTACAACGATTTTCTAAGCTACACTATAACTACTACTACCCTAATTACCCTTCCATTCTCCTTTTTTCTTCACTTTTATAGACCAAGGGGACATTCTCTTTCTTTCCCACTTTCTTCTGAGCCATTGGATGGGCACTTTTGATCCTGACCGTTTGTTTATTTTTGGCGGGAAACACTGTTTAAGCCAATTGGGTCTGTGATTGCGTGTGTAGGGGTAGCATTTAATGCTGTTTGGGAAGTGTAATTGTGGAAGGGATAAGGATGATGGGGTGAGCAGGGCAAGTGGTAGTGAGAAACCACTGGTGGTATTGGCTCAGAGGTGAGGTGGAAGGGATGAGAGGGAAGGGTGGTTTTTGGTTTGGGTTGACCGGGGTTTGACCCCGTTATAATACTAAGGGTGGTGTTGGGCTGAAGTTGTGTTGGGCCAGGGAATAGGGAGTGTGGGCTGGTGATGTTTATTTGGATTGGATTAGGATTTATAGGTTTAGGTTTAGTAGTAGTAATAGGTCCATTTGGTTTGTATAGGATTTAAGCCCAAGGACCAATGTTGTAAATTTGGATTTTGAGGGGTTTGAAATGTAACATTCTCAAAGTTATCAAAAGGACTATTTATGCCAAGTTTCAATTCCCCAAGGACTTAAGATGTTAAATTTCAATATTTAAAACCCGGGGGACTTGTTTTGCAATTTTTGGAACTTCAGGGATCAAAGTTGTAATTTTGCAAATTTGAACTTTAAAGGACTTATTTTGACAACTTGTGAATTCCCAAGGACTTGATGATATTTTTCCATGTTTTTGAATAACCAGGGACTAGTTTTGACAACTTTTGAAAGTTGAGGGATTGAAACAGCCAAATATGCAAACTTTGTTCATTTTTTATTTGTTTTTACTCATTTTGCATCTGAAATATATAAAACACAATATTTGGAATATTTTCAGTATTTTGATGCATTATTGAGTGTTTTTAAATGTTTTTGCAGTTTAGATTGACAAAAAATGATGAGTATTTACACACTCATCAATAATCTAATTGAGCAATACTCTAATGAACCCTGCAACAATACTATTGGAAGTGTTCTGAAGAGACTTGGTTTGGCCACTTGTGTTTACTACATCGGGAAGGAGAGGAATAAAAGGCTGTTTACTGCTGAAGAAACAGAGAAGTCAGACTTATTGAAGATCATTGAAGATAACATTAAGCTACAACTTATGTGTTTAAATGTCAAGAAATCAGTTCAAGTGATGAAAACAACACAAATATTGAATGTGGAGATGAATTATGCTAAGAATAGGAAGCAAACCAATGAAACTGTTTCTAAAACAGAGTGTTTGGGTCAAGGAGATAAATTATGCTATCTCATTGATTGGTTTTTAGCTGAGGGCCTTGTATCTTGTAACTATTAAAAGGGTGGTTGGATAACCAATGTGTTCATATTAGGGGTGCCAGGAGTGGCAACTAATTGAATGTGTTGCTTTGTCCAAATCAGCTTAGTAGATAGTTGCATAAAGTAGGTTTCCAGCACTTTTGGTGGAGTGCCAACCTGATGATGTCTGCTTTTTGGGGTTCATGGAGTTGTAGTTATGGACAAAAAGAAGTGGGAAATGTAGTCAAGGTGGGATGTATCCATGGGAAACTCTGTGCATGGTGAGTGATGCCTGAAAAGGAAATGTAGCTCTTTGCATTTGAGACCCATTGGAACAGGAGTTTTGATCTCTTCTCTTGATGATGCCCTGAACAAGAGCCTCTAATTTCATCTGTATGGGCTACATGAGAGGTTGGAGAGGTTAGGCAGGGTGTTTGTTCAGTGGAAATGTAGTCAATGAAGGATATTTCTCCATGGTTGCCTAGATAATAGCATTTTGTTGCTATGTCTAAAAGAATGGTGAATTGAGAATTAGCTTATTCCTGAATTGTATGATGAATTGTATCTGTTGTATTTCTCTTTTGAAAAGTTGTATAAGCCATCTGAGTTTGTTCATGATGAGCTATTTGAATTCCTTGTAAATTGCTGATTCAGTTAATTAATAAATTCAACATTTCAGGAAAAAAAATATATAAGTTTAAGACATTTAAGTAAATTACACGTAAGATATATATACTTTTCAATGTTTAATTCTTTACTATCATATATCAAATCTTACAAAGTGTATTTTCATAAATTAGTAAACCAATATACACTTAGTTGAATGACAGATGTTTTCTTTCAATAAATTCTAGAGTTACGTGTGGAAACTATCTCCTTTACTCTCGACAAACATTCTTTTATATAGACGTAGATCAAAGTTAGTCACGTGAGTCCATTTTGAATTGCCGAGTATTACACGGGTTAGTAATCATTCTATAAAACGCTTTTATTAATTACAGTTCAAAGTTTACTTTAGTGAATGATTGTGTATTTTTCATAACTTTATACTTACTTTCGTATTGTTTTGCAAAGTACTTTATTCCACTTTAATTTGCAGTGAGTAGTGTCATCTTGCTAAGGAGAGAAACACATTGGATCAACGGGCCTTTGTTATATCTTGTTGAACCAATAGTTGTCTTTATGTAATAATATCTTCATGTGTCTACTTGTTGATATCGAATCAACAAGGCATAATGTATTTTCAAGTACGAAATAATATTTTGACTCTTGATGTGTCACTTATAAAACAGCGGACAACACTCAATCATATCATTTCATAAAACTAACTTACATTTATTTTTATGTTTAAATATATTTATTTTAAGAGTTAAAGTCATAAGATACCAACGTACTTTATAAAATTTCTATATATGGGTAATTTACTTTATAGAAACTCATTAACACCATCGATACATATGAATTTGTTCAAAAGTTAGAAACATTTCAAAGGTGATCGGTTAGAGCCGATTGCCAAGTACAAAATCTGTACACCTCAACATATCAACCGGTCATTTTTCCCCCATTATTCATACATATCCATGTCATTAAATCTTGTCCACCTCACCCACCTAATTCAGTCAACTCTATTTAAAACATACTCCCTCCGTCAAATATAAGTCCAGTTTGACTTTTTGAATTGAACTTTGACTTTAGATATATTTTTGAACTATATATTACTTGATGAAAATTATACCAAATGAAAATACATTGAAAACACAATCCATTCATATATTTTACATCAATTCTTATATAATACAAACAAAAATATATAAGGTCAAAGTTCGATTCAAAAAGTCAAACTTGACTTATATTTTAGGACGGGGTAGTACGACGTACCCACCCCCAATTTCACCCGCCCTTTTTTCCCTCAAATTTCTTACATAAACCTTAATTTTAAATCAATGTAATTGGTTCAACTAAAATTCAACATGACTAAAGGTTAATGTAATTATCACTTGGATCTTGTTTTTTTTTTTTTTTTTTTTTTTTTTTTTTTTTTTTTTTTGTTTTTTTTTTTTTTTTTTTTTTTTGAGTTTAGTTGTCTAATTATATAATAATGTTAAAGTCCTTAATTTTTAGGTAAAGTGGATAAAAATCATGTCTTTACTATTAACCTAAAACAGGATGGAGTTTTCTATGTGATCGTTTTGGCTATGTTCAAGGTGATGAAAAGTAATTAACATATTTGAACTTCAAAGGTGTGTGTTATGAAGATTATCGTAAAATAGTTAGACGTTTAGTGCATGCCAATGTTTAAGTTGTATTATTGCAAAGTAGGCAAACCATTAAAAGACGGTGTAAATAAACTAAAAAAATGATGGGGATCTTCAAGACTTTCTAAGTTGGTTAAAAAGCAAATTGGTTTTTGACTTGCATACATAGCATTTTGGGTATGATGCAATTGATTTTAAAAATCAACAGGATGTTGGTCATGAATCTGATGAGTCTAGTGATGCATATTGTTCTAGTGATGAAAAGGATATAGATATGTAAACTTTTTTAATGAACGAGAAGATAATGTGATGATTAAGAAATTAACTACAAATGACCCTTTTCTGAATAAGCATTGAGAATGACACTCGAAGAAAAGGAAACGGTTGAGAAGGAATACTTACAAAGAATGAGAGAGGAAGAAGAATGGGAGTATAACCAATATTGGTACAACCATAAGTGGAGCCTAGAAGAATCCTTTGAAATAGAGCATTTGAATAGGAAAGTGCAGACTATTAATGAGAATCTGCAAACACAAGAATCTGTTGTCAATAACAATTCAGAACAACTTGTTGAGCAAAGGGTAGATCAACCAATTTCAGACTTGGTGTGGATGAAGCAAGTGCGGAAGTAGTTCAAGAAAGTGCAGCAGCTGACAAGGGCAAAGGAGTTGATACAAATGCAACAGCTGCCAAGGGCAATGGAGTTGATACAAGTGCACTGGAAAAATAAGAAAAGATGCAAGGAAGAAAAAGGAAAGCTACAATAACTAAAGAAAACATGATTTACCATAAGAACACGGGTAGATCTGAGAGGATTTTTAGCATGAAAATGAAGAAAATAGATTTTAGAGCTAATGAGTGGAGTGACATTAGAACCTGTTTCTTTATTGCATTTATTTTAGTCATTAGGAGACATTAGCATGTGAACTTGTTGTATTTTGTAATGGTTGTATTGCCATGCCAATTGTAGTCTTTTGTGGTATCAAACTCAAGGGGATTTTCCAAACTCAAGGGGATTTTCCCCCACATGACTATTTGTCATGAATATTAGTCTTGATAAATGAAAAACTTTTAAGCGTTTTATCTTGTATATTGGTTCTCATTCGTTTGTTTTTTATATACCATATCAACCCATATAAAAAAACCACGTACTAACACTCTTACAAAACAACAAGAAGCACAACATATTCATTCATATTTGATTCCCAACATACAACATACAATTGCAAAACATGTACAAAAATGGACTAATTTCATTGATAATACAACAACAAGAAGCGAAAAGAACATCAAACTTATTGACTACCATAAAGTCAAATGGGTCATAAGAGAAGGAATAACTTCATCCTGCAACTGCATTATCCTTTCTCATCTCATTTGCCAATTCATGTCATTCATGTGGAGATACATCTCGTACATTTTATGCCTGTATCAATCATGTTCAATATCCGGATCAAACTACAACCATATTCCACATTTCTTCTTTGTGGTTTCTAAATCAATGTACTTTAACAAGTTAGGGATTGTTAATATCAAGAAAAAAGTAAAAGAAAAAAAAAAATCATCATGAAGAAACTTACTCTACGATTGGGAAAAACAAGAATCGTCTAGCCGGATTTGTTGGCATCTATGATGATTGAACCCTAAGATGAAGCTTACAAGTACAAAGCTTGGAATCATGTCGACGGTGTGAAAGACTTGAAGAAGATGAAGACATGGCATTTTTTTTTTTCTTTTTTTCTTTTTTTTTTTTGGGAGAGGGGGGGGGGGGGGGAGTTAGGTTTAGGGTTAGGGTAATGACAAGGACAATTATTAAAAATGTGTATTTGGAGTTCTTGTAAACCTAACCCAATCGGGTCTAAAATGGGTATAATAATAAACCTAGGTGGAAAAATTGAAAATCCACGTGGATTAAAATAATGACATAGAAAATCATATGGGAACCTTTCTAATATTTACCCTACCAATAAATACGGATGGTGTTAATGGGTTTTTATAAAGTAAATTACCCGAAAAAAAATAAATTTCCAAAATTCAACTATGTTTAAAAATGGAAGCCTGTAGTAAAAATGAAGATGAAAGGTAAGGTTCATGCACTTATTCATTAGTTAGCAAAACACTAACACACGTAGAAAAACAAACCACAAGTAACAAATCTGAATTATATGTTCATATGTAACGTTAATTTTACTGATGAGTAGCAAGAGAAACTGATCGATTGTTTAACACATCCATGACTTGGAAAACCAATAGACGGTGATGATTGCACACACATAATCTATACACATGCAACAATGAAAAGTTAAGTGTTAAACAAATCAGTTGTATTACATACTTACCACCATTTACATAATATTGCACAACCGCATATGCTAACTCTATGTATGCATGGACGAAGCTTTGTAGAGGCATGAGGGCGTTGTGGCCCCCCAAATTTAGGACCACTCTGTGTATTTAACACAAAAAAAGAATATATTAAAATAAAATTAAAAGTTTGGCCCTTTTGAAATTAAAATATTGTATTTCGGCCCTTTCAAAAAAGTTGGTCAAGCTTTCATCTTATGTGCAAATGAATCTTATTCGAGTCATCTTTAACAACATGGCAGATAAACATCGACATGGATGAAACCAAAACAAATACGTACTTCAGGAAAAAGTCAACTAAACAAGACTAGGGGAAAAAAATAAAAGCCCGACATGTTTTAATTTTTTAGATAATTAGGTTAACGTGCAAGCCTAATTGTGAGTTTAATCTTTATGAGGTTTAGCGTTTTAAGTTTCTTATTTTCAAAGCTACGTGTCTATATAAATAGGCATGCAATATCACAAATGTAAAGCATTCATTCAATAATACTCTACTATTTAGCATGGTATCAAAGCTTTAGATCTCATCCTCAGATCTTGCCGGCCACCTTTAGCCACCGCCTCGACGCCCCATCATCAAACCCTAGCCATCGCCGTTTATCAGTACTTAAAAAAAAACTCGATCCACTATTTCAGCCATGACTCTCAAAGCACAAAAAGTTGACGGATGTTTTACAATAGGTCAACGACGTCTTCGTAATTAAATTCCGAAGAAAAGCATATCACAATCGCAACTGTAGCCACAATGATACGCCGGAACAAAAAGCTATATTCAAATGACAACAATCGCTCACTGTTTTGTTTTAACTCTCAAACCTCTTAGAGTTAATTGACACCATTAGCGACCGTGGATTCGTAATTAAATACTGAAGAAAATCATGGTGGAATCGCTGCCTTCACCAGTTGGACACTTTGTCATGTGACGTTATAAGTCCAGATGGTCGTCAAAAAGAAAAAAAAAAATCAATCTTTTCCGGATTACGCGACTGGTTACATATCAAAGTCTTGATTCTTTATCAAAATAGTTATCTTTAGATTTAGTTTTATCTCTAGGTTTACTTTAACTATGTTTATTTTCCAATTTGAGCTTTCGTCATTTGAAAGTGGGAGAGTATTAGACGATAGACGGCCCAAGCCAGTTGTGGGTTTGGGTACATTAGGGTTTTTATGATACATAATCTATAAATATTTGATTATTACTGACGTTTAGCTTGCGGGGAATTCAGTGTTCTACATGTATTAGATATTTAGTTTAAGGCCCAAGCCTAATTGTGGGTTTAGACTCTATTAGGTTTAGGGCTTAGGCTCGATAGACCAACCCAAGTCAGGTTGTGGGATTTGGGTCTTTTTACTAGCCATCGACGGGTTTCATCATTCAACATTGTAACTGACAGATCGGGTCTGATCCTGAGACATAGTCAACCGTCATGAATCGCTACATCTCTAACGCTCGTCAAACCTTTCTATCTCTCTTCAAAACATAATCCAACCTAAGCTCATAATTAGGCTTTTAACCTAGTTATACAATAGATTTTACACAAGTTACACTATGTTGCAAAAGTCAATGAGTATCTCGAGACCCTGGTAGTGGTTCGTCCCTAAACACCAAATTTTACATAGCAACCTAGTAAGTCACTAGACTTACACTAAACATTATATACAAATATAACACGTGAATACAACTTATGAATTATGACTTACAACTCCTTGTAATCGGCATACAATTTCCTTATAATTTTCTTGTTGACTTATAACTTATGAGTTATGACTTTGACACTTGAAAACATTAAAAGTCAAAAGGCCCTTTATGCACTACCTCTATGTGGTTGGCCATTTGAAGGAGTCAACAAGAGATTTACATAGTCATAGAAAATAGCAAATCATAACTCAATAAATTAACAAAAATAATGTCAAACGGTAATATAGTAGTCCAAGTGATATAAATATATTGTCCGTTTGCATTTATTTCCTAAAGTTCTAAGAAATTGCGTCTTACTGTTACAACACGGCCAATGTAGTCGGATAAACCCCTAACAAAGTAACACTACTTTGTTTAAAAAAAAAGTAACACTACTTTGATGTCAAATCATGCAACGATACTACACATGCATGTCTTTATCACTGAAGAAAACTATCAACGGACCACTGCCCTGTCGGTACGATTTCAAAGTCTTTCAATGAAGGTTTCAACCCACAAGGGTTCGAATCTGGAGAAGACAGGGTTTACTTCAATTTAAGTGTCGTGCCTTCGGGCGGCTTAAGTTGAAGGTTTTCCCCCATCAGGTTTCAAATTGGACTTGGATTTCCCCAATGAAAGTCAATTTTCAAAAAAATTTAAGTTCAGTATAATCAAGTCAACGAATTAAATCTTTCATATCACAAGTCCAGTGTCTATATGTAACATTTAAGATCATATCTATGGACATAGCAACCATACTCTAATACTAGCTAGTTCAGTTTATAACTATGTTATCCTCGAGGTTGTTACAACCTTGTCGTCAGCTAACATTTTACGAGATTCAGCTAGCGACGGAAAATTTTGACGAATCCTTGGTAATAGGCCGTGGGGGATTTGGCAAGGTATACAAAGGAACAATCAATATTGGTGCAAATGTTAAGAGTACTGTTGCTATTAAGCGGCTCGATTCAACATCGAATCAAGGAGCATCAGAGTTTTGGGCTGAAGTTGAGATGCTTTCGAAGTTAAGGCATTGTAACTTGGTATCTTTGATTGGTTATTGCAACGATGGCCAAGAGATGATCCTCGTTTACGAGTATATGCCTCGTGGAACCCTTGAAGATCATCTCCACACACGTCTAAGCTGTATAACTTGGGTGAAAAGACTCAAAATATGCATAGGGGCTGCTCGTGGCTTAGATTATCTTCACACTGGCACCGGTATTGAGCATGGAGTTATACATCGTGATTTCAAGAGCTCTAATATTTTGTTACACGATAGTTGGGAAGCTAAGATTTCAGACTTTGGGTTGTCCAAGGTAAGCCCAAGGAATCAGCCATCTACTTATGTCAACACTTTGGTTAAAGGTACATTTGGATATCTAGATCCAAATTACTTTCAAACTGGTAGGCTGACTAGAAAGTCTGATGTGTATGCATTCGGGGTGGTACTATTTGAAGTCTTGTGTGGTAAACGAGCAGTCAATAGTACTCTTGACGAGGAACATATGGGTTTCGCCTCATGGGCCCAAGATTCTATCAAAATGGGTAGACTAAAACAAATTGTTGATTGTAATATGAGAGGGACAATCTCGTCTAAATGTTTAAGAAACTTTGGACAACTTGCAAATCGATGTTTGCATAACGATCCAAAACAACGCCCAACAATGGCCCAGGTTGTCGTTAGTCTTGAGTCTATACTAGCCTTACAGGAGACGGCCTATAGTGCATTGCGCCCTTCGGGCATGCCAATCTTTGGTAGAAAGTTGTTGAAGTTTATTCTTCCATTCAATAGGGAAAACTCAGGTTTGATATATCTTATTTTCACGTTTTCTAGCTGTTTTGTCAAGCTCATTTAGAAAAACATTAAATCAAATCTTCTCTGGAATTTTTTTTACAATGAACTGAAGTATTTACAAAATATCTCTATGTGATAATTGTATATATGTAGGCAGAAATAAATTTAGCAAGATTTGTTTAAACTGACATGTGTAATAGTTTGTACTTGAGTGATACAGTAATTAATAAACCGTGTGACCATAGTAGACACTGTGCTATTTATCGAATATTGAAATTTTGGTCGATTTTAATAGGTTATATGGGCTTGGAGAGACATAACAACGAAAAAGAAGTTATCAATAACCATCTTTTACCATCAATTGTTGACGAACGACCTTCTTTCTCATATCTTGAAGCCGAAAATTCAAAAGAAAATGACAATGTGTGGGCTGGTGATGATGATATTAATAAGTCACTCCCTTCAATAGAGGGATTACAAGTTTCAGGAGAAGCTATTCCAGGCCATGAAATCCAAGCATGTGGATACCCTGTAAATGGGACAACGTGTTGTGCTTTCAGGTGGGTTCACCACCTTCAAGATGGATCAATTAGCTACATTGAAGGAGCGACGAATCCTGTGTACATTGTCACAGCCGATGATGTAGATAGATACATTGCCGTAGAAGTCCAACCAACAGATGGCAGATACCGGATGGGAAAGCTCGTAAAATACTTTGCTAACGAAGGCCAGAAGATCACTTGTGATCCTATTATGCTTGGTGAAATTCAGAAAAACTTTAAACTAGGCCGTGTGAAATTTAATTTGTTTCATTGGAAGAGGTCTTCTGATATTTGGGTACGAGCTACCTTAGAGATCAAAAGTAGTAGTTACAAAATTAAGCTTAATGGACCTAATGGTAGTATTATCTATAATGAGAAGTATACACCAAACACAGTTATAAGTCTACCAACAGAAAAACAGTTTGAGTTCTCAATTATTGACAGTGAGGGCTTTGTGACATACTTGCAGACAGATTATACTTCAACCGATATTAGTTGTTCAAGAGACGTGATTGTTCTAACAATGAGGTTATTTAAACAACGAGCTATCGACAATAACAGGAGTGCTTAATTACTTCTTAAAGTAAGTGTTTAACTAGCTGTATAGAGTCTCATTACATACATTTATACTATATATTTATACATAGTTTCAGTTTTAGGTTGCATCGATCTAGGTTACCAATATGAGTTTTTACGGCATGGGAACTCTCTTGTTATGTTAGTTCCAACTCCAATATAGTTTTCACAAACATACCCTCTCCCAGTCATGGATTGCTCGTTTAGTATAAAAACCAAGCCGTCATGGTTTGATTGGATTTTTTATCTTGTTTATGCCCCATGTAATACTCTGTATGTTGTGAAATGTGAATTGCTCTTTTCTAGTTACTTGATAGTTTATCTAATAAAATTTGCAAAGACACGTACGCTCGGTGAAGACATCAAAGTCCTATCGCATTCGTGGCTTCTCCATAGGAACAATAAGTTTAATCCGAATTGGTTAGAATGGAATGGTGATCCTATATATTGTGGCTCGTAACAATCTATTGCAACTCTCTTGTATTTTTATCTAGCACTAATTTTGTTTTATATAATCTCAGTTAAAAGATAGATAATTAGATATTTGTAACATGTTTTGGTTTTCTGTTTCAGATTTTTAAATTTCTAATCACTCAAAAAAAATTATACTAATTGTTTCTCAAAGTATATATCTACCTAACTTTTGAAACTGAGAATTAAAACACACATTAAATGCAACCCATCAAACACCTCATGAATGACTTCTGCACCTATTCACTCACGTTCGTCCTGCATTAAGCCATTTATTCACTCACGTTCGTCACTGCATTTAGCCATTTAAAACACTCTGATCAAGGTCCCGACATAGGTACGGCAATTATGACATACACGCTTAGAAAAAGTTCTACATACACAATGAAAACGGAAAATTTGTTATGACACTAGCAAAAAGCTAGAATGGAAAACAAATGCATTACAAAAAACACATAACGACAGGACGCTAATTCTAAAAGGAGTGATGTTATGGGTACCCTCTAGAGGTTAGTGACACCCCCAAGCCACTTTTATCTACTTTGTCTATTGTGTGCCTGTGGACACGAAAAGATAATATTTTACTATTTTATGTTCCGTATTTTCATTTTCTTAATACTTTTAGCTTATGAAACTTTATATTTTATGTTTTGTAATTCAGTTTTGTAGTTTTCTAATAAAAACAAAATTTAAAAATAGAAAAAGAAAATGGGTGCTATTATCCATTTAGGGAGTATGTATAACTAGAGGTGGCAAAAAAACCGAAACTAGAACTGAAAAGAAACCCGAAACCGAAACTAGTAAACACCGACTTTTGACTAAGCAGAATAGAGCCGTTTTTTTTTTTTTTTTTTTTTTTCTTCTTTTCCCTTTTTCCCTTTTACATGGCTATAATGTCGATCTAACCCCATTTAGCCCTCCTAACTTCCCTATAAATACCAAGGTTGAGTTTAGTTTAGTTACAACATTCAAATACTCTCAAAACACTCAAAAATCGCTCACGAATGGCCAAAAACCGATTTTCTCATACTTCAACTTCCGCCAGTGTTGGTTCTTCAAATGAACCTACAACACGCTGCAAGACTTGAAGAACCGATAGAATACGAAGAACAATTGCAAGAGATCGAGGTAGAAGAGGGTTATGTAACGCATCTTTCCGATTAAGAAATCGCTTTCGATGAAGCTACAAGCGCGGCTAGGACCGCCGAAGTTGAAGACGATGATGAATAAATCGTTAAAATGTATTAAATTTATGGTTCAAGTACTTTGTGTGTGTTGTTTATGAGTTTCTTTAATAAAATTTGAAGTTTATTGAGTTATTGTGTAGAGACAAAAAAAAAAAAAAAAAAAAAAAAAAAAAAAAAAAAAATCGGCCCTGAGCTATTGTCCAAATTTGCACCAGTTTTTTCGAAACTGGTTTGAACCGGCTCGAAACCTGTTCTATAAGTTCTGGTTTTTTTTACCCCAAAAACCTATAGAAACTGGTTTTTTTTGTTTGACCAAAAACCGAAACTGGTTTCAAACCCAAAACCGGTTTTCGTCAAATCCGGTCAATGTCCACCTCTATGAACAACCCTTTCTAAAAACCTTACGCAAGCAAGAAAAACCGCTTAGCTATTAAAACTTCTCGACGACTCGCTAAAATCATAAAAGAAAATCTACATCGATTCTTTTTCTACAATTTTAGATTCTAAGCACAACGCAAAACTGAAACCTCGTCTTTGTCAGAGAATCTAAAATGTTACATAGATTTTTCAAGTGAAAACCTTTGCTATATGTAATTTTTCATTTCATAGCATATTCGAAGAAAACTAAAATACCAAAAATATATTGCTCAGTGGCTGCTTACTATTCAATCGAATAATTCTACAATTATAGTAGGTCCTAGAGAAAACAATATATTAAAATTTTCCATAAATGCAAACACGATAAATATCATACACTCATTCATATCTAAAAAGTCACAATTCTTCATCACCTCATTTCTATCACTCTATCATGAAAAACCAAATCTTTGCCGGAACAATGTTGGAGTCCGGCAACAAGAAAAAGACTATCTTTGCGGTTTTTGCTGTAGTCCTACTTGTCTCGGCCTTTATAGGCATTGTTGTCGGAATTAACTCTAAGTCTAAATCCGAAAACATCAGAGGGACTACAGCTCACGGTATCATCAAATCATCATGTAGCGTAACCCTCCACCCAGATCTATGCTACTCAACACTTGCCAACATCCCCGAAATAACAAAAAAAATCCAAACACCAAAAGACGTCATCGAGCTATCTGTAAACAGAACCAAAGAAATAATTGAAAGAAACTACTTCACAATCAAGAGAATCAGTTTGAGAGCCAATCTCACAAAACGCGAGAAAATTGCGTTACATGATTGTTTAGAAATGGTTGCGGACACGCTTGAGGAACTGAAAGAAGCAGTTCAGTTCCTCAAGACGTATCCAACAAAAAAAGGTATTCGGAAACATGTGAACGATATAATAACATTAATGAGTACTACCTTAACTTACCAAGAAACATGCATTGATGGATTCTCCCACGATAGGCATGATAAGCAAGTGCGTGAATCACTTATCGCGGGAGAGATCCATGCAGGGAAGATGTGTAGTAATTCGTTGGCCATGATCAAGAACATGACTGATACTGACATGGCCAACGAATCTGAGGTTAAGGGGAGAAAGTTAACCGAGGACGGCGTGAACTGGCCTGAATGGCTATCTGTTGGGGACCGTAAGCTGTTACAGTCTGGAACTGTAACAGCTAACGTTGTTGTGGCAGCAGACGGAAGTGGGGACTATACAACCATTTCTGCTGCTGTTGCAGCCGCTCCTTCTAGTTCGACTAGGTATGTGATTAGGATTGCGGCTGGTGTTTACCGTGAAAATGTGAATATTCCCAGCGGTAAACGAAACTTGATGTTTTTGGGTTCGGGTAGAACTACGACGATAATCACAGGAAGCAGGAGTGTTGCTAGTGGTAGTACTACATTCAATTCCGCAACTGTCGGTTAGTAACATTTATATCTTTTACCACTACACTATTCAATTATTCATGTTTTTTTGGCATATGCACATGTTCACATATCCAGAGTTACTCCAATGTTTGGCTTAATATTACTAAATGACCAAGTTGTTAGTTAAAGTCTTAACAAAAGCAAATATGAGTTAGTGTTTGTTATAGAAATATATTAATTGATATCTACACTTTCATTGGTTGATCCTTATTGTTTCCGTATATAATTAGAAGTGTAGTAGAATTTGATTTTTAATCTTACTGATATAGTGTTATACGTTATTTACTTTTTTACCATATATTGCATGCAATGTATGCAGCTGCTGTGGGTGATGGATTCCTGGCACGAGATATTACATTTCAAAACACAGCCAAGACACTTCTGGAAACCAAGCTGTGGCAATACGGGTTGGGTCAGATCTATCCGCATTTTACCAATGTGACATGATAGCATACCAAGACACTCTCTATGTTCACTCCAATCGTCAGTTCTACATAAACTGCTTCATAGCTGGCACAGTTGATTTTATCTTTGGTAACGCTGCAGTCGTGTTCCAAGATTGTGATATTCATGCGCGTAGACCTAACCCAAGCCAAAGAAATATGCTCACGGCTCAAGGCCGAAGTGACCCAAACCAAAATACAGGAATTGTGATACAAAAATGTAGAATAGGTGCCACCTCGGATCTAAGGCCAGTTCAAGGAAGTTTTCCAACTTATTTAGGTAGGCCGTGGAGAGAATACTCTAGAACAATTGTGATGCAATCGGCAATAAGCGATGTTATTAATCCGGCTGGATGGTTTCCTTGGAGTGGGAATTTTGCACTTGATACATTGTATTATGCCGAGTATCAAAACACGGGGGCAGGGGCAAGTACCGCTAATAGAGTGACATGGCAAGGGTATCAGGGGATTATTAGTACCACAACGGCTCAAACTTTTACGCCTGGAAATTTTATTGGTGGTGGAAGCTGGTTACGAGCAACCGGATTCCCTTTCTCTCTTGGGTTGTGATTATTGTTGAATTGCGAGCAAAATAAGTTGTTTTGAATAACAAGTTATGAAATTATGTATTGCAAGTTTATTTTGAATGAGAAAAATGTGTACTTGTTCTCGGAGTTTATCTAGTATTGTACTATTGTGGATTTGTGGGTAGGTATATTGTAAGAAAAATATGTGTAATTATCTTAATATAATTCCATGTTATAGTAGTACTACGTAGTTTGATTTCATCAAGTCATTTTCATGAGCTTGTCCTATTAAAATCATTTTAAGCTTATGATAAGAAAGCAAGAAAAATTGGATTTCCTACACTGTATAAACAGTCCAAAAGTTGATTTTGCAAGAATGATAGATAGGTTTTTAGACTCTTCAATACTTCCAAGTTCCAATCATAGTAGGACCTAGATAAATAGAAATGAATAACCAATTATAAGTAGTTTAGTACTGTTCCTACACTTCTGTTCACTCTTCTTCACTTCATTTCCTCAACACTCAAATGATCAAGGACATCTTTGCCGGAATCCAGGATTCCGTCAAGAAGCGAAAGATCCTCACAATTTTTGCTTCTATCCTACTTATCACAGCTATTGTCGGCATTGTAGTTGGAGTGAACTCCAAAAGCTCCAATGCGAATTCCGACAATAGCTCTGACAACATTAAAGCATCCACCTCTCACGCTATCATAAAGTCGTCATGTAGCATCACCCTCCACCCCGATCTATGCTACTCCACGCTTTCCAACAGCCCGGAAATCACCAGAAAGGTGAAAACATCAAAAGATGTCATTGACCTAGCTATCAATAAAACCAAAGAAGTAATCCAAAGAAACCACGTCGGGATCAAGCAGAAACTTGCCGCGAGAACTATTCTCAGTAAACGCGAGAGAATTGCGCTCCAAGATTGCCTAGAGCTAGTTGCAGACACTCTCGAGGAACTCAACAAAGTAGTTGAGTTTCTAGAGACGTATCCTAAAAAAAAACGTCTTCGCAAACATGTAGACGACATAATCACTCTAATGAGTACCACTTTGACGAATCAAGAAACATGCATAGACGGATTCTCTCATAGTAAACGCGACAGGAAAATGCGTGAATCGATTATTGATGGTGAAACCAATGGTGGGAAGATGTGTAGTAATTCGTTAGCCATGATCAAGAACATGACCGATACAGATATGGCCAACGAAGTCCAAATAAAGGGACGAAAGTTAGTGGATGAGGAAAAAGATGTAAAGTGGCCCGAGTGGTTGTCTACAAGAGACCGAAAGTTGTTACAGTCAGGAACTGTAACACCTGACGTAGTTGTAGCAGCCGATGGCAGCGGAGACTTTACAACAGTCTCTGCTGCCGTTGCGGCTGCTCCTAATAGAAGCACAACCAGGTATGCGCATGAGCATGGTGTCTGATTTAGTAGTACATTGCATTTGCCTAAGATATACATTATAATTTTTATGACAGCTTAGAAATTTGTTTTTGTATAAATTCGTGACTGCAGATTTGTGATTAGTATAGCGGCAGGGGTGTACCGAGAAAACGTTGATATTCCAAGTAATAAACAGAACTTAATGTTTATTGGTGCCGGAAGAATGTCAACAATAATCACAGCCAGCCGCAGTGTTGGTGGTGGTGTCACCACTTTCAACTCCGCAACTGTGGGTCAGTAGTACATCTGTTTTTCACTTCCAATCATACATATGTACACGTGTTTTCCTGTGTTTTATCTTCTTACAATGATTTTTAAAATTGTTATATTATTTGTATATATATGTAGTAGAGGTGTTAATTTGTACTCAAAATCCACAAAATTGGTTAATGAATAAATTTTTAAAAGATTTAGGCACATTTGATCCCCTACTTTTTTTGAAATAGGCATATATTGCTCATTTAAAAGTTTAATGGGCATATATTTTCTCTTAATTAGATAACATTACAATTGTTTATAAAGAAAAACTTATAGATATAAGATATTTAATTTTTTAAATACAAATGAGTTGTTAAGTTTGAGGAATTTATTTCGTCGTTTTGGATATTTTCTTTTTGGGTATTTTCTAAAATGATTCATATAACATGCGTCCGTTTGACCCGCGCCCGTAGCCTGTTTGACCAGTGGCCCGTGCCCGCCCGGCCTGCCCATTTTGCCACCTATAATATAATATGTAGTAACGAACCTCAATTGTTTTCTTGGACCCTTTTGGTAAGCAACATAGAAAAATATTCCATTTTTCATAGAGGTTTGATTGCTTCATCTAGACAATGTTGTGTAGTTTATTCTGCATTTATGTCTCAGCAAAATGTACCTTTCATTATGAGCTATTTTATAGTAATGTTGCTACTAGGATTGGTGAAACATCGTTGTTTGGGGTCCATCAATATTTCTAGGCATGTGTCTTTTTATATATTGTCGGCACACCTCAGCATATAGTTCGTATCTAGAAACAGTTCAGACTTCAGAGTATGTACGTGTATTTTCTAATACATTTGTATAATGTACTATAGGATAAAAAACGAAAAAAAAAATGAATGGATTCCTTATTTAATTTTCTAAGTGTTGTTTGCAGCGGCTGTGGGTGCTGGATTCCTAGCGCGCGACATAACGTTTCAAAACTCAGCCGGGCCATCAAATCAACAAGCTGTGGCACTACGAGTCGGGTCAGATTTATCTGCTTTTTACAGATGTGGCATGATAGCATACCAAGACACTTTATATGTCCACTCCAATCGTCAGTTCTACGTCAACTGCTTCATAGCCGGCACAGTTGACTTCATATTTGGCAATGCTGCAACCGTCATACAAAACTGTGACATCCATGCTCGTAGACCTAATCCAAACCAAAGAAACATGGTTACGGCTCAAGGAAGAAGTGACCCTAACCAAAATACAGGAATTGTGATACAAAAATCTAGAATAGGTGCCACGGCTGATCTTTTACCCGTGCAAGCTAGCTTTCCAACATACCTAGGGAGACCTTGGAGGAATTTTTCTAGAACGGTTGTAATGCAATCGACTATAAGTGATGTGATTAATCCGGCTGGATGGTTTCCTTGGGATGGGGATTTTGCACTTGCTACTTTGTACTATGGAGAGTATGAGAATACAGGGGACGGTGCTGATACGTCAAATAGAGTGACATGGCCTGGATATAGGGTGATTACGAATGCTACGGAAGCTCAAGGTTTTACTGCTGGCAATTTTATTGCTGGAGGTAATTGGCTAGGGAATACGGGCTTCCCCTTTTCGCTTGGATTGTGATTCTTGGTTATGTGATTTGTATAATTTATTCAAGTCGAGTGTATAAATAAATCATGAAAATCCGAAAGCTGTATTGTGATTCTTCATTCGTGTATTGATTTTCACTTGCTAGTCTCGTGATTATTATTACGTATGAATAAAGATTTACGTGTATTGATATGTTTATTAGACTTGTTTCATTAATCAGCAGTGAACTATTTTTATGTGTTTGTGACTTATAAGACAAAATTTGTATATCCTAATGGGCTATCATGTTTCTTCTTTTGGAAATATGTTTCCGTAAGAGTTGCAACACTTCAACTACTCCAATATCTCAAAGAAGAAAAAAAAAATGAAACACTGCCCACAAAACATGAAAATTAAGGGGCCGCTTGGTTGGGGGTTAAGGGGTGGGCAAAGGGATTGAAATTAATTTCGGGCCCACTAAATAACTAAAGAGGTGCTTGGTTGGAGGTAGGCAAAGGTATTGATTACCCACTACGGGGTAATCATCCATTATAGAGTAAAACGGGGGGTAAGGTATTAATTACCCACCTCCTCATTTCTTTGCATTCCCTTACTCTTTCCCTTTCCCTTTACCTTTCCCTAATTTAAACCAAGCGGACCCTTAGTCTAACATACAAACAAAACCTCCCAAAGCCCAAATCAACATACTTTGACTACAGGGTAAAAAACAAAACAATTGTAATCTAGAACGCTATAAGAAATCCTAATAAGAATCAAGTTTTTATCATCTGACCTCTGCTTAATTATAAGATGACACTCTATGATTTATCCTTTTAATGTAGTATATGCTCTCTATATGTTATTGTTTCAAATTAAGCCCGCCTTCACTATCAGAGTATCATCGATTAGTTACGCTTTTTATATATCACAATATCATGCATGCCGTCAGGCCAGTATCTTATAGGGCTAATGGTCTGCATCAAATTTGTCACATTTTCCTTTTGTATCACTAAACTTTTAATTTTTCTATTGTAGCATTCAACTTTCTTAAATTTCCTATTGTAGGCCTGTAGCGGCAAAAAAGTGACGTGAAAATAAGAAAATTAAGGAAGTTGCATGCGTACAATAGGATGATTAAGAAAGTTGGATACGTACAATAGGAAAATTAAAAAAATTGGATGATACAATAGGAAAATTAAAAGTTTAGTGCATACAAAAGAAAATGTGACAAGTCTGATGTATTTTCAGACCACTGGCCATATCTTATAAGAAATATGTATACAATATTGGTGAGTATTGTCGTTTGTGAGCTTGTGGCGTGATAATTACTGGTCTATGCTATCTATAAAACAAAAATGGTAAAAGTGAAAAGTGAAATGTAAAAAAATTAAAAATGAAATTATGAAACAATTAATTGTGAGCAATTAATACACATATGTTTCAAAAGAAAACTATTAATACACATCAAAAACCAGGTTGACCAGGTTTAATTTGACCTGTTTTTTCAACCCAACCTGTCGGGTTGACCCAGTTTATATTGACCCATATTTCAACCGGAACGGTTCAACCGGTTGAACCATCCGGATCGAGCATGGTTTCAAAACATTATGTTTAATCTCCAAATCCTCAAACTTTTATTATTTTTTATTTTTAACCTATAAACTTTTTTTTTATCACTCAAACTAACTCCGGCTATAAAATTCTGTTGTTATGCACGGATATCTGTCTAGAAAAGACAAAGTCATAACACCATGTTTGTTTTAACAAAACTAAATACAACCTCAAGAAAAAACAACCAAATAATAAGATTTTAAATAAACTAACAAAAACCAAATGGGTGTTGTTTAAGCTTACTTTAAATAATATTACTTCCAAATATAAATTCATAATTTCTATAAATACAATGGATAAGTGAATTTAATAAGGTAAGTATTAATATAAGTGAGTTCATATTCATTAAGCCATTACCAGTTTATGTCTTTATGATGTATGATAAATGATTTAACAACGACAAAAACATGTTGCTAAATGGAAGCGTGTTATGAATCCGTAAGTTTAGCGAATACGCGCTCACCTCGTTATCTATATCGTCATAATTGGCCCTACTTAATCACCACAATCTAATCACTTTTTATTTTCATCAATATAGTTAAGTATAGAGTAAATTAAGTATTTCATAGTGTTGCACAATCTCATTATATATAAGAAAAAATAATACAACAAAATATGTGTGTTTTTACGAAAACTTTTACTTACAAAACCAGCATCTCATTTCATAGTACCGCTAGACTTAAAACTTGACTTTTTAGTGGTCTTTAAACTTCGGGTGTGCAGTTAATATTGTTTTGCCTCTTGGTTAATTAAGCAACTTGTTTTTGTATATGTAGTCATTTTTCTTCTTGTATCTAGTTATGTACAAGCTTTTTAAAAATATTAAGTCGTTTTCAGTATAAGACTAAGGATCAAATGAGAAGAATTCTTAAAATAAGAAAGATGAGAAATAACTATAACTACATACTAGAGATGCATCAATTTGAATTAGATGCAAATCTAATCTTTTAGATGCATTGTAATATATTTTCTAGCAAAAATTAGATGCATATACATATGTTAGATGCATTTTATCAAGTTAGACGAATCTTATCTATTTTCCGTCCTCTGCGTGTCAAATTTGTTGCTAGCTATTTTGCATCATTTTCACTTCAAAATCACTTTCGAAACTAATTGCGATACATCTAAATGAATAGAGATGTATCTAATTCAAGTCGATGCATCTCAAATATATGATTATAGTTATTTATCATTCTTCTCATTTTAAGTTTTCTTCTAACTGCATCCTTACCCTTCAGTATAATATATTGTGATATTTGGTAAAAAAAAAGAGAACAACAGAATCTTCTTAACCATCAATAAGTTATGAATTTAACTTTATTAACCGTTAAGATATTAGAAATCTATTGATATGTATACCAATCTACCGTCCAACCAAAACTACTTGAAACAAACGTCTTCATGGACATTGACATCTGTTTTATTATAGTAATTTATACTGTATTATATTTATGCTGATTTTATGATTAGTAAGGTGTCCACTTATTGTAAGAGATGCAATATTTATGGGTAAAACCCATAAAAATATCATCTTACTTTCAAAAATATCCCAACTTGACCAATTTATTTTTTTATTGCGAACTTTACAAATGAACTTTCAAAATTTTAGCCGACTTGAACCAAATATTTTTAGATAATAAACGCGTCATTTCTATTTTTTTTTTTAATTTCCACCGTGGATTTTTTGACAGCGTGGATGTTGACCCGTTTTTGACCCAAGTTTTATACCCTTTTTTAACCCGACCCACGTATTATTATTAGATTAAAAAGAAACCCTAGCCGCCATTGTCTTCTTCTTCTTCCAAAAAACCTGCAAATCACTTCCTCATCATGTCTTCATCTTCTTCCAACCATTTGCACCAGTTGAAACTGAGTGTAAATGCTATCTTCCACTTATGAAACTCACTTCTTGGACCGAAGATAACCCTTGCAGACGCTTTCTTGTTTGCCTCACTAGCCCTGTTCTTATTTGGCATTACCCTGTCTTTTTTACCCTTTTTCCGTGCACACTTCCCTTCTGCAACATTCCTTCCACAAAATACAAGAATCTCTCTCCAATCATTCTTCATAAACCATAGCTGATAACCATGGGCAACACCATAGTTTGTCAAGGCTAATTTCAACTGAAATGCACTCTCATATCTCATCCCTAAAATTGGTTCCATCTTATCCCATGGTAATTCAGGGTCAAAAGCAGGATATACTACACCTTTTTTTACCTTATATAGACAGAGTCAATACTATCACCATCTGGATCTTCTTGTGGTACATCACCATTATCAGGGACTTGTGGTTTCTTAAATGTAACCCTAGCACTGCATAGCCTATTTAGGAAGGTATCTGGTGTACTAAAATCCTTAATGACTACATTTTCATCTCCTTCAGCATGAAAGCCAACATTGTCTATATCATCACATTCATCACTAGAATAATAGTCATCACTATCCTCTATAATTTGCTCATCAGCTTCTGATTGTTTAATGTATTCCATGACATCATAATCATAGTGTTCCACATACAAAGCAATCAAATTACCATTTTCATAACCAGCATTCAACATAGCAACAACATCTTCATCTGACCTAAGCTCTCTTATACCTAGGGCCAATGTGGTATCATTTTTGCTATAATACAACCTTTTAAAGGAATGAGTAGCTGGAATTAACCTTTTCACAATTTCAGCCAAATCATGTAATGACATGCCATCGAAATTAGCGTCTAATATTAATCTCAATTCACCATCTACGTATTCCAAAGGGGTTGAAACAAAAAGACCATCGTACCTCAATTGTATTGTGAAAACACCATTCTTTGGTTTCTTCAATTTTGGACCTGCAAAATTAGGGTTTCAAAGAGAATTAGGGTTTGTCAGCGTATACATGATTAGGGTTATATAAACAAAGATCTAATACCTTTTGCCATTATCTTTGTTGTTCATCAAGCTTTTGATGTGTGGATTTGATAAGCGAGAGACGTTTGAATAAAATAAGGTTTGATAGAAATGAAATTGGGGGAAATTTGTTATTTATGTTGACCGCACAACGAGTCAACATTCACGCTGTCAAAAAATCCACGGTGGAAATTAAAAAAAGAAAATAGAAATGACGCGTGTATTATCCAAAAATATTTGGTTCAAGTTGGCTAAAATTTTGAAAGTTCATTGGTAAAGTCCGCAATAAAAAAGTAAATTGGTCAAGTTGGGACATTTTTGAAAGTAAGATGGTATTTTATGGCTTTTACCCAATATTTATTTATTTAGTTTGTTAATTAAGCTAATTACCGGAATGAACCTATAAGAAGTTATTTTACGGGAATGAACTTTTTTAAGGTGCTTTACCAAAATATGTCATCATCAAGTTTTTCATTTTCACCAAATTTTTTTCTATTAACCATTAAGACACTTCTCTCTCTTCTAATCGCGTTTTCCAAACAATACTCCATTGAAAAACTCAAAAAAAGCTTAATTCCTACTCAATTTTAGCGTATTTTTCAATTTTAAACCGATCAATCGATTCTAAATTACAATCTGCACACTTCTATCTTTTGAATTTTTTATTTTGACGCATTTTACGAAAACCCCCAATTTGTTTCAAATTTTGACCTAATTGATAATTGAATATATTCGAGTATTATTCATTGATTACTATAAAAATGAGTAGTAATTCTAGTGAATTTGATTAGATTGTTAGAAATGACATCAAATAGACCAAAAAAACACAAAATTCTCGTCTAAGTATGGGGACACTGTTTGTAATACAAGTGTGGCTAATTCATTAAGGAAAGCTGTTGGGAAAAGTAAGAATGATACTAGAACAGATGGAGTTGGGAAGAGTGGGAAGAATGATGGATCAGGACAGATTAGGGAGGAGAACAAGGTGGAGGTAACTGCTACTAGTAGTGAAGGCATTAGGGTTGAGGAATTGGAGGATCATGGCAAGGATGTGGTTCATTATGATGCTGTAAGTCCTACATGCACTAATACTTTGAACTGTGATAATGAAAAAGATATAAGTGTTCATAGTGTGGTCAATAACAAGGGAAATCAGAATTGTGGAAATTGTGATAATAAGAATGTATGTGATAAGAATGTGAATACTACTTTAAGTGCTGATGAGGATGTGAATAAGAGTATTAAAAAGTATGGAAGCTTTGCTAATGCTGTTGAGGAAAATGTGAATAAATTTTCAAATGTTCTAGATTTTATTCCTCCTGAGATTAGTAAGGATGGAGCTGATATTGTTGTTTTTGAGGAAGAATTGGTACTAGAAGGCTGTAAGAGATGGAATAATACTATTTGTGGTACTTTGTTGGTGCACAAATGACTTTAGCTGAAGTAAAATACAATGTGAGGAGAATGTGGGGGAAACATGGGCTTGACAAAGTATCTGTAAATGGTAACGGTTTCTACTTTTTCAAGTTTAGAACAGAGGAAGGGTTACAATTTGTAGTTGAGAATGGACCTTGGTTGATTAATAATAGGCCTATGATTGTGCAAGAATGGAGTACTGAGGTTAATATCGAAAAGAGAGATCCAAAAGTGTTTCCTGTTTGGGTAAAGTTGCTTAATGTCCCAATGGAAGCATGGACACAAAAAGGAATTAGTTCATTGGCAAGTAGCCTAGGTAAACCTATCATAATGGATGCTGTTATAACACAAATGTGTCACAGTGGAGCTGAGAAATTTGGTTTTGCAAGGGTACTGGTGGAAATGAATGCAGATAAGGGATGCCAAGAGAGAATTGAGATACATTACTTGGATAGCCTGGAAGTCAAAAAGAAAGTTAAATTTGTGAAGGTTGAATACCCTTGGAAGCCAGTCACATGTAACTATTGTAAAGTGTTTGGACATGGGATCTTGCAATGTAGTAGCAGACCTAGAACTCAAGCTGAACAAAAGTTACGGAAAAATGAGACGAGTAAGAATGGTGACAAGGAAGGATTTGTGAATGTCCACAACAAAAGAAACAATCAAAAAGAGGTGAGGAAGCCAATGGGATATGTGTATAAGCCAAAAGAAAAAGTGAATGAAAAGACAAGTAATGTGAAAAAGAATACAGAGGATGTGGGGAGTAGTTATAAGAATGATAATGCAGATAAGGAACAAAGGCAGGTTGAAAAGGAAACTACTGAGATAGGGAATGTAAATGCACAGGCAAAAACAACTGAAAAGACTAATAGCAGTGCAAAGAAAAAGAGTTGGAATCTCCCTGAGGAGAGTATACAGGCCTTAAAGAAGAGTGCTAATAGGTATAACGTGCTACAAGAATATGAAGATGAGTTTCCTACTATACTTACTGCACAAAAACAAAAAAGTGTTGATAAATTTTTGCAAATGAAGAAAAAGCCAACTGAAAAAGAAATGAGTAAATGGAGTGAAGACATGATGAACTATTTTAAAGAAAAATGGAAAGATGTTGAGAATGAAAATAAAGAAACACATGAAGATGTATTTGATGATTACTCTGACATTGCAATTCCATCCAAGAATGAAATTGGCACTACTAGTAAGAATGTTTTAATGAATGAGGCAGGGGGAGGAAGTTTTGGCAAATAAAAGTTTTATGGATTGCAACATTGGAGTATGGAATATGAGAGGTTTGGGAAAGAATTCTAGGCAGAAAGAAGTAAGAAGATTAATACAGACTGAGAGTTTGAATATATGTGGTGTTTTGGAAACTCATATTAAAGGGGGAAAATTACAAAAAATTTGTTTAAAGACATTTAGGAATTGCCCTTGGGTTTCTAATGCAGAAAAATGTGATGGAGGATGTTGAATCATTATTGGATGGGATCCTAGTCTGTTCCAAGTAATGGTGATGCATTCTTCAAGTCAATCCATGCCATGCTTAATCAGAGATCATTCATACAAGGTGAACTTCTTTTGTACTTTTGTATATGCTAGTAATAATGGTAGGGAAAGAAGGAAGCTATGGGCTAATATAGAACAGTATAAACAAGTTGTTAATGGGAATGCTTGGTGTATGATGGGAGACTTTAATGTGACCATGAGAGCTGATGAGCATAGTGATGGAGTTTCTTATATTACAACTGACATGCAAGAATTCATAGACTGTGTAACAAGTATTGAAATGGAGGATCTAAATAGGATAGGGGTGCAGTTTACATGGACCAAGAGCTTGAAGAACCCACAATGCAAAACTCTCAAGAAACTTGATAGAATTTTGGGAAATGTAAATATGATGACTGATCATAATCAAGCTCATGCAATTTTTCTTCCTTATTTGGTGTCTGACCACAGCCCAACAATCTTAAAACTGCCCCACAGTTTAAAGAAAAAGACAAGGTCATTCAGATTTCCTAATTATGTTGCTGATAAGAATGGGTTTATCAAGATGGTTCAAAAGAAATGGAGTATACCAGTTACAGGATGTAAAATGTTTGTGTTGATGAAAAGACTTAAGAATTTGAAATTCCACATTAAAAAGTTTTGCTGGAGTAAAGGCAATTTGTTTGATAGAGTAAATACCTTAAGAGAAAAGTTGAAAGAAATTCAGTCTAAGGTTGACAGTTATGTGCATAATAATGAATTGAAAAAAGAGGCTGCAAGGATTCTAATTAAGTATAATGAAGCCACTGAAGATGAAGAGAAATTTTTATACCAGCTTGCAAGAGCGGAATGGCTTAATGAGGGTGATAAAAATTCAGCTTATTTTCACCAAGTTATAAAAGGAAGGAAATACATGAATCATATTCATACAATCTGTGATGAGAGAGGCATTAGATATGAAGGGGAAGAAGCAGCTGATCAGTTTGTGTCCCATTTTCAAAAGTTTTTTGGAGATAAAAGAGATGTAACACCTATTGCTGATCTAAATGATTTAATTCAATTGAAGGTTCGTCAAGATGAAGCAGAACAGATGTGTAATGAGGTGAGTGTGAATGAAATAAAGGAGGCACTGGAATCAATTGATGACAACAAGGCACCAGGTCCTGATGGGTATACTGCAAAATTTTTCAAGAAAGCTTGGGATATAGTAGGTGATGATATATGTGCAGCTGTTAGAGAATTTTTTCACTCCAGCAAAATACTTGGGGAGGTTAATTCCACTGTTATTACACTAGTTCCTAAAGTCCAAACACCATTGAAAGTAGCAAACTATAGGCCAATTGCATGCTGTAATGTTGTTTACAAGATTATAAGCAAAATATTGACTAACAGATTGAAGCAGGTGTTATGCAGAATCATATCTCAGAATCAAAGTGCATTCATCCCTGGGAGAAGCATCACTGACAACATCTTATTAATACTAAAAGGTTATGATTGTAAAAGTGGAATGAATTGGTGTGCTTTCAAGATTGATATCATGAAGGCATATGACACTGTCAATTGGGGTTTTCTGGAAAAAGTAATGGAAGGTTTTGGATTCCCAAGTAAGTTTGTAAAATGGGTAATGACATGTATTAATACTACAGCCTTCTCAGTTTGTGTTAATGAGGATAGGTGTGGGTATTTTAAAGGTGGTAGGGGCCTAAGACAAGGGGATCCTATATCCCCTTATCTATTTACCATTGTTATGGAAGTTCTTAATCTAATGTTGCTAAGAAAGATAAGACAAACAGGGCAGTTCACTTTTCATGATGGATGTGAGGAGATGAAGATTGTAAGTTTGTGTTTTGCTGATGATCTACTTGTGCTATGCAATGGAGATGTAAATTCTGTTAGAGTCATCAAACAAGCTGTGGATGAGTTTAGTGAATCTTCAGGATTGCACCCAAACATGAGTAAAAGTACTATGTTTTGTGGCAATATAAATGATGAGCTTAAAAGTGAAATTCTGAGTATTGTCCCTTTCACGTTAGGGTCATTGCCAGTAAGATACTTAGGTGTTCCACTTATTACTAAAAGATTGGGTCTTAACGACTATAATGCCTGATTGATAGAGTCAAGATGAAGATTATGGACTGGAAGAACAAGTTCTTGACATATGCAGGAAGACTACAATTAATAGCTTCAGTATTGGCTGCTATGCAGACATATTGGGCATCTGTGTTCTTCATTCCAAAAACTGTTATTGAAGATATTGACAAGCTTCTCAAGATTTTTTTATAGAATCAAGGAGAAAAAGTCCAAGGGAAAGCAAAAATAGCATGGAAGAATGTATGCAAACCAAAGAAAAGTGGTGGACTGGGATTGAAGCCTTTTGATCAATGGAACTCTATACTGATGATGCGTGGGAATCGCAACAGGCTTTACCTCTCGAGGGATCTCGAGAAGCTTACAACCCCCACCAGGCAGTGTACCTGATCGTTGTAGTATAGTATAGTGACAAGTACCGGGGGATTGATCGTTCAGCTTAGGAATAGTGTCGCTAGGATTAGAAAGCCTAAATTACTAGTTCTAAAGGTGAGGGATGATTATTTTTGTATTTTTATATTTTTTAGAAAGCAATTAAAATATCGGTTTTTGGAAGAGTGGGCGGAATTAGTTGCTATTCAACTAACCCAAAACTAAGATGCAATCAAAATAAAATACTAAAAATGTAAATAAACTAATTATACTAAGGTTGAGAGCAGTAATTGGAGAAAATGTGTTTACTTAGATTTCATTACTCCCTAGATATCTTTTACACGTTAATTACTTGTTATAATTGTATGGATGACGGATTGTATTCCTTAATACCATTCATGGGGTGGCATACATAACTCCCCAATTCTATGAGCTCTTATCTCCTCCTACACCATGCCCAGCACAACTATAGGGATTGTAAACAGTGGCTCATGCATTAAATACAACCAATAAAGACCTAGTACGCCTCGGTTCATGTTTCTTAAGACGTTCAAGCATGTTACCATTTGGAGATCTGCCAGTTTTCTTAAGCCTAACATATAAAATCATTCATCCAAGACAAGAATAAACAAGTAATCAACACATAATCAACATCTAGGTTTCATTAGATCTAAGCAAACACAAAAGAGATCTAGCCTAGCATAATGGAATTGAGACAAGAACAAGATATAGACAACCAACACATAGACATATTGATTGAATTAGGAGAACACTTATCTCAATTACAATGCAAGGTATCAAGGGTTTGGAACCCTTGAAAAACCTGTAAAAGTTGCACCAAATTCGTCTTTAGGGTTTCTCCATAACTTCTCCTCTTTAATGTGAAAAACTAGAAAACTATATATAGGAAAATCGGGGTGACGGCGTCAAGAGCAAGGGTGTGACGCCGTCATCTCGCCGCCAAATACTTCCTCGGACGGCCTTGATCTACTTCTGACGGCCTGTGTGACGCCGTCATCAACTACGGTATTTTATTCTTGGGACTTTGACGCCGTCATGAGTTACTCTTGACGCCTTCATGTACTGTTCCCAGCATAGAAAATTGAGACTTTGCCGTTTTCTTCACTTTTATGCTCCAAAAACGTCCAAAATGGCTTCTTTTCCAGAATTCACTCTCCAAGTACCTAAAATCATAAACGGAACGATTTAGGGCAATATTTGATCAAATAAAGTCGGATTCGGGCTTAAATGACCCCCTAAAAATGGATCATTTTTCGCCTCATCATATACCCTTACACTTGAGATTTGCTTGTCCTCAAGCAAATGCGCTTTTATTCTACTCAAAAGACAAGTTAGGGGTCATTTAACACTAATATAAAAGTAATTACAACAAATAATCGTTCCACTAAAAACCAATAGACAAGCAAGGAGGTCATACACAAGCACCTCACAAATAGTGTTTTGATACTCACATCTCTCGGGTGTAATAAAGTAATATAACATTATGGAAATGGAAGATATCTCTCACTACCTGTCATAGCAAAATAGATTACCATAGGCTTGGGAAAAGATCAAACCTCCACCACATGGCGTAAGCACCTAGGATAAACTATCAAAGAGGTCTTTTAAAGGGTTGTAACGTTAGGTATAGGGATATGAATTACACGGTTTTGTTGGATAAAGGAAGTTTTACTGGTGGCGAGTTAACAATCTTGGTTAATTACATGTATAAGATGGCGTTGCTAAGCCAAGACTAGACTCGACTTAAGCTAACAAATGAAAAATAACTAAAAACATAAAATGAACATAGAATGAAAAGGGATGGTAGTCCGTATGTTTTTTTTTTCTCTTTTTCTTTTTCTATATATATATTTTTTTTTCTTGATTTTTTTCGATTTTTTTTTTTTTTTTTTTTTTTTTTTGTGCATACACTCTTACCCTACCATCCAAAATAATACATCATAGGGGATTAGAATTCCCCTTACACTTGAATCTTTACATACTTTACATTAAACTATTCTAATGACTCGAATTAAGAAAATCAAAACACTTGGAGCACTTTTAAGATTAACGTACATATGGGGGTAATAAATATTATGTTCTTCCCCATTACTCCATAAAATAAGTACTTACCCATGAGTCCCAATCGTCCCAAAACAATATGTACAAGGATATGACTCGACTTAGCAACCATGTAATCAATTAGAAAGTTAACTTAGGGTTTAACAAATAACAATAATGCACTAAAAATGAGCGCATACATGGAAGGCTAAGGCGATTTGGGTGTACATTTAAGTGGGGTGTAACAAATTCTTCCTTTAAGTAAGATGCTTAAAGTTAGAAACGAAAAGATAGGCTCGGAGGGGTGTACTAGGGGTTTCGTGTACTAAAAATGAGTACAACGCTAAGGGTGTGGGAAAAATTAGTTGACTTAACTAGCCAAGTAATATGACTTAAATGGTCAAGTAATTATGATACGGGTTTAACACAAGGGTGATCCTAATGCCTCTTATCATGTAGTAAATCCTACCACACGAATGTAGTCTCACTAGCGGTCTCAGGATGCATCACTAACGCAAGTTCTAGAATCTAAATGCTACCGGTACACTCATAAGCACTAATGCTTTCCCTATCAAATCTAAAGGCGAACCTCACATTTTTGGGTGAAAAATTTTTCTGAATATACGGTTATGTGCTAGTCATACAATCTCCTATCCATGAGACGCTTGCTATGGCTAAAGTTTCACTCCTAAATGTTGTAAAAAAATTTAAATTTGGCGCTAAAATTGCACTAACGAACAATCAAATACTCCCCTGATTCGCTCGGTATGGATTATAGGTTGGCCAGGTTAAATCTTCCTCCAAGAAAACGAACAATCAAAGCTTCCCTTCCAGAATATAAATCATCTCCTTGTCATACATAACCTGTAAATCCTGACAACAATAGACAAGACAACCTCGCGTAAAATCGGCGGCATCCTATATAAGTTACTAAATCCTAGAAAACAAAGTAAGATATAATGCTTGTGGAATGAAGTTTGCAGATTTCCTGGAGATTATAAAACTTAATAATTCACAAAAACCATAAGACTCCGTTAGAAAAACAAAACCGGTAAAATTTCCAGATTTTAACTCCTGACGCCGTCAAGAGTAATCCTCTGACGCCGTCAGAATGGACCTGCAGAAATTCTTATGTTAAGTTTCCAGAAAATTTCTGGAAAAACTTCGTCCTACTTCCTGGAAAATCCTGCAAAACTTCATTATGACTCAATACAAGCATTTGACTCTAACAAATACGAATATACATGTTCATTTAATATTGTGGAGAATCATGATCGGTTGTTTCTTAAAAACATATTTGGGGTTTCCCCTTACACTTATCTTTTGCAAAAATACTTTTAGGTTGGAGTTAAGACTAGGCCAAACAACATAGTAAAGTATTTCCACATTTTAATTTAGAGACATGATCTACCAACAATAAAAATAAAACATGCATACGGAAGCAAATAACAATCAAACAAATAAAATCACACAAAACATGGGTTGCCTCCCAAGAAGCGCTTTTCTTTATTTACGAGTCTTGTAGCTAGACTCAAGGTCATGGGTTACTACGTGATTTCATCATTGGTTCCACTCTCTAGGTCGTCTTCTAAACTAGTATCGCTTTCATAGTGCAAGTACTTCGGATCTTCGAACTCGAAAATATCTTGTCGATACTTAGAGCCAAGCTTACTAGCATTCTTAAAGAATCCACATGATAAATCAGAAATATTTCTACACCCTCTCCTAACATCTTCATCACACAAGATAAGTTGGGAGCTCATCATATCAAGCCCGTCACAATCTATTTCCTTAAGGTCTTTTCTCTTGTATGGCGTTTGGTATGAAATCCTCCTAATCCCATCAGTGAAGGTCATGATTCCGTTCAAGTCATCCACTATCAAATTAGTTATTTCACAAAAGGGTGCTCCAAAGACGACTTGTGATAACCTAGGGTCGACATAGTCCTCTATGTTGTCTACAATCGTGAATTCTATAGAGAATGCCATATTTCCTACGAACACCTGGATTTCGTGATCCTTACCAACCACTTTCTCTCCCTTATAAATCATTCCCCATCTGCAGATATTGTTATAATGAAACAATGACATAAAATTCTTTGGCAGGAATACATTAATGCATATGTTATCGAAGTATTTATGACCGATCATGCAGGGGATTTTGAGATTTTTCGGATCACGTCGTCTTATCTTCCCCAACTCTCCATCCTTTGACCCATATATATTCCCCTCAAGAGAGGGACGATACTCGTATACCTCCTCACTATCCCTACGAAAAATTACCTTCCTAACACCATTGGTGAGTACTACACTACCATCTTTCTCATCAAGGATTGCTCCCGATTCATTGATAAATGGTATTCCAAGGCAAGTTTGGTTAACGTTTGATTGGTGAGAGGGTCCACGTCATCAACCACGGTGAGGTCAGTATTGTAAACAAGCTCTCCAATCCTAATTGATAAATTTTCTACTACTCTCTCGCACGCAATGTGCTCAGGGAAGGTTTTGTGGTATAGGGAAAGGGGGATTATGTTGGCTGGGAAGTTAGGATCTATATGACTATCGGTTAAGAGCTTTTCCTTAATGGTACAGGGGATCTTGAAAACTTTAGGGTTACTTTCCTTAGTCTGATTGCTACCCATACTCATAACATCCTCCATTTTTCTCTCGGGTTCTTCTATAATAGATTTACCCAAAATGGTTGGATCTCTCTCATGCTCTTCCGATTTCTCTTTCCCTTCATCCGGTTTGCCGGATTCTTGCGCGGTGTATTGCTCGGGTGAGTCGGTAGGTTTCCTTGCCGAAGCATGGTCAACCCTTGAGGTCTCATCTTTCGTTGTCTGACTGAATTTGTTAGTTTGTTGTTGGGTTGGGTTGGATGTTGAAGCAGATATTGTGGTGATGGTGTTTACGAAGTGGATTGGTCCAGGGGAGTTGACAGGTTCTTTTCCGTTAGGAGATAGATGTTTGAATAACTTGCTAGGGCTTTTTATTTTTACAGAGGAGGCTGGTGGGCTCATGACGGTAGCAGATTTAACCTCATCAACGTGAATGGGCTTATTATCAATATGCTCTTTGATAGCAGTCAACAGATTACAAATCTTGTTGTTTACATCAGCCTGCTGTTGTTTAAATTTGGCCTCGAGCGTAGCGAGCTGTAGTTCTTGAGATAGAATGAATTTTTTTAAAGTATCTTCACAGCTTTGCCTAGGAATGCCTTGTGATGGAAAATGCTCGGACCAGGTGAGTGGTGAGGAGTCATTGAAGGATACGCTTCACGTTTGGTACCCTCTAAAATTAGGTTTATCCTTCCATGCCTCATAAGCTTCAGCAGAAGTTCGAGGACCCTGACCTACGTGTGATGATGTGAATTCGTTATAAGCACGTTTTGGAAGTTCCATGCAGTTATGGGTCTCATGAGGGCCATTGCATAGTTTGCATGTAGAAGCGATTCTGCTTACTTGGCTTGAAGGTTTATGAGCTTCGTAAGATTTCATGAGAGACTTGACTCGACCTTCAAGTTCCATGATCCTATGGTCGGGAGTGCTAGAGTTGTTCGAAGGCAAAGATATTGCCTTGACCATTTTGTTCAAATCACGGGGATCATTCCAACTTTCGTTGTCATAGAGAGCAAGATCTTCTATGAGTTCCCATGATTGTTCCGCACTAAGATCACGTAGCTTACCACCGGCCGATTGGTCAATGGTTCGCCTCGTGGAGATGTCGATATGGTCATAGAAAATTTGGACTTTGAGCCAAAGATCTATGCCATGATGAGGGACTTTTTGGAGTAAGTCCTTGAAACGAGTCCATGCTTCATAAAGAGATTCATTTTGACGTTGTTGGAACATCAAGATGTCATTCCTAAGCTTAGTAGTTCTCCCCGGTGGGAAAAATTGAGCAAGGAAACGAGTGGTGAGATCATCCCATGTGGTGATGGATCCCGCGGGTAAACGCTCAAGCCATTGACTAGCTTGATCCCGTAGAGAGAATTGGAATAGGCGTAAATGGGTAGTCTCTCTAGTTTCAACACCTAGGTCTATGGAATCTACGATTTTGAGAAAGTCCTTAAGATGTTGGTTTGGATCTTCGGAACGAAGTCCATGGAATGCACATCCGCTTTGCACCAACCGGATGGTGTCGGATCACAAGGGGGTCACATTGGCTCCGGTGAGCTCAATGGTGTTTCGGTAGCCTTGGTGGCTAGGTCGGGAATACTCTCCTAAGGTTCGGGGCCTAAGGGGTTCTAATGGTGGGTTTTGTTGTGGTGGGATGACGGGTTCAAAGATGTTACCACCTTCCATGATGTCGGATGGTAAAGAGTTACGAACAAAGGCACGAAGAAATAAGATAGACTAAAGAAGACCTAAAAATAAAAATAAAATCTTACTAGAAAGGAATCTAGCAAGTAGACCTAATAAAAAGAAATCCTAACCTAGACAATAACTATTCCCCGGCATCGGCGCCAAAAACTTGATGCGTGGGAATCGCAACAGGCTTTACCTCTCGAGGGATCTCGAGAAGCTTACAACCCCCACCAGGCAGTGTACCTGATCGTTGTAGTATAGTATAGTGACAAGTACCGGGGGATTGATCGTTCAGCTTAGGAATAGTGTCGCTAGGATTAGAAAGCCTAAATTACTAGTTCTAAAGGTGAGGGATGATTATTTTTGTATTTTTATATTTTTTAGAAAGCAATTGAAATATCGGTTTTTGGAAGAGTGGGCGGAATTAGTTGCTATTCAACTAACCCAAAACTAAGATGCAATCAAAATAAAATACTAAAAATGTAAATAAACTAATTATACTAAGGTTGAGAGCAGTAATTGGAGAAAATGTGTTTACTTAGATTTCATTACTCCCTAGATATCTTTTACACGTTAATTATTTGTTATAATTGTATGGATGACGGATTGTATTCCTTAATACCATTCATGGGGTGGCATACATAACTCCCCAATTCTATGAGCTCTTATCTCCTCCTACACCATGCCCAGCACAACTATAGGGATTGTAAACAGTGGCTCATGCATTAAATACAACCAATAAAGACCTAGTACGCCTCGGTTCATGTTTCTTAAGACGTTCAAGCATGTTACCATTTGGAGATCTGCCAGTTTTCTTAAGCCTAACATATAAAATCATTCATCCAAGACAAGAATAAACAAGTAATCAACACATAATCAACATCTAGGTTTCATTAGATCTAAACAAACACAAAAGAGATCTAGCCTAGCATAATGGAATTGAGACAAGAACAAGATATAGACAACCAACACATAGACATATTGATTGAATTAGAAGAACACTTATCTCAATTACAATGCAAGGTATCAAGGGTTTGGAACCCTTGAAAAACCTGTAAAAGTTGCACCAAATTCGTCTTTAGGGTTTCTCCAAAACTTCTCCTCTTTAATGTGAAAAACTAGAAAACTATATATAGGAAAATCGGGGTGACGGCGTCAAGAGCAAGGGTGTGACGCCGTCATCTCGCCGCCAAATACTTCCTCGGACGGCCTTGATCTACTTCTGACGGCCTGTGTGACGCCGTCATCAACTACGGTATTTTATTCTTGGGACTTTGACGCCGTCATGAGTTACTCTTGACGCCTTCATGTACTGTTCCCAGCATAGAAAATTGAGACTTTGCCGTTTTCTTCACTTTTATGCTCCAAAAACGTCCAAAATGGCTTCTTTTCCAGAATTCACTCTCCAAGTACCTAAAATCACAAAAGGAACGATTTAGGGCAATATTTGATCAAATAAAGTCGGATTCGGGCTTAAATGACCCCCTAAAAACGGATCATTTTTCGCTTCATCAACTGATGAGTAAACATTTATGGAATATTTCCAAGAAAAAAGATTCCTTATGGGTGAAATGAGTGAATGTGCATAGGTTAAAGGGAAGAAGTATTTGGGAAATATCTATTGATGCAAAAGCTAGTTGGGGATGGAATAAATTGCTTGAATTAAGAGAAAAAGTTAGACCTCATATATGGAATGTGATTGGCAATGGGAAAAACACTGAAATGTGGCATGATACTTGGAATACTGGTGGCCCTCTTTCTAATATAGTAACAAAAAGAGCAGTGTATTCTGCTGGCCTACAAAACAATGAGAAAGTGGCTAGCATGGTAATTAATGGACAGTGGCAATGGCCTTCTGAATGGTTAAATCAGTATCCACAGATCAGTCAAATTGATGTACCAAGATTGAGAGATGAAAATGAAGATAGTGTACAATGGATGAGTAACAAGATGAAAGTGGTGAAATTCAGCATTAATAGAGTCTGGAAGGACCTTAGAGAACTAGATATTAGAGTACCTTGGTATGATGTTGTTTGGTTTCCTCAATTCATCCCAAGACATGCATTCATTTTATGGCTGCTATTACAAGAAAGGCTACCCACTCAAGACAGATTGTTGAAATGGCAACCAACAAAAGTAATGAGTTATGCCCTATGCAATAGTGAAGCTGGTTCTCACCAACACTTATTTTTTTCATGCAACTACTCAACTAGTGTTTGGGATAAGGCAAGAATGATGTGTAAGATCCAAACTAGTAGCAATTTATGGAAATTAGTATTGGAGGAGCTGATAAAAATGCCAAAGATAAAGAACATATGGGTGATACTGAGAAAAATTGTTTTTGCTGATGTGGCTTACTTTATATGGCAAGAAAGAAACTTTAGGCTATTTAGAGAAACTAAAAGACCATGGGAGATACTTTGGAAGGAGATTGAAGAAGTCATAAAATTGAAACTCTCAAGTCTGAAAGTTGTAAAGTCAAGTAACGTTACAGAGATTTATGATCTATGGGGAATAACTGAATACCTTGCAAGATAATGATGGTATTGTCTTAAAGGGATGTTTGGGAGATTAGAATGTTTCAAACAGGTAGCTTAATGATTGATGAATTGACTTACTAATCAGACCCTGCTGTTAAAAGAGTGTTTGGAAACTTGGATAACAACAGTTTTAAGCAACATTTGCTGGTTGTTATTGATTACATGCCATTACATTGTGAAGATACCTTGTACTTTGGAGTTCCAATCTGCATGACTATACCTATGGTAACCTCTTGTTTGTTCTAATTTGGCCTTGGGAGGTAATTGGACAAACATGCTTGGCTAAATAGGAGGTCAGGTCAGTAAGAATGTACCATAAAGAAGGGTATTCCCTTGTGAAGGGTAAATGGCTTGGGTGGATGGTGTATGATGGGTGGAATAGAGATGAGTGAAAGATGATCCTTCTTGGTCCACCCAATACACCATCATAGGAGGTAATGGTTGGTCTTCCCTCAAGGAATGTGTTTCCAAGTAGCTGAATCCATTCTATGAGGTGGAAATGTAAGTTACTTGGAAGAGCTCTCGACTGGATGGGTTACATGTGCTTAGTGAAGCCAGTCACCTTTCCCACTTTGATTACTGTGGATGCTGGATGAGTGATATAGTGGGGAGGTGAACTGGAAATGTAGCTAGATGGTTAAGTGCATATAAAAGGTGAATGAAAGTTGATGATGAATTGGAAAAGTGCAGTACTGCTAAACTGCTAAGAATTGACATTGATGTCTGAGATTAGCTCTATCTGAGAATAGTATATCTAATATATGTTGTTATATCAGATAATGAATGAAATAGCATTTAGAATTGTATCTGATTTAGGTGATGTCCAAATTCAGAATCTGTTAAACCTATGTTGTACATATTGTTTGGAGATTAATATAATTTCACCTTTGCACTAATTTTTTTTTTCATTTTCTATTCGCTCGCCCCAAAAAAATTATTCGCCTAGTTATAAAATTATTTGCCCCAACATCAATAAAAACACTCTCGCCCCCACCTATGCGTTCGCCCACATTGCATATACTACTATAAAATAGAAATGTGTAAAATACTAGTGCATTATTTTTTTTATTTTTCCTGTTAAAGATGGTTGGTCATAGGTTTTAGAATTAGTGGTCATGTACGTATAAGGAAAATTTAGCCAATTTAGGATGCATGTCATGTGTGGATTTGTATTCGCCCCACAATAACATGTCACACTCCTTCGCCCAAACTTGTATTTGGAACAACCCACAAAACCTCATTACTATCATTCCCATTACAAATACCTATAGTAGGTATTTCACAGGTAAATTTTTGTTTTTTATTTGCATTTATTACTTGCATGACTCACTAGACCTGCTCACGTATCAACACAAGCCAAATAACTCAACACTCACATCCTATAAACCCCTGGTATGTCAAGCATAAGATCACCACAACACCATAATAAGTAATTTACCAATCTAAAACACTAAACATATCATAAAACCCTAATAAACCTTAACTAAATCCTAATTAGGTCTATGTGCTTATTTGAATCTATATGCTTAACTTAACTAGTATGAAAGTGTCCAAGGCTTAAGTATGAGTTACCTTAGGAATATTAGGATATCTTAGGACCATTAGGCATTAGTATAACCCTTTAGAACTTAGGTACAAGTCCTTTAAGCACAAAACCATAACTAAGTCATAACTTCCTAGAATTAGGTCTAGACTATCTCAAAACTTCACCATAGGTTACCACCACTTAGTATAAGCCTCTTAGGACCTAGAATTAGTTATTAGAAACTCATAGGACACTAATCTAGGCACAAAACCCTAGGATAAACCCTAATCTCCTACTAAACACAAATAGGTCACTTAGGTCACAAAACTAGGTCAAACCTTCCCAAATCTTTCCCATAAGTTACTATCACTTAGTATAAATCCTTTAGGACATAGGATTAGTCACTAAACACTTTTAGGAACCTAACCTAGGCACCAAAACTTAGGAAAAACCTTAAACTTTCACTAAATAAAACTAGGTCAAAACTTAACCTGAACTAGTAAAACCTAAGCATAGGCACCTCAAATACCTCAACCAAGCACCCTAACACCTCTCCCTAGTTAAGCTAGAACCCTAACACCTTACAAGCACCCACACAAGTAGGTGCATCACCTACTTGTCTAAACCACCACTAAACCACCACTAATCCATACTAAACCACCACTAATCCACCCCTAATCACCCTAAACCATCCCTAAACCTCCCAAGTAGCTTACAAGCACCTCTAACTAGCAAGCAAGATGGTGCATCACTACCTTGTCAACTCCTTTCACCCGCGGTTCCATTTCCACCACAAACACCCCATAACCGCCTTATAGCCTCACCACCTCACCACCATAGCTCATCCCCGTCACCCTTAGACCCTCCAAGACCACCCCTAGCTCTGCTAACTCGGCCATCTCCCTCCTCTACACCTAGTTCACCTTTGCTTGCTCATCACTCTTGTCGACCCTATAAATACCCCCGTATACCCTCAAATTTCATTCCACACCTTCCCACTCTTCTCTATCTCATATATTCTGTAGTATAGAACCCTTAGGATATTTAGAAGTCGAGTAGCAAAGCTTTGAGCTTGTCGAGTTGAGGTTGAAGCCGAGGAGAGCCCTAGAAAACCCTAAACACCACATAAAACCCTAACTAGCCAAGTAAGCCCTTACATTTAGTTATATTAGCTTTATAATAGTCTTAGGATAGTATTAGGATGCCTTAGATCCCCTAGGAGCCCTTGCATGAGCCTTGAACCATTTCATATACTAGTTTACATTTTAAAACCTTAAAATGACTTTAATACATGTTTACATGCTATACACCCTTTACATGACCTATAATCTGAATTAGATAACTTAGATAGGCTAATATTAGTTAAACATAAGCTAGAAAACTTAGTTGATACATAAAAATATTAGTTACATGCATTTAGGATTAGTTTTGCAAAACTTTACATGCATAAGGGTATATATCATAAATTCCTAAAATTATAAAGTCTAGGGACTGTTTTTGACATTTCCTAGAAGTTATAAGTGTAAGGACTAGTTTTGCAAAGTATTAAAAACTTAGGATAGATATTAAAATAAGTTATAAACTAAAAAGGACTAGTTATGCAAATACTATAAAGTTAAAGATCTAAATGGTAAATATAGAAAACTTAGGAGTCTAAGAGTTAGTTATGTTATTTTCTAAAACTATAGAAGTCTAGGGACTAGTTGTTTCAAGTATAGATAGTTATAAGTATAAATAATATAAGTATTATAAGTTTAGGGTAGAAAATGTAAATATATAAACTATAAGGGTATAAAGTGAAAATATCATATAAGTATAAAACCTAAATAAAGTTAGAAGCATAATGCAAAAGTAGGGAGCTTCATGCGAGGAGTACTATGTGGATATTTCGTTTTAACGAGTTTGTTGGGTTTACGAATTAAAGTGCCCTGACTCCTCGAACGATTATTGCATATACTTCTGAGATATGATGGCCCGAACGGTGTTATGATTATAACTTAACTTAATAACAATATAGCTCAATAGTAGGGAGCTTCATGTGAGGAGTATTAATTTCTGAATTATGATGGCCCGAACAGTGTTATGTTGATAACATAATACAATAGTAGGGAGCTTCATGTGAGGAGTCATATACTTCTGGATTATGATGGCTTGAACGGTGTTATATTATATCTAAAACATTAACAAACCTAAGAATAATAACTTAATAAACTTAAACAAGATAACTAAAGCTTGACATACATCCAAACCTACAACATACTAGGATACGTGAGTAAGGCAGTCTAGTTCCCGAGTCACTATTTGCATCACTTAGATTATCCTGAGCCCAGGTGAGTTCATAGCCTCATACTCTTTTAAAATGCTTTCACTCTAAATGTTTTACAAACCCTGTGAGGGGGATACATGCTACTTGCTTTACTTAAAACCGAATACAAGTCTTTTTCTTTGGTTGTTGCACGAGTAAACTAACTGCCACCACTACATAACCAAAATTCATGAATCTAATCGTTTGGGATATTTTACTCACGCGAACGCGAATATAGTTGATAGATCTATTGGAGTTTGACAACTCCCATTGGTATTAACACCTCGCTGGGTGGTACCAATAAGATATTTGAACCCACTGAAGGTTTAACTTTGGTAAGTTATCCTTCCCATCCCCTCATGGTTGGGTCTGTAGCCCCATAACCTGTATTGTTAACGTGTGGTTCATGAGCTTAGTGCAACATACCCCACTCATGATAATTATGCATGCATCACAATTATCAAACACCTTACATTTTCCCAGATGGGTGTAACAACTGAACCCAGGGAACTTGTATTCACTAACCCCTAAACCTATGCCTCTCACTCAACAGCTAGTGTTGACTTTTTAAGCATGTATTCTAGGTATATCACTTCTATAGAGTCATGGCAGAAGGAGGCACTGAACTCGGAGGACTTTTCATGGTTATCATTCAAACATAACCTAATACCTAGATTTTTGGGACCTCATCAAAAATAAAAGTATATCTTTTACAATTAAAACTCTGATGATAATGAATGATAACTAAATTTCCAAAACGTCTCTTTTCGAGTCGTTCTCTATCACTGTAACTATGATTCTATGAAGTAATACCCCAAACACTTAATCCGCTGCGATCAGTGAAAAATGGGGGTGTTACAGTATTCGCCCGTGTATAATTGTATATTCACCCAGCTCCTTCGCCCGTTCTTACCCAGCTCGCCTAGCCCTTGTACATACAATTCGCCCTTGTTACTCGCCCTTAAGTGTTACTCACCCTTGTTACATGCAATTCACCCTTGTATCCGCCCACCAATATGTATTCGCCAAAATAATAACCTCAACTCTCCTAGCAATTCGCCCATAATTCTAAATCAATAGGCCTCGCCCACGACTCGCCTGGGACTCCTGTTATACATGTGTATAGTATAAAATAATGTAGTAATGGATCTAACGGATAATATTTAAGAGTTCATTTTGGAAAATTTTGTGGGCGATGTTCATATTGGTAAACTAGTCTTATAAAGAGTTCATTTAAGTAATTCTCTCTTGTTAATTTCTTAGTTTTTATGGTATATAATAAATGAAAGTTATTTTAACTACAAATAACTCTTTGCATTTCTCTTTCACTAAATTGAATGTAGTGTTTTCGCAGAAAGAAGACCGCCGAATGTACCCTTTGGCCGCGAGGGAATATTTAATTTAGAAGCATATCAAATTGAAACTATAAGCTAGCTTAATTTTCCCCTATCATTAGTGGTACTATTGGAAGGCTAATTGTTTCCTTGATCCTCATTAACTTCACAAATCGGTATATAACATAGTAACATACACAAGATAATTCTAGAGAAACAATGTAAAGGCTAGGCCTAAATATACACATGCGCCATAATGAACTATACATATGCTAATACATATCGACTAATATGCCCCCGCAGTTGGAGCGGGAGGAGGTCGGACACTCAAACTAGATCTAAACTCTTCAAATAATACAGATGGCAGTCCTTTGATAAAGATATCAGCATACTGATAACGAAAAGGGACATGTAAAACACACACATGTCTAGTGGTAACCATGTCTCGGACGAAATGTATGTCTATCTCAATATGCTTTGTCCGCTGATGTTGAACAAGATTGGCAGACAAATAAATGGTACTCACGTTATCACAATAGACAAGAGTAGCAGTCGATAACGGAGAACGTAGCTCACGAAGTAGATTACAAATCCATGCAGTCTCAGCCACAACATTAGCGACGCCTCGGTATTCAGCTTCGACACTGGAGCGAGATAGCGTGTGCTGGCGCTTGGACGACCAAGAGAGTAAGTTGTCACCTAGAAAAACACAATAACCGGATGCAGACCGTCGAGTGGACGGGCAACCTGCCCAATCAGCATCAGTATAACCAACCAAAGAAGTAGTAGAGGATGCATATAAGTGTAGACCAAAATCCAAAGCCCCCCAAACGTATCGCAGGATACGCTTGAGAACAGCAAAGTATGGCTCTCGCGGATCATGCATATAAAGGAAAACCTGTAGGACAACATAGGACAAATCCGACCATGTAAAAGTGAGACATTGTCGCCCACCTACGAGGCTACGATACAAAGTAGGGTTCTGAACAGGAACACCTTTTGGACCTAGTTTAGACTCCGTATCAACTGGTGTCCGAGAAGGGTTACAATTAACCATATGAGCACGCTCAAGAAGCTAAAGAGCATACTTTCGTTAAGACAAAAATAACCCTGTAGAGTGACGAACAGCAGATACCCCAAGAAAATAATTAAGTGCCCCGAGATTAGTCATGTAGAACTCACTGTGTAAAGATGTAATAATCTGCTGAAGTAGAGCGGTAGTTGAGGCTGTAAGAATGATATCATCCACATATATAAGTAAATAAGCAACCTTTGTACCCTGTCTAAAAAAATAGTGAAGAATCGCATCGGCTATGATAGAAACTGACTCGTGTAGCATATCCTGCAAAATGCTGAAACCAAGCACGAGGTGCTTGCTTTAGACCATATAGAGATCTTTGCATAAGAAAAACATGATGAGGATATCTAGAATCAACAAATCCTAGAGGCTAATGCATATAGACAGTCTCCGATAAATCATCGTTAAAAAAAGCATTCTTGACGTCAAGCTGATGGATAGGCCACTTGCGAGATACAACAAGGCTCAAGACAGTGCGAATGGAAGCCGGTTTAACAACCAGGCTGAACGTCTCATCACAATCAATACCAAGTTGATGACTACTGCCATTAGCAACTAAACGAGCCTTATATCGGCTCAAAGTCCCGTCAGCATGAAACCTATGCCTAAATAACCACATAGAGCACACCAGATTAACACTGAGGGTCTTGGCACATGAACCTAAGTACCATTTTTAATTAACGCATTATACTCATCATGCATAGCATTACACCATTGAGGATCTTTTAAAGCAATTAATGGATATTTGGGAATAGGAGAAATGGGGGACGTGTGTAGAGATAAATGATCAATTGGTTTGACAATGGCCGATTAAGATCGAGTAACCATGATGAGTGCGAGGGGGTTCATTAGTGGATTGTCATAAGGGGCCGAGGAGGTATCGATTGTAGGGGTGGTGTGAGGTGATTGAGAGGGTTATATATTAGGAGGTGAATTTAAATGTTGGTGGGCCAGTGGTGTTGGGCTTGAGATACTAGTGAAGTGGTCAGGGGATAGGGACATTTTGGTTGGTTGCGTTAGTAGTTGTGGTTGCGGGATGCGGAGGGATTTGGGCCTTTTGGGTTGTAGATGGAGGGTGTAAGGGATTAGCGTTGTTGAGTGGGTGAGTTTGGTGTTGTGTTTCATTTTGTGAGTGAGAGTCATTCAAGACTTGGGTAAGGAGTGGGGTATGTTCGGGTTCAAGGAAGGTATATGAGGGAGGAGACGTGGGTGTCATGGAACGGTAGGGGAATTGTGCCTCGTCAATTGAAATGATGATTTTGTTGGTTTCAAGGTCTAGGCAATGAAAGCCTCGGTGATAGTCGGGATAACCTAGGAAGATGCACGGTGTTGCGCGTGGGGCTAGTTTGTGAGGGGAGTGTAGGTGAGGGTAGCAAAGACATCCAAAAATATGAAGACGTGAGTAGTCAGGTTCTTTGTTAAAAAGTCTTTTGAAGGGTATTTCATTTTTAATGGCGGTTGATGGGAGAAGGTTAAGAAGATATGTGGCCATATGACGTGCCTCGACCCAAATGGATGGTGGTAGGTGTGCTTGGAAAAGTAGAGTGCGAATGACATTGTTTATGGTTCGTATCATTCGTTCCACTTTTCCATTTTGTTGAGAGGTTTTTAGGCATGAAATCTAAGTTGGATACAGTTGTTAGCAAAAAGGGTATGTAGTTAGTTATTTTCGAACACACCACCATGGTTACATTGAAAACTTTTTATTTCGCATTTAAATTGATTTTAACATAGCTACGAAAATGCAAAAATTTGGCGAACATGTCAGATTTGGTACGTAGAGGATATATCCATAAATAGTGTGAAAAATGATTAAAAAAACATAATACTTGAAACCACCTGAACTAATAATTGGAAAAGTTCATAAATTAGAATGAATAATGTCAAAACAATTTTCAACGACAGAATCCGAACTATAAAACAAAAGTCTCACATGTTTGCCAAGTTGGCAAGCGTGACAAACATGCTTAGACTTGTCTTTATTACATGAAATAAAATGACGAGAAACAAGATACCGAAGCACTTCATCGCCCGAGCGACCAAGACGTTAGTACCATGTGGAAGAACTAGTAGAAACAAAAGCACTTGGGTTGTTTGACGGCTTGGTAACAGGATAGAGATCGCCCGAGCTGTCACATCGAAGGAGGATTTGGCAAGTCAATAAATCCTTCACAAAAAACCAAAAGCGTCAAATTCAATAGTGCAATTGTTATCCCTAGTAAATTGACGGACAGAAATGAGATTTTTAATTATGTTAGGAGTGACAAGTACATCATGAAGATGTAAAGGGCGATTATGGAAAGGTATAATGCTATGGCCGGTGTTGGTGACGGGAATAGTATTACTGCCACCAACATGTAAAGATGGGAATAAACATTTATTAAAATGGGTACTTAAATTGCTTGCGTTATAATTTAAATGAGAAGAAGCACCTATATCCATATTCTATTTCGGGTCTTGCAAGGTCATAGTGCTAAAAGCACTAGGAAGTGAGGTGGCTTGAGACGGGCAAAGGGCGGGTGCGGGTCCAAGAAGTCCACTGGAGTTAGACTGCTGTTGAAATTAAACGCCATACTGGGCCTGTTGAGGCTGTTGTGGAACAGTGGGAAGGTAATGGGCTGGTGCAGTTTGGTGTTGGTTGTATTGGGCCGAGAACAGTGGGGTAACAAAGGCCTATTGGTTATGTTGATTAGCTAGTCGCTGGGCCTGGATCATTTGCTGTTGGGTTGTACGTATCTGGTGTAAACAAGGGGGCCATGATGGGTTTGGCAGATGATAACTGGTTTCGATACCCCATTCAGTTGTGATGTCAACCAACTCAGTTTCGATGGTCGTGTATAAATTTACAGCGATCGCCGAATTTGCATGTTCCCTCATTAAATTGGTTGCATAATTATAGAGGGTTTTGTGACTTATTAAAAGTAGTAGAGGGATTACCTTTTGGATCGTTTTTGGTAGACACAAGAACAATAGGTGCGGAGCTACTACAATCAAAGTTTGTGGTATTGGTGGCAGCTTCAAGCAAGGTGGACTCCTCAAGCAACAACATATTACGTGCCGTTTCAAACGTCGGTAGAGGCTCATGGTGGCGAATAATTTTAACAATTGTAGCAAAACGGGAGTCAAGTCCATTCATGGCATACATTACCAAGTTTTTCTCACTTACCACGGATCCAAGATTTTTAAGCCTATCCGCCATAGACTTAATTTTTGTGCAATACTCATTAATAGATATCTTCCCAATCTTGATGGACTGGAGTTCATTATCGAGGTTGATTGCCCTAGTATATTTATTATCGTGAAACAAGTCTGTCAAATGGTCCCATAGGGCTTTTGCATAACCGGGTGTGGAGATTGATGCGTAGAATTGCACCCTCGCAAAAGGTTTTACCTCTCAAGGGATCTTGAGAAGCTTGCAATCCCCACCAGGCAGTGTACCTTACCGTTGTAGTATAGTATAGTGACAAGTACCGGGGGATTGATCATTCAACTCAAAAAATAGTGTTCGCTAGGGTTAAAACTCACTTAAACTAGGTCTAGAGATGAGAGATGATTCTTTTTATTTTTATATTTTATGGAAAGCAAGTAAAAATCTCGGGTTTTGAAGGAGTGGGCGGAATTAGTTGCTAATCAACTAACCCAAATAACAAAAGATTCAATCAAAATAAAATAAAATAAACTTAAACTAATTATGGCGAAAACAATAATGAGAGAAAATGTGTTTACTTAGATTTCACTACTCCCTAGCTATCTTTTACCGGTTGATTAGTTTGTTACAATTGCATGGATGATGGGTTATATTCCTTAATACCATTCGTAGGGCCGTGTACGATCTTCCCTAACTCTATAAGCTTCTACCTCTTCCTATGTCAAGCCGACTACTAGCTCCTAACATGGCCTCATTAGTAGTTACCTATGCATTAAATATAACCAATATATCGTAGTACACCTCTGATCATGTTTCTTAAGACGTTCAAGCAAGTTACCAATTGGAAGTTTGCCAGTTTTTTTAAGCCTAACATCGAATTCATTCATCCACAACAATTATAAACAAACAACTAACCAATAATCAATATCTAAGTTTCATTACATCTAAGCAAACACAAAGAAAACCTAGCCTAGCATGTTAAAGAGAAGACAAGCATAAGATATAATCAAACAACACATAGACAAATTGAATGATTTGATGAAGGACTTATCTTCAATTAAGCATGGATGAAACAAGGGTTTGAAACAATCAAAATAGCAGTAAAATTCGTATAGGGTTTTCTCCCTTCAAAGTTGCACACAATGAATGAAAACTAGAAAAGTATATATAGAATTTACAATCTGACGGCGTCAAGAGTAGGGTCTAAACTCGCCGCCAAAATAATACTCGTATAGCCTAGATCCACTTCTGACGTCGTCAGGTATAAACTTGGTCTTGGCCGTCATGTGCAATTTCCTCTTGATGGATTTGGTGACGCCATCATGTACAAATCTTCAAAAACCTCTCTGGCGCGTCATGTGTATTTGATTTATCCACCTTTTTTCAAGTCTTGTCGCCGTCACTAGCAACCTGTGACGCCGTCAGGTACAATTTTTAGCATGATTTTGAGACTTTGTCGTTTTCTTCACTTTTTCGCTCCAAAAAAGTCCAAAATGCTTCCTTTTGTAAATTTCCTCTCAAAAGTACCTAAAATGACAAAAGGAACGATTTAGGGCAATATTTGATCAAATAATCTCGACTTTGGCCTTAAATGACCCCCTAAAAGCGGTACACTTTTCGTCTCATCAAATACCCTTACAATTGAGATTTGCTTGTCCCAAATGCGCTTTTATTATAATCAAAATACAAGTTAGGGGTCATTTAACACTAATATAAAAGTAATTGCAAGAAATAATCGTTCCACTTCAACCAAAACAAGCACGGAAATTATACACTAGCACCTCACAAATAGTGTTTAGATACTCACATCTCTCGGGTGTAATAAAGTATATATCACAATATGGAAATGGAAAACATCTCTCACTATTTGTCATAGCAAATAGATTACTATAGGCTTGGGAAAGGATCAAACCTCCACCACTTGGCGTAAGCACCTAGGATAAACTAAGGGTTATAACGTGAGGTGTAGGGATATGGTAACACGGTTTTGTTGGATAAAGGCAATATTTACTGGTGGCGAGTTAATCATCTTGGTCAATTACATGTACAATGTGGCGTTGCTAAGCCAAGACTTGACTCGATTTAAGCTAATTACAAACTAACAAAAACATAAAATAAACATAAAAGGAAACGGGATGGTAGTTCGTATGCTTTTTTCTTTTTATATTTCTATTTTTTTTTTTCTTTTCCTTGATTTTTCGATTTTTTTTTTTTTTTTTTTTTTTTTTTTTTTTTTTTTTTTGCATACTCTCTTACCTTACTATCCAAAATAATACATCATAGGGAATTTGCATTCCCTTTACACTTGAACTTTTACATACTTTACAATCAACTATTCTAATTACTCAAATCAAGATAACCAAAACACTTGGAGTACTTTTTGAGATTAACGCACATATGGGGTAATATATGATGTTCTTCCCCATTACTCCATAACAATAGTACTTTACCCGTGAGTCCCAATCGTCCCAAAACAATATGTACAAGATATGACTCGACTTAGCAACCATGTAATCAATTAGACAATTAACTAAGGGTTTAAACATGTAACAATAACGCACTAAAGATGAGTGCATACACGGAAGGCTAAGGCGATTTGGGTGTACATTTGGGGTGGATTGTAAACAAATTCTCCCTTTAAGTAAAAAGCTTAAAGTAAGAAACGAAAAGATAGGCTCGGAGGGGTGTACTAGGGGTATCGTGTACTAAAAATGAGTACAACGCAAAGGTGTGGAAAAAATTAATTGACTTTACTAGTCAAGTAGTTTGACTTCATTGGTCAAGTAATTATGATACGGGTTTACCACAAGGGTGATCCTAATGCCTCTTATCATGTAGTAAATCCTACTACACGAATGTAGTCTCACTAGCGGTCTCGGGATGCATCACTAACGCAAGTTCTAGAATATAAGTACTACCGGTACACTCATAAGCACTAATAATGAATGCTTCACCTAACAAATCTAAAGGCGAACCTCACATATTTGGGTGGAAAATTTTTCTGAGTGGTACGGTTTTTGTGCTAGTCATACAACTCCTATCCATGAGACACTCATTAAGACTAAAGCTTCACTCCTAAATGTTGTAAAAAATTTTAAATTTGGTGCTAAAATTGCCCTAACAAGTATTTCTCTTAGTTTTATTACACACCTACTTTTGAACAAACAAACTCAAGTGTAATTGTATTCTCTAAGGTATCATCATTTACCTTCCCCTTACACTTAGGCTAAACATTGTCCCCAATGTTCATTAAAAATGATGTAAAAGTAATGAAAGTAAAAGAATTAAACAAATACTCCCCTGATTCATTCGGTGTGGATACATGGATAACATGGTTAAATCCTCCTCCAAGAAAATGAACGTTGAAAGCTTCCCTCCAGAAATATAAATCATCTTCTTGTCCAATATAACCTGTTAAACCTAAGAAAACAAACACAGAAACCCAAAGCATCAAACCGACTCACAACTAAATATAATTCCAGACTTAGAAATAAAAACAAAACAATTAAAGATATAATGCTTGTTGAATGAATATTTGCAGATTTCATGGAGTTTATAAAACTAAAAATTTAACAAAAACTTTTACGACGCCGTCAGAAGTGACCTGCAGAAATTCTTTGATTAGTTTCCGGAAAATTTCTGGAAAAACTTATGCCTTAACTCCTGGAATTCCTGCAAAACATCATTATGACTCGATACAAGCATTTGACTCAAAAAAAATACTAATATACATGTTCATTTAATATTGTTGTGGTTCATGTTCAATCTCGTTCTTAGAAACAATTTTAGATTTCCCTTACACTTATCTTTTGTGAAATACCTTTATATGTAATCAAGACGAAGTTAAAGACAAAATAAAGCATTTTCACAATTTATTTTGAAACATGAGCCACAAAAAATAAAAATAAAACATGCATACGGAAACAAGTAAAATCAAACAAACAAACAAACAAACAAATAAAGCTTGGGTTGCCTCCCAATAAGCGCTTGTTTTTATTCGAGTCACGAGCCTGACTCTACCCTTATTTAACGGAAATAGAGGAGGTTTTCCCTACACTTTGGATTAAGTGCGGGTGGAAGTAGTGATACACACCCTTAGGGTGGAAATATGCCACGTGAGGTGAAGGGGGTGAGTGAATGGCTTCCTTCATCCTAAAACTACCCGGATAATATTGGTTGATGTGTGGGTCGGTTCCTCTTTTGTCTCCTAGATGTAAATCTAAGGATGGAAAGGTGTGTAAAGATTGAGGTTCCGGTTCATCAACACTAGGAATTCCCTAGAACTAAGAGTAAGGTTATCACTACCAGTATTCAAACATATATCCTCTAGTGGTGCTTGGTCCAAGGGTTCTACCTCAATTGGGGTTCCTATACTCTCTTGTACTTCTTTCGGGTAAGTCACTGGCGGTGTGTATGCCTCAAATGATGGTAGGACTTGTGGGGACTTAGTGGGCTTGGGTTTTCTACTATCTCTTCCATCACATCAATATCACCTATGTGTTCATCTTGTACTATGGTAGTGCCTAACCATGACATGCAACTAGGTGGCTCAACTCTAACCTCATGTGTGTCGTATGTTTTGGTGAAATCTATCCCGCTCATGCAACTAGGCAGTTCAACACTAACCATCTCATAATCTTGGTTTGATTCTAAGTTCATGTTCTTAGAAACTAGGTCATCTTGCTCAAAAGAATCCACCAATTCGTTGAACTTATAGGCCATGGTTAGGAAGCTTTTCTCAAAATTCATCCAACGGGTCTCACTAAAAGGAATTGATCCTGATAATGATCGTCTAATAGAAATCACACATGCATAGAATTCATCAAACCCATCTAACTTTACCCCCAACTCTTCTTGGATGTCACTAAGATCACACAAAAATTCATTGGAATGATAAGAAGCAAATCTATTAGTGAAATATAATTGTTCCTCTATTATCAGTGATCTAAATGGGATTTCGTCCGCCATAGTGACAATTGAAAATGGTTTTACAAACAAAGGGCACAAAGAAAAAGATAGACTACAAGAAAGCTAATAAAAAGAAAATAAAAATCTCACTTGATATGAATCTAATGAGTAGACCTAATTAAAATAAAATTCAACCTAAACAATAACTATTCCCCGGGCTGCGGCGCCAAAAACTTGATGCATGGAATTGCACCCTCGCAAAAGGTTTTACCTCTCAAGGGATCTTGAGAAGCTTGCAATCCCCACCAGGCAGTGTGTACCTGACCGTTGTAGTATAGTATAGTGACAAGTACCGGGGAATTGATCGTTCAACTCAAAGAATAGCGTTCGCTAGGGTTAAAACTCGCTTAAACTAGGTCTAGAGATGAGAGATGATTCTTTTTGTATTTTTATATTTTATGGAAAGCAAGTAAAAATATCGGGTTTTGAAGGAGTGGGCGGAATTAGTTGCTAATCAACTAACTCAAATAACTAAAGATGCAATCAAAATAAAATAAAATAAACTTAAACTAATTATGGCGAAAACAATAATGAGAGAAAATGTGTTTACTTAGATTTCACTACTCCCTAGCTATCTTTTACCAGTTGATTAGTTTGTTACAATTGCATGGATGACGAGTTATATTCCTTAATACCATTCGTAGGGTCGTGTACGATCTTCCCTAACTCTATAAGCTTCTACCTCTTCCTATGTCGAGCCGACTACTATCTCCTAACATGGCCTCATTAGTAGTTACCTATGCATTAAATATAACCAATATATCATAGTACACCTCCGATCATGTTTCTTAAGACGTTCAAGCAAGTTACCAATTGGAAGTGTGTCAGTTTTCTTAAGCCTAACATCGAATTCATTCATCCACAACAATTATAAACAAACAACCAACCAATAATCAATATCTAAGTTTCATTACATCTAAGCAAACACAAAGAAAACCTAGCCTAGCATGTTAAAGAGAAGACAAGCATAAGATATAATCAAACAATACATAGACATATTGAATGATTTGATGAAGGACTTATCTTCAATTAAGCATGGATGAAATAAGGGTTTGAAACCCTCAAAATAGCAGTAAAATTCATCTAGGGTTTTCTCCCTTCAAAGTTGCACACAATGAATGAAAACTAGAAAAGTATATATAGAATTTACAATCTGACGGCATCAAGAGTAGGGTCTAAACTCGCCGCCAACATAATACTCGTATTGCCTAGATAAACTTTTGACGTCGTCACGTATAAACTGGGTCTTGGCCGTCATGTGCAATTTTTCTTGGTGACGCCGTCATGTACAAATCTTCAAAAACCTCTCTGGCGCGTCACGTGTATTTGATTTATCCACCTCTTTGTCAAGTCTTGACGCCGTCACTAGTAACCTGTGACGCCGTCAGGTACAATTTTCAGCATTATTTTGAGACTTTGTCGTTTTCTTCACTTTTTTTCTCCAAAAACGTCCAAAATGCTTCCTTTTGTAAATTTCCTCTCAAAAGTACCTAAAATGACAAAAGAAACGATTTAGGGCAATATTTGATCAAATAATCTCGACTTTGGCCTTAAATGACCCCCTAAAAGTGGTACACTTTTTTTCTCATCAGAGACAACTTGTTCTTGAAGTGAATCACACAAGGATCCAAGGATCCACATCTTGATGAGATCATCAAGTTTGCACCATTCCGAAGTTGGAGCACTAGATGAGGCTTCTTGCTCTACGTGGGATTTAAGGCCGAGACTACCAAGATGGATTAGAAAGAATGAGCTCCAAGAGATATAGTTGTGGTTTTCAAGGTCCAATTTGACGGGAACCTTGTTGGTTATGCTAAAGGGAATTAACTAATCGGTGGAGGTAGGGGAGGATTGTCACCGGCCATGAGTTTAGGGTGTTAGGGTTTGAAGAGGGATCGGTAAATTGGGAGTAGGAGGGAGATAGAGAGGAGTGTATTATAGAGAAAAATTAGGAGAAAATAATTGGCTTTGATACCATATTGGAAGGTTAGTTGTTTCCTTGATCCTCATTAACTTCACAAATCGGTATATAACATATACAAGATAATTCTAGAGAAGCAATGTAATGGCTAGGCCTAAATATACACATGGCCCGTAATGAACTATACATATGCTAGTACATATCGACTAATAGGTACATCACAATAAAGATTGCTTGTGTTGGACTCATAAGACTAGTGAACAAAAAACAAATTTTGTGCTGAAGATAGGAGAGCGTCGCCCATTCGACACCTATAAAACTGATCAAAAGAGGAGAAACAAAAAACAAAATTACCAAATTCTACTCTTGCCAAATTAAATAACCAAAATCGACACTATTTTTTCAAATTACAAAAATAGACATGACATTATTATTCATTAGAAAGCTAAAGAGATTAAAACTAAAATACTTTCTTAGCTAGATAAGCTTCTTAAAGTTGTTAATACTTGTTATATAGACATTGTTATTGTGTATAGTTACCATTTTTCTTTTTATAAATTGACTACACCTTGTTTCTAGGGATCCATAAATCCATTTGCTAACTTAGCACATGAGTAGACATATATCACGGTTTTACAAAATATTTTCTATAAAAGAAGTACAACTAGAACATGAAAGAAAATGGCTTAGAGGTATATTCATAATCTATAACCTCTAATTTAAAATACTAGAAAAAAGCATGATAATGTTAACGGAAGAAGAAAGGAAAGGATGTTTGGGGGGAACACACATGATTTTCCTTAATCAACGGCAATCCCCAATGTCCAATTGCATTTGTTTGGTTGACCTTTTTTGCTAAATAAATGTTGATGTAAATGGAATATTATAGGTTCCTTTACGTAAGAATGCAATTTTCGAATGATGATTTGGTGTTAACTATAACCTTTATTATTCGGTTTTTGCTAACCATACTCTCAGATAAAGGTCATGCTTAACCATAGTATTTAAGATTATAGTTAGCAAAACCCGAATAATTTGTATACGACTCAAATTAAATGATACTCCGTATGATATTAACATAGCCAAGTTGGTAATGTACAATTAAGTTTAACGGTTTACAATCTATAGTTTATGAGATGATGTTAACCTTTTGAGTTTTGTCTATCTGATTTTGACTCGTGAGACAAGTGGAAACAGCTAGACTTTTTGTTGGGTTGGTTTTCATACTAAATTACCAAGCACATAGCTTCCTTATGTCACTTGGAACAAAGTCAAAACTCAAAAGGCTATAAACCTTCACCATAAAATACAAGTATCTATATTGTACAATTTTTTTTTTTTTTTTTTTTTTTTTTTTTTTTTTTTTTTAATATAAAAAGGATACCGGCTTTACGCTTAGGAAATACTATTACAACTAACATAAATATAAATAATCTAACGTTTCTTTCTCAATTATGACAAAAAGATGGAAAATATTAAATTTGAAAAAATCAAAATAATATAAAACACATTCACATACGCGTCTACAGTTACATAGCATCCAAGAAAGAGCCAAAAGCAGCTGTTAAAGATTAAATATCACACCCACTTTTATATAAATACGTCTTTTATCACACACTATATACACACACAGAAAACCAAACATCATCACATTTCATTTCCTATACATCAAACACATTCATGGATAGCATAAATTCCTTCAAAGGTTATGGTAAAGTAGATCCAGCTGAAGAACAAGCATTTCAACGTAAAACCCGAAAACGTCTAGTCATTTTAATTGTCTCAGTAGTACTACTCGTATGCGTCATCATAGGAGCAGTTGTTGGAGTCATTCATAGCCGTAGCAATGGTAATGACTCCGCAGATAGTTTGGGCTCGGGCTCTAGCTCGGCTCAATCTATAAAGGCTGTATGTAGCCAGACTCGGTATCCTGAGTCTTGCTACAGCAGCCTTTCTGATATTAATAAGTCCAACTCTACGGACCCTGAAGAGTTGCTTAAGCTCTCATTAGAAGTTGTGTACAATTCATTATCTGAATTGTCTTTGTTTCCGAAAAATATGGAGAACTTAACTAAGGATGTTAAGGTTAAGAAGGCATTGGAAGTGTGTGGGACTGTGTTGGATGACGCTGTTGATTATCTCCGTGATTCGATGTCCTCAATGGACGTCAAATCAGGAGATAAATTACTCAGCGTCACGAAAATCGAAGATTTGAAAACATGGCTTAGTACGGCCATAACAAATCAAGACACGTGCCTAGATTCTCTAGATGAAATGAATGCAACTTTTATTGATGACATTAAGTCAAAAATGCAAAATTCTAGTGAGTATGCTAGTAATAGTCTAGCTATTGTTTCCAAGATTTCCGGGATACTAGGGAAATTTAATCTCCCTATACACCGGAAATTGTTGGAAACCGGATCAGGATCCGAATTTCCAGCATGGGTGAACCCTGGGGTTCGGAGGTTGCTTCAGACTGGGCGTCCTACGCCCAATGTGACAGTAGCCAAAGATGGAACTGGGGATGTTACAACACTTAAGGAGGCTATGGCAAAAGTACCAAAAAAGAGCAAGACACAGTTTATAATATACATTAAGGAGGGACAGTATAGGGAGAATGTTGTTTTAGATAAGTCGTTTTGGAATGTTATGATCTATGGTGATGGGAAGACAAAATCTGTTGTTATCGGAAGCTCAAATTTCATTGACGGCACCCCGACTTTCTCCACTGCAACTTTCGGTATATTTTCTTTACTCTAGTTTCTCAACTACTATTAGATAATTAGTTGTTTGATAGTCCGTCCTGACTAGGTCTAGTTCTCACTGCATTGTGGCATAAATTAAGGGCCGGGCCGTTTGAGTAAACTTAAATTAAAATGTTTGTTAGATTACCGTGCTGTCGAGGTAACTTGAACAGAAAAACTTCAATAGTTTTTTAGATTCTTGCGTTTTATAATAGCTGAAACGCCTTTAAAGATATTTTGATAATACTACTGTGAAACAACGATATATCTAAGTTCGATAGTTTAGACTCCAAAAAAGTGTTGTATTTTTTATTTTTTTTCCCTTACCATATGCTAAAAGATGTATTTCTAGAGTCTAGACAACAAGCTCATAAAACATGAAGTAGCCAAAGTTGACTAAGTACATGTGAAAACAACACTAAATCTAAGCATATCACATGACCCACTCCACCCGAAGACATTATCAAAACAAGGAAAAACAATGTTTTAGTGTCTTGTACTACGTATATTATTGTGCATATAGATGTTGTGAGCTTATTAAATGAGATGTGGGTATAAAAAAGAACCCCACTCACATGGTTTGTTGTACCAGGTATCATGTGCCTGACATTGTCACCAACACGAACCATGTGCTAGTTTAGGAATCCGACGTGATTTCAATAGTTTATTAGTGTGCAAATCTATTAGGAGTGAGACGTGTTTGTGTTTGTGTTTGGTATCAACTTTTAGAAATGATATGATGTGCTTAATTTTGCTTTTTAGTAAGAAAAGATAAGATAAGATATGATCAGACTTAGGATTAGGATTCGGCTAGTTTAACATCGATTATGATTATATAGTCATTTAAGCACTATATAATCAGTTGTATGGATCAGTTTAGTAGTAGATGCAACAATTAGATTATGACTACTTAAGGGATGATATTAAATTAGCCAAACACTATTATTACAGATTTAAAAAGAGAAAGCATTAAAATTTCGGGTATATCATATGCAATAAGTCAACAATGCTACTAAATGCAATGGTTGTCTTGATGATGTATCATTGCAACTAGTCACATGACAATATTATGAACCATACCATCATTGTGTCATTTTCATTGGTTACATTAAAGATTTGCTTTATTAACTTTTAAATAGATTAATTAATTAATGGTCTAACTTTATAACTTTATGTTAATGAATTACAGCTGTTCAGGGAAGAGGCTTTGTAGCAATAGATATGGGCTTCAAAAATGATGCTGGTCCAGAAAAGCATCAAGCAGTGGCCTTCCGGTCCGGTTCAGATTTTTCAGTTTTTTACAGATGCTCATTTGACGCGTTTCAAGACACCCTTTATCCCCATTCCAACCGTCAATTCTACCGTGAATGTGATGTCACTGGAACTATTGATTTCATTTTTGGTAACGCGGCTGTGGTCTTCCAAAAGTGCAAGATTATGCCACGCCAGCCTTTAAAAAACCAATTTGTGACTATCACGGCCCAAGGGAAAAAAGACCCTAATCAAAACACGGGAATTTCAATCCAAAAATGTGACATATCAGCACTTGACGCGTTAACAGTTCCTACTTACCTTGGTAGACCATGGAAAGAATTTTCAACAACAGTGATCATGCAGTCCACTATTGGTAGTTTTCTGAACCCAGTGGGATGGATTTCATGGGTGTCAGGGGTTGACCCACCAGCATCTATATACTATGGTGAGTACCTCAACACTGGCCTGGGTGCTGATGTCTCTAAGAGGGTCACCTGGGCTGGGTATAAGCCCAGCATGACGAGTAGTGATGCTGGCAAGTTCACGGTAGGGTCGTTCATTGAAGGCGCAATGTGGCTACCAGCAACCACTGTAACATTCGAGTCAACTTTATGAGATGAGAAAAGACATTGTATACGCGTTTATTTAATGGCCGTTTCTTTATTTTTTTATCCTACGGTAGTTTGTAATACATGAATACCATCATCTTCTAACACAGTTACCTGTTACTTGTAATATTGCGATACTAAACTTAAACATATGTATTTTGCTTATTCAAATAGTATTCTTCAAGACAGTTTCATTATAAATGTTTAACTAGCCACAGTACATGTGAAATCAGGCATGTGATCTGATACCATCTATACATGTAATCCAGTGGATCACTGAAATAAGATTAATTGATTGGATAAATACCTTACTTCAAAGTGGGGAAAGGTAAAGGTAAAGGTAAAGGGAAAGGGAAAGGGAATGCAAATGATTGAGTGAGGTGGGTAATCAATACCTTACCCCTCAATTTACGCTATAATGTTGATTACCCACTATGGGGTAATCAATACCTTTGCACACCCCTAACCAAGCACCTAATTTGAGTGAGGTGTGCTCTTTTGAATTCCTTACCCATTTCCCACCCCTCTTAACCCCCTTACCAAGCACCCCATATATGTGTGACAATAAGGCTAAAGTAGGGGTGGAAACGAGCCGAGCCGAGCCCGAGCCTGCCAGAGCTCGAGCTCGGCTCGTTTATATTTTAGAGAGCTCGAGCTCGAGCTCGGCTCGATTCGAGCCTTAAGGTTTGGGCTCGAGCTCGGCTCGTGATATGATTATAAAGCTCGAGCTCGGCTCGGGCTCGGCTCGTTTGTGATGCGTCTAGGCTTCGCGAGCTTCCTTGTTCGAGCTCGTTTATCTAAAGCTCGTTTATTTATTTTAAGCTCGTTAATGAGCTCTTAGTTATTTTAGATACTATGTAAGAAAAACAAAGAACATTAAGCTAAAGTCAACAACAGAGAAACAAAAACCTTATCCCCATCTTCATATCTAACAACGATCTATGTTTATCTCTTTGCTGTCAAAAAATTTGTTTTTAGAACAAACGTTTAAAGATAAAATCATCATAGATCACTCGAAAGATCAAACAAAACAACCAAAAATCTCAGTTTTCTTGTGTACAATAAACTTCAAAACCTTCAAAAGATAAAACAAACGAAAAAGAAATCATCATAGATCTGTAACTTTGATATTATCCGAATAAAAAGAAAGAATTATAACAAGCTTGTTACACTCTTACTTTGATTCGTTCAAACAAAAACACAAAACGATTAATACCTACCCGAGACCTTTAAAGATCTTGAAGCCGGAAAAACGATTGGTGGATTTATTTATTATGATGATATTTGTTAGATATTAACAAGTCAATAATTCTTATCTAATTTTCAGTTGCAGCCATTTAAAAGATGGGTACGTGTGGCTGCGGGGAGTATAAGGATGATAGTGATTTTAGGGTAACTACTAACTCGTGATAAAATATTAGGATATATAAGATTAACTTTTGGGTTTGGTTTATCACGTGGGCTGTTATATCCGAATTTATTGTGTAGTGGAAATGGGCCTAGTGTTTTACTACACTATTAGCAAATTTGGGCTAGTTATTTGATGTAGGTAGGGTTGTGTATGTAAAGCTCGTTTAGGCTCGCGAGCCTATTCGAGCTTTGTATATAGAGCTCGGGCTCGAGCTCGATTATTCAACGAGCTCTAATATAGGCTCGAGCTCGGGCTCGAGCTCGTTTAGGCTCGGCTCGTTCGAGCTTTTTACCGATCCGATCTCGAGCTTTTCACGAGCGGCTCGGCTCATTTCCACCCCTAGGCTAAAGTGATCAATATGATATTACAAATAAAATTTTGAAGTTTTAGGCCCCAATTTGGATATAAACAGTTTTCAAGTTTTAAGTACAACAGAACTTTAAAAGTGTTTATTTGTATTCATGAGCAAGTAAATCCAAGCAAGTTTATTATTTCACATTCAAAGTATAATGTCAAAGTTTTAAGGTTATATTCATGCAAGACATCTTGCTTCAAGTGTGATTTCACTTGCATCTTAAGTTCTTAACGAATATAACTTCTTTTGCCAAATGATAACTGAAATTTTAAGGTTAAAAAATTAGGGGCGTTCATCGGTTTGGTTATCGAGTTGTTAGGTTTATTCGGTTCGGTTAAAATTTTTATCTGAGTAAAACCGAATTGAACCAAATTCAAATTGGACTAAACCGAATTTGTATTCGGTTCGGTTTTCAGGTTAAACTGAATAACGTGAATTACATAATTTATAAATTTTTTCATTTAATTATATAGATTTTTAGTATAAAAAGAATTCAAACTTAAAAAATGTTACATTTATATTCGGAAAGAGTTTTAATGGTTTTTTTTATATAAAATATATATATTTATGTGAATCATTTTTCGGTTTGGTTTGTTTTCATTTTGCAAAATCATATTTAAACCGAAAATCGAATATTTAATCCGATTCGGGTTAGTTTTAATAAATTCTGTTTATTTTCAGTTTTCAGTTCCTGTAAGGGTTACTCGATCTGTGAACACTCTTAAAAAAAATTATAAAAGGGCCATTGTAAAAGATGGGCTTATTCTTAAAAAAACTATGGGCCTAATTTGAAAATTTTTTCATTTAATTATATAGATTTTTAGTATAAAAAGAATTCAAACTTAAAAAATGTTACATTTATATTCGGAAAGAGTTTTAATGGTTTTTTTTATATAAAATATATATATTTATGTTATCATTTTTCGGTTTGGTTTGTTTTCGTTTTGCAAAATCATATTTAAACCGAAAATCGAATATTTAATCCGATTCGGATTAGTTTTAATAAATTCTGTTTATTTTCAGTTTTCAGTTCCTGTGAGGGTTACTCGATCTGTGAACACTCTTAAAAAAAGGGCAATTTCATTTATATCCTTGCAAAATTCAAAAATTTCATATATATCCTTTTAATCCATTAAATGCATTGTACTTTATGCATAAAAAACTAGTAAAAATGATATATATGAAATTTTTGAAATTTTCAAGGATATACATGAAATTTTCCCTAAAAAAAATTATAAAATGGCCATTGTAAAAGATGGGCTTATTCTTAAAAAAACTATGGGCCTGTTTGATTTTCATGTATATCCTTGAAAATTTCAAAAATTTCATATATATCCTTTTTACTAGTTTTTTATGCATAAAGTACAATGCATTTAATGCATCAAAATGATATATATGATATTTTTGAATTTTGCAAGGATATGAATGCCCCATTTTCTTTTGTACGATTTTTTATTATGTTTTTTTCTTATATAATGAGTAACATACTTTTCTATTTATCTGACTTGGTTATTAGATTTAGATGTTCTTACATCCGAAATTATTACAGTAAATAAGATGTTGTCATGTTCTGTGTGATACTAACCGGAAGAAGCTATAGATGGTTTTTCTTATAAGAGGTGATTCTAATTTTTAATTTACACACTTTAAATTACAACTACATTAAGTATCTTGTGACATATGTACAACTGTATATAACATAAAATGAAGTGTGTCAATCAAAACTTAAAATGTGCAAATCAACTTTTTATTTTATTTTATTTATTTATTTATTTATTTTATATATATATATATATATATATATATATATATATATATATATATATATATATATATATATATATATATATATATATATATATAATGTTATATTAACTATGATTTAATCTAGTGATATTCGTGAGATTTCCGTTGTGGGTTTCCGTTTCTCTAGAAGCAAAACGTGATAGTGGTGATTGTGAGGATATATAATATATCCACTAGACGAATACCCGTACATATCAACATGATTTTATAGTAGTAGATAGTTTTCATGATTTAAAAAAAAAAAAAAAAAAAAAAAAAAAAAAAAAAAAAAAACATTTATGAGTTATAAATGAAAAATAATAAAAGTCTGAGGATTTTAAAAATTAAACATGATGTTTTGAAACCCGGTTCGACCCGGGTAGTTTAACCAGTTGAATCGTTCCGGTCGAAAAACAGGTCAATTTAAATCGGGTCAACTTGACGGGTTGTGTCAAAAAAACGGGTCAAATTAAATCGGGTCAACATACCGTGTTTGAACGTTCCGGGTCAAACCAATTTATGATGTTTAATAATAGTTTCCTTTTGAGTTATATATGAGAATAAAACTTACATTATCTTATAAAGACCCCCTTTTTATAAATAAGACCTCCTCCCCGTGTTTTTTCCTTTTTTATTATTTTTTTAAATTTTTATAATTTTGTTTATATTATAAAACTGTGAAACGAAAAGTGTGAAATAAAAAGTAGAAAATTTAATTAATCAAAAATATTAAACTGCCAAAAAGTATAAAACATAAACTGATAAAAACTGTATTGAATGTAAACAGAAGGATAAAACGAGATAAGTGAGAGACTAGACAATATTATTATGAAATAAAATGTTAAAAACACATTGCCTTGCCTATGTGGTTCACTCTTGGCACACCTTACACTGGGCTAGTAAACCGCCACTTGTTTACCAAAACCATTGGCTTCTATCTTTTTTCTTTCTTGAATTTAATACAGAAATTGTCGTGACAAACAAGAAACCAAAAAAAATTGTACACGTTGAGTGGGATATTTGCACATGGGACGTACTGTGGCTAGAATTGAACGTTAAATAAATGGAATACTATAGAAAGATAAAAATCACAAGTCATATATCATTATTCGATCGAGTCTCATTCTCATTCATTGATAGGAGTAGCGTAGAATTGATTTTGTCCACCCATACTTAATGTCAACATATTTACATTCTAATTGAATGTTCGAAAGACATTTCAATGATTTATATACAACGTTGAAAAAAGACTATACTAGTAAATAATGTTAAACGTCCTTTTCTGTTTTAATTCAAAATATATAAAAAGGGTGACTATCATAGATTTTTTCTATTTTTTTTTTATTTTTTTATTTTTTATTACAGTATTATTATTATTTTTGAACAGGTGACTATCACAGATGAGTAATGATAAACGTCTAAATTATGCGGCTAATTGAGGTGAGATGCCTTTGTTTGTTTGGGTCTCATCCTCTTTTAATTGGCTTGATTAATTGAGGTGAGATGCCTTTGTTTGTATCTTTTTTTTAGTTAATGTATTGTTGACTTTCAAAAAAAAAAATTTATACGGCTAATTTTCAGACTAATCAACTTGATGATGCACCATATTATGGCCATTTTCTTTCGACTCGTCTCAACTATTATTTTATTTTATTTCTATTACTTATAAAACAAAATTTTCTATTTTTAAAAAGTTAAAATCTTTTACAAATGATTAAAGTTGATTACATTTATAATATATATAGAACCCGGATTAAAATGGTAACAATATCTACAACTAATTTACTCCGTAATAGTTTAAATATTGTTTAATTATCAAACTTTTATATTTTTCATTTTTAACCCATAAATTTTTTTCTAGCAATTATTACAAATTGAACCCGCTAGGTCACACCAAAACAAGAAGTTTTCAAGTATAATTATTTGCTGTTATTACACCGCCGTTTTGCACGGTTATTCTTCTAGTCCTAAACAAGCTTAAGAAATTATTTGCAATACGTGTTTGCTAAATCTTATGAAAGTTTAACTAAATGGGATGAGAAATTCAGTTTGTCGATTCGAATGCAAATCAAAGTGTATATCATGATTGTAGCATGTGCCTCAAGCAGATTTTATGCGTTCAAAGTTTGTTTCATGCTTTTTGAGTTGTGTTACAACTTTGTCAACTGAGTGGCCTAATTTTGATTTATTTCACTTTACACATACAAGAAGTTTTGTTCTCACAATAGCAGCTTAATTGTTGAAGAACATCAAATGTCAAACAAAGGTTATGAGTTGAAACCGTGTATTCGTTTCACATTAATCATTGTGTCACGTGATTTGTGTTTTTTTATAGGCCATTGGACCGGTAAATGAGAAAGGTTGGGGTCCTCTAAGTAGGGCTGAGCACCGAGGTTCAAAACTGAACCGGACAGATAAAACTGACCGAACCGATAAAAATTGAACCGGACCGACGACCCGTCGGTTCGGTTTTGGTTTCAGGTTTTAAATGATTTCGGTTTCGGGTTGGTTCGGTTCGGCCTAAAACCGACAAAAACATGCCAAAATACACTTAGACCGACAAACCCGAACCGAACCGACGAAAACCGAACCGACCCGACGGCCTGTCGGTTCGGTTTCGGTTCCGGTTTTTCATGAATTTCGGTCCTTGGTTTTTTCGGTTCGGGTCGATTCCGACCTGATGCTTAGCCCTACTCTCAAGTCTCAACTAAGTTGAGAGGTACAATTTGACTCAAGTTAGGCCATTAGAGCACACAGAACAATAACACAAGTTACACCTTAACTTAGTGTCACGTAATCGCCACATCAGCTTTAACACTTTCATCTTAACTCACAAAAAAACACCCACAATCATAACTCAACATTAACTCAACATTTTGGGCCCCACTTTTATCATTTTTTTCAATTATTTAAACAAAATACAAAATAAAACAAATTACATTTTTATTTAAACAAATAACTAAAAATAAAAATGTTATTTACTTAATAATAATAATAATAATAATAATAATAATAATAATAATAATAATAATAATAAAACCAAACTGTATAGACCACAAGGACTTATCTGTAAATACATAAAACCATAAGGACAAAAAAAAATCCAACTCCTTCTACATCTCGACACACACTAAATACACACACACTGAAAAAACACCCCCCCCCCCCTAAAACACTCACTGAAAACATACACACGCACACACCAAAACCCATTAAAAAAGAAAAAAAGAAAGAAAATAGAACCTTCACGCAGTGTTAGTGTGGTAACGCGGAGTTAAGTTTTAACGTTAACGCGACGCAGCGTAGTGGTAACGTGGGTTTGACGCACGTTAAATACCCTCCACGTCACCCTTAACGCAGCCAAAACGTTACCACTGCGTATGCTCTTATGAGTCATTGAATTGATTTAGTGGCTCAAATCGAAAGAACTTTGTAATCTAAGTTTTGTTTACCTATTTCTTTTGAAGATTTGCTAACAACTATGTACTCTATAAGTTTTGTTTAACATCAAACATTTTATGAACATTGTATAGTTAACATCAAGCATGCTATAGTTAACGTTAGAAACGATGTTTAAACTAATTAGACATGTATAATTACGAAACACATGAGTTCACTAATGTCATTTTTATAAATATGTAGTGCTTAACAAAAAACTCATAAAGTTGTTGTTAGCATATCTTTATGTTTTTACTTAGAGACTGATTATTGGTATCCGCTAAAATGATTGTAATACATTTTTTTAATAGTTATGTTATTATTATAAAACTGCGAAACAAAAAGTACGGTATAAAAAATATAAACAAGTCAAAAGTAGTACTTCGTAATACATAAGAAATAAGAGCATAAAACAATCAAAAAACAGTCTTGCCCTGTTAATAAAGTGAGTAAAATAGTCAAAAAATTATGAAACTTAAACTATAAAGTTTGACAAGTTAAAAGCGGTAAAAAACAAAAGATACGAAACTAAAAACTTTAAACATCTGTTTTGTCTAATCAATAAAGTGGGTAAAAAAAATGATAGAATGTATATAAAGGTACCAACACCACTTTTTTTCTTCATAAAATGGTACTCCCCCTATCTCAAAAAGAGTATTTACAAACAAAAAATAAACAAATTATGATATATGTAATTAATGTTAATTTTTATTGATAAAAAATATTTTTACTCACATATTTAATATATATATTAAAAATAAGTAATTAATGCAAGTTTTGATTATAAAGATAAAGTAAGAAAATCAATAATTGCCCGTTATAATTACTGTTAATATACAAAAACATACACTTATTTTAGAATAAATATAAATAGTAAAATCAACATTTTTTATAAGACAGATAGTGTATCTTGAAAAAAAAAAAAAAAAAAAAAAAAATTGTGAATGGTAAAAGAAAAGATATTTTACACCATTTATAATTAAATTTATTTTTTATACAGAAAGGAAAGAAATAAGACAAGATTATTAAAATATCCGGTTAACAAATTAAAGTCTAAAAAAACACAAAATTTCCTTTCCTACGAACGAGATCTATTCCTTCCGTTGGTGGCTTTGATTTTTGTTTACCAATACGAATCTTCGGCGTGGTTGCCCCCTTGTCTGTCCATCTCTTTCTAACATACCAACACATTCTATACATACAAATCGTCTGTTTATATAATGCGGAAATTCGTAGCTCAAAAAGCCAAAAGTCTATTATCAAACGCAACCGCTTCTCCACGTTTATCAAATTATCTTTCCTCCTCATCAAGCTATTATAATCTAAGGCTAGCTCGATTATTTACAACACTTGATTCAACAACATCGACATCTATGGCTTCTGATAAGTCAACTCCTCCTGTTACTGTTGATTCACTTAACCCTAAGGTCTTATTTTTATTCTCTTCTTCAGCTTATCTTTTTGTATTTGTTAGGGTTCTGTTATAAGTTTATAACTTGTTTACTGTTTATCTATACTTTTTAATCACTGCTTTGTGAATAGATCCAACATGCAGTGTTTAACTAATGGGGTGTTTGTTTCGGCTTTATATAGCCGGCTTATGGTTTATTTGGTTTTGGGCTTATGTTTCATAAGCTTACTTTTTGTCGCTTATTTTGACACTTTCCGGCTTTTTCCGGCTTATATATATAAGTTCATTTAATGAACTTATATAAGCAAGCCGGAAAGCGTCAAAATAAGCCACAAAAAGTGAGCTTATGAAATATAAGCCGAAAACCAAATAAGCTATAAGCTGGCTATATAAGCCGAAACAAACACCCCCTAAGATGTTAAATAAGTATACAAACACCTGCTTATTTTTTATAAGATGTTTTCGAGATGAAGAAAAGTACTTACGCTCAGTAAGTGCTTTTTGTAAATGATAAAAACTCAAATAAGTTGTTTATAGTAAGGTGATGATTATCTGCTTAACAAGGTGTTTAAAATAAGTAAATTACGAGCATCTCCTTATTTGTTTATTTGTTAATGAGTCATGATGAGGTTACTTTATATAACAAGATGGATTTGTACAGTAGAGATCAAAAAGTAGTTGATACCTTTTGTTTATGCATAAGTTGTGATCTAAATTAAGATTCAAAAGCGTCATTAAAGCATATACTCCTATAACTCTTACTTTTATAAACAAATACTAATTATATTATTATTATTAAGTGTCGTCAATTGAAATTTTGTTTATTATAGTAGGAGTGTTTTCATAGTGATGACGGATTATTGCTTATGAAAGCAGCAGATGATTAGTTTCTATTAGTTGTTTATCTGATTGTTTAAGACTGTTTTAGATATGAATAACTTATAAGGTGTCATCACTGGTGGTTGAGCCTGTGTGAAATTTATTTACGAGGTGTTCGGGAGAAGTCATTATCATATAATCGTGTTTTCAAGTCCTGGATAATTACTACTTTCTAGTGTTTGCGTAGTTGGATTGAAACTGATTACGCTGATATAGTATCAAAGAATGAACTTTGGATACTCAGTTATGTATCATCGTAAAAAATACTGATTCTGATTATCTGTTCAATTAAGGTCTTTTACAACATCTATCTCTTACAACCCGTTTTGTTAGCACTGATTAACTGATTATTAGCTACAATGACCTTTGTACTGATGGTTTTCCCTTTATTGGCAGGTCTTGAAATGTGAGTATGCTGTACGTGGTGAAATCGTCTCCCTGGCTCAGGTATTACAATGATCATTAACTGATTCATTGATAGGAAATTTATAATCAAAACTATAGTAGCAATAGACTACTTTAAAGTGTGTTGGATGAACACTTTCTGATGTTTCTACGTTATTTTTCTACAGAATTTGCAGCAAGATTTGAAAGCAAACCCGGGCACTCATCCTTTTGAAGAGGTATCATTTTCCTCGCTGCTTTCTTTTTATTCTGTTAGAAAGCTACAGATTCTGTTTCAGTGCTGATATCCTTCAAATGTTTGCAGATAATTTACTGTAACATCGGAAATCCACAATCTCTCGGGCAACAACCAATCACTTTCTTTAGAGAGGTTCTTGCACTATGTGATCATCCCGCCATATTGGACAAGAGTGAAACACAGGGTTTGTTTAGGTACTGATACATTATAAACCAGTGTCAAAACCAGTGTCAGTTATGTAATTTTTCTGAAGTTTTTATATGCATTCAAGTAACCTGATGTGTATCATTAAACTTAGTTCATGACATGTCTCATATCTTACTGTGAGTGAATTCTTACAGCACGGATTCCATCAATCGAGCATGGCAGATCCTTGATCAAATTCCTGGAAGAGCAACTGGTGCATACAGTCACAGTCAGGTAAAACCGTCAAACTGCTGTCTACAGTTTTTCTTTTCTTTTTTGTGTACAAAATGTTTAAGCACATGGTGCACAGCGATGTAACGTAAATGACATGTGTTTTGTAATTGTCATCAGGGTGTCAAGGGATTGCGTGATACCATTGCTGCTGGTATTGAAGCTCGTGATGGCTTTCCTGCTAATCCAGATGATATTTTCTTGACAGATGGTGCAAGTCCAGCGGTATAAATATCTCTTTTTCATGCTCTTTTAGTTTGGTAAATAGATTATATTTTAAAATTAGTAGAAAATATTGTATTGATTACTGATTGTATTATGTTTGTATACCAGGTCCATATGATGATGCAGTTACTTATAAGGTCAGAGAGTGACGGAATCTTCTGCCCAATTCCTCAGTACCCTCTTTACTCTGCTTCAATCGCCCTTCACGGTGGCACTCTTGTATGTGCTTTTATAACCCAAAGTTAATGCCCATGTTATTGTACCTTCTTTCTTACTTTATTGGAATGCTAAATTGTTGCGCTTCATAATGATTTTCAGGTTCCTTATTATCTTGATGAAGCAACAGGGTGGGGACTAGAGATATCTGAGCTTAAAAAGCAACTGGAAACCGCACGATCAAAGGGCATAACTGTCAGGGCTTTGGTTGTGATTAATCCAGGAAACCCAACTGGCCAGGTAAATATCTCCTCTCGAAGATCACTAATTAATGTATTCTCACATTTTTCTGATAAATTATTTTTCGAAACTTTATCTAGGTTCTTGCTGAGGAGAACCAGCGAGCTATTGTTGAGTTCTGCAAGAAAGAAGGCTTGGTTCTTTTAGCAGATGAGGTATACCAAGAAAATATCTATGTCCCAGAGAAGCAATTTCACTCTTTTAAGAAAGTGTCTCGTTCAATGGGATATGGTGACAAGGATATCCCCTTGGTTTCTTTTCAATCCGTGTCTAAAGGTAGTTTTTTGTCAAATGCAATGCTACATGGCAATGACACTTGTTGTAAGAAATTTTGAAGTTGACTAATAGTTACTGCTTTTCAGGGTATCATGGTGAGTGCGGGAAAAGAGGTGGTTACATGGAGGTCACTGGTTTTACTCCTGAGGTTAGGGAACAAATTTACAAGGTGGCGTCTGTGAATCTGTGCTCAAATATTTCTGGTCAAATTCTTGCAAGTCTCGTCATGAGCCCTCCAAAGGTATCTGTCGCTTCATTATATTACAATCTATTTGGTTTGGCGATATGATTATAAGCTAATATGTGCATATATGCAGGTTGGAGATGAATCATATGATTCCTACTTTGCTGAAAGAGATGGCATCCTACAATCACTAGCAAGGCGTGCAAAGGTGAGTTCAGATCAGCAAACTTACAGATTAGGATTGCTTTATAATGATCAATTGTTATGTTGAGGAAAATTATTAATAATTTGTCCTTTATCATTAAACCATAGTTATTGGAAGATGCACTGAACAGCTTAGAGGGCGTTACTTGCAACAAAGCGGAAGGTGCAATGTATCTTTTCCCACGCATTCAACTACCCAACAAAGCCATAAAAGCAGCAGAAGCTGCTAAAAAGGCACCAGATGCATTTTATGCAGCTCGCCTTCTGAATGCCACTGGTATCGTTGTGGTTCCTGGTTCTGGTTTTGGTCAGGTGAGATTTTTATAGTGGTATTGTGTTCAAAGTTTTTAGGCATTTAAATACTATATTCACAACAGATAGTTTTGTGTTGTTTTGTAAAATATGTTCTTAACATCTTTTCAGTAAACTAATTTTTCTCATAAGTCCCGTTTCAGTCATTGTACTTATCTTTGTACATTTTGGTTATTAAAAGGTTTTGTGTCATTTTGTATTATTAACATCTTTTCAATAAAATAAATATATCATATATAATCTAAGATGTTTATACTCAACTGTAATGAGTATCATTTTTAGAAAGCTGGCTTCAAGGATTTTTTGTTGTCTGTAAAACGACTCAAAACATAAGGAATTGGCTAGACGTCTAATCTGGGACAAATGAAAAGAAAATGTTGGTATATTGTCCAAAAGAAAATTTAAATAATCCCATTTAGGTTGAATTAGTGGTGTTTACAATCTGTTAGTTAAATGATAAAATGTTATTGGTTTGTTTCCAACAGGTGCCTGGAACATGGCATTTTAGGTGCACGATTTTACCACAAGAGGAAAAGATTCCGGCCATAGTTTCACAGTTGACTGAATTCCACAAGAAGTTCATGGATGAGTTCCGTGATTAAGCGGCTCCCCAGAGTTTGTTATTGCTTCCTTTATTATAAGCAGTTTTTTGCTAGTGACAAACAGGCCTTGGTGAAATTTGAAATAAAAAAGGTCAAACAATATTTACAGCTTTGCTAAGCATTTCTTAGCTGCTTGCGGAGATTGTAAAATGGATTTTTCTCTGTTTTTGTTGAGGTTTTGCGGTTGCCTTAACTTAATATATCTTAGCACTAGTAAAAGCATTTTGGAATCCATCTTGGTACTTTTTCTTAGATGTGCAGCTTATTTAATTTCGGTTATTTAGTATAATTTCCGTTTTTAAGTTAGCCTGGTACCACTGTACAAAACCGGACCATATCACATCGTACCAAAAACAATTTTTATGTGGGAATGCGTGTACCGAAGACCCAATCTTATGGTACCGCTTTTGAACCAGTTTGAAATTGGACTGTACAGGTAATAGAAGTTTTAGAAAATGAGTACTCGAGAAGCTTTACTGTACCGATCATTGATCCATTTCTCGTTATTTTAACTTAGTTTTTCATCGAACCACTTTCTTTTTTTTTTTTTTTTTTTTTTTAAAAAAAAAAACTTACATCAACCTGTTAGCCCGTATTATGTTGTTGTATTGGGCTAACCGGCTCAAGCATACACTTGTCGCACTATTAAAGCAATAGATGAGGACACTTGTCATTTTTCTAAGTGTATACGTGTAATTTAAAGAGTTTCCATGTAGAACAAGTTATGAGGTGGCAAGAAAGTAAGCACTAACGTGGCTTAATTTCAATGAAACCAAAGTTTAGATGGCTTGCTTTATAATAGGTAGATCCGTTGATATAATGCAGAAATTCGTAGCTCAAAAAGCCAAAAACTTATTATCAACAACCGCTTCCCCTCGTTTATTAAATCCACATCATCACTTACACATCGAGACTAGCTCTCGATTATTTACAACAACACTCGATTCATCTACAACATCTTCGATGGCTTCTTCTGATCAGTCAACTCCTCCTGTCACTGTTGATTCACTTAACCCAAAGGTCTTATTTTATTTTCTTCTTCACTTTATTTAACTATTACTTAGCTTTTTTGTATTTGTGACAAAAAAATATATTTTAAAAAAGTTTTGCTATTGACAGCCTTTAAGGCCGTGGTTAAGAAGTGAGTTTTTATTACAATTGGTTGTAGGAAATTAAATCATGTAATCAGAATCAAGTGTTGGTTGTAAATCCGTATTTTCAGGGATTGTCTCCGCTTTTTCCGGAATCCCATTCAATCATAATCATTCATTGTAATCATGTAATAAAAATTGTATTCTTAATCACAGCATTTAGGGTTGTCGTTAGCAAAACCCAGTTTAAAATGATAGTACAAAAAATATAACACAAGGACAAAAAAAAAATAATAAAAAAAAAAATAATAATAATAAAAACGAACTTTAATGCGGACAAAGTTACCCTCCAGGAGTTGCACGTGAATTGGGAGATACGAGCAGCCCTAATGTACATTGGACCATTCAGGTAATATTTTTGAGATTTCGGGCCATTTTTTAGATTTCGGACCATTCGCGCAATATATTGGACCTGCCATGTAATATTTTCGAGATTTTGGACTCGCCTAGCAAGATTTTGCGTTTTCGGATGTCGTATGAAATCCGGCCAAACCATGACTAATGGTGTAATTTACTCTTAAGTATATATTCTAGGTTATTTAACTAGAAATATTAAATGTAAGTTGCACGTGAGTTGGGAGATAACGAGCCATCCTAACCAGTGACGGAGCTTGACAAGTTTATTGGAGGGGCCAAAATACAATTGTTTCATTTTGGAGCAGTGACGGAGCTTGACAAGTTTATTGGAGGGGCCAAAATACAATTGTTTCATTTTGGAGGGGCCAAACTTAAAAAATACTCTTGTAATAATAATAGTGTGCTGATAAGTAACATACAATGAAAAGTACATAGGGTGGTCATCTTTTTGGGGGGCCCGCTCCGTCAATGATCCTAACGACGTTGGACAATTCGGGTAATATTTTTGTGATTCCGGACCATTCGCGTAATACATTGGACCAGCCACGTAATATTTTCAAGATTTTAGACTCGCCGAGCAAGATTTTGTGATTTTGTGTTTTTGGATATCGTATAAAATCTGGTCAAACCACATGACTAATGGTGTAATTCTTAAGTATATAATATTCAGGTTATTTAATTAAAAATATTAAATGTGAGTTAAAAATTAAGATTGATTAGGAAATAGCACAACTAAAATGGGAAAACTATGTATACTCATATACTTATGAATTATTATGAAAAGTTGCTTGGGGGCACACTTAAAGGAATGTGTATAAGTAACGTCCAAAAGTAGCAATGTAACTAGTAACCCGTTTATAAGCTAGTGACGCAAAATTTGCGATGTTGTTAGCGTCATATTCAATGGCGTCATTTAACTAGCGACTTAGTTAGCCACGAACCAGTCTAGAAGTCGAAAGGGAAGGCACTAGAAACTAGAAAGGGGTCTCCCTCTCTGTCTTCTTCTTGTCGCTACTTATTAAAAAGACGTCTCCATTTAGCGATATCGTTAGCGACTCGTGTTCGCACATCGCAAGCTTAGCAACACAATTATCGACGGGTAAAGAGACATCGCAATTTTAGCGACAAAGTTTGCGATACATTTTACGACATCAGTAATTGCGATGTGTACTGTGACATGATTTGCGACACTAACATGCCAATATCGCTAACGACGTCGCTATCTATGTCGCAATTTTGCGACCTTGAATAGAGTTATAGAGTGTCGCTAAATATGTATGTTTATGCTAGTAATAAGTATTGCTTATATTTAACTGATGCTTTTATTGGTAGATGTACAGTTAAATAAGCTGTTTTTAGTAAGCTGTTAAATAAGTATACAAACAGGTGCTTATTTTTAATAAGTTGTTTTCGAGATGAAGAAAAGTGCTTATGCTCAGTAAGTGTTTTTCTGTAAATGATATTGTTGATGGATTTATAAATAAAAACTCAAATCATTGTTTATACCTAATAGTAAGGTGATGATTATCTGCTTATGAAACCCAAGCTGTTTAAATAAGTAAATCACGAGCACTTCCTAATTTGTTTATTTGCTAATGAGTCATGATGAGATTGCCATATATATGAAGATGGATTTACAAAACTTGATGAAACTTAATAATAATTAGTATTTGTTTATAAAATTGGACTTATTTGGACATAGTGAAACTGATTCCGGTGATCTGATTAGTTAGCGTCAAATAATCAACTTTGGATACTCAGTTATATATATCAGCCTAAAAAATGATTTTGATTATTTGTTCAAACAATCCAACAACAACATATCGTGTTATCTATCTTTTACAACTCATTTTGTTACGACTGCTTAAAAGATTTGATTATTAGAATGACCTTTTGTACTGATGATTTCCACCTTATTGGCAGGTCTTGAAATGTGAGTATGCTATACGTGGTGAAATTGTCTCCCTGGCTCAGGTAATACAGTGAATCTCTTTCACTAAAAAAACCATAGCTAACTAAGCATGTCAGGTTTATATATTGGGAGCAATCGTTAACTGATATATTGATGGAAAAGTTACTGCGTTTGTTAGATAATTTTTGTAGATTATCATAGGAAGCAAGCATTGGATAATCACTTTCTAATGCTTTTACATTATTTTGCTACAGAAATTGCAGCAAGATTTGAAAGCAAACCCGGGCACTCATCCTTTTGATGAGGTATCGTTTTCCTCGCTGCTCTTTCTTTTAATTCAAAGTTACAGATTCTGTTTCAGTGCTGATATCCTTCAAATATTTGCAGATAATTTACTGTAACATTGGAAGTCCACATTCTCTCGGTCAACAACCGATCACTTTCTTTAGAGAGGTTCTTGCATTATGTGATCATCCAACCATATTGGACAAGAGTGAAACACAGGGTTTGTTTAGGTACTGATACATTATAAACTAGTGTCAAGTTATGCAATTTTTCCGAAGTTTTTATATGCATTCAGGTAACCTGATGTGTATTATTAAACTTAGTTCACTACATGTCTAATATTATCTTACTGTGACTTTGGTGGTGAATTCTGACAGCGCGGATTCCATTAATCGAGCATGGGAGATCCTTGATCAGATTCCTGGAAGAGCAACTGGTGCTTACAGTCACAGTCAGGTAAATCTGCTGTCTATTTGCAGCTTTAAGATATTAAATATTGATTTTTGCTTACAAAAAGTTTAGGCACGTTGTGCACAACTCAAGGCTAATGACATGTTTTGTAATTGTCATCAGGGTGTTAAGGGATTGCGTGATACCATTGCTGCTGGTATTGAAGCTCGTGATGGTTTTCCTGCTAATCCAGATGATATTTTCTTGACAGATGGTGCAAGTCCAGCGGTATAATGATTTCTTTTCGGTCCTCTTATTGGTTGTTATATAGACTAGATTTTGATATTAGTGGAACAATTGATCACAGCTTGTATTATTTTTCGATACCAGGTCCACATGATGATGCAGCTACTTATCAGATCAGAGAGTGACGGAATCTTCTGCCCAATTCCTCAGTATCCTCTTTACTCTGCTTCAATTACCCTTCATGGTGGCACTCTTGTATGTGCTTTTGTTCCCGGAAACTAATGCCCATGTTATTGTACATTTGTACCTTCTTTTTTACTTTATTGGAATGCTAAATCATTGCTTCATAATGATTTTCAGGTTCCCTATTATCTTGATGAAGCAGCCGGGTGGGGGCTAGAGATATCTGAGCTTAAAGAGCAACTGGAAACCGCACGATCAAAGGGCATCACTGTCAGGGCTTTGGTTGTGATTAATCCAGGAAACCCAACTGGCAAGGTAAATATCTCTTCTCTTGATGATCACTACTAATTAATGTATTCTCACATTTTTCTGATGAATTGTTTTTTCGAAACTTTATTTAGGTTCTTGTTGAGGAGAACCAACGAGATATTGTTGAGTTCTGCAAGAAAGAAGGCTTGGTTCTTCTAGCAGATGAGGTATACCAAGAAAACATCTATGTCCCAGAGAAGCAGTTTCTCTCTTTTAAGAAAGTGTCTCGTTCTATGGGATATGGTGACAAGGATATCCTCTTGGTTTCTTTGCAATCCGTTTCTAAAGGTAGTTTTTTTGTCGAACGCAATGCTACATGGCAATGACACGTCGTGAGAAATTTTGAAGTTGACGAATAGTTACTGCTTTTCAGGGTATTATGGTGAGTGCGGGAGAAGAGGTGGTTACATGGAGGTCACTGGTTTTACTCCCGAGGTTAGGGAACAAATTTACAAAGTGGCATCTGTGAATCTGTGCTCAAATATTTCTGGTCAAATTCTTGCAAGTCTCGTCATGAGCCCTCCAAAGGTATCTCTCGCTTCATATATTACAATCTATTTGGTTTGGCGATATGATTATAAGCAAGCTAATATGTGCATATATGCAGGTTGGAGATGAATCATACGATTCCTACTTTGCTGAAAGAGATGGCATCCTACAATCACTAGCAAGGCGTGCAAAGGTCAGTTCAGATCAGCAAACTTACAGATTAGGATTGCTTTATAAATGATCAATTGTTATGTTGAGCTGAGGAAAATTATTGATAATTTGTTCTTTATCATTAAACCATAGACATTGGAAGATGCACTGAACAGCTTAGAGGGTATTACTTGCTACAAAGCGGAAGGTGCAATGTATGTTTTCCCACGCATTCAACTGCCCAACAAAGCCATCAAAGCAGCAGAAGAAGCTAAAAAGGCACCAGATGTATTTTATACTGCTCGCCTTCTGAATGCCACTGGTATCGTTGTGGTTGCTGGTTCTGGTTTTGGTCAGGTAAGATTTTTTTTAATGGTATTGTATTTGATTTTATTACTTTCGCATATGTCCTGTTTCAGTCGTTGTACTCATTTTACATTTTGGCAACTAAAAGATAGGTTTTTTTTTTTTTTTTTTTTTCGTTTTGTAAACTATTTTCTTAACATCTTTTTAGTAAATTAAATATCATATATAATCTAAGATGTTTATACCCAACTGAGAAACTATCATTTTTTAATTGCTGGTTTCAAGGATTTTTCGTCTAGAAAATGACTCAAAACATCATTTTTATTGACTCGGATGGGGCCAAAAAAAAAAAAAAAAAAAAAAAAAAAGGACTTTGGTGTATTGTGCAAACTAAAATATATATGACCCCATTTAGGTTGAATTGGTGGTGTTTACAAGTGGTTAAGTTATTTTTCATTAAATCTGTTGGTCAAGTGATATAACGTTATTGGTTTGTTTCCAAAAGGTGCCTGGAACATGGCATTTTAGGTGCACGATTTTACCACAAGAGGAAAAGATTCCGGCCATAGTTTCACAGTTGACTGAATTCCACAAGAAGTTCATGGATGAGTTCCGTGATTAAGAGGCTACCCAGAGTTTGTTATTGCTTCCTTTATTATAAGCGGTTTTTTGCTAGTGACAAACAGGCCTAGGTGAAATTTGAAATAAAAGGTCAAACACCAGTTACAGCTTTGCTAAGCGTCTCTTAGCTGCTTGCGGAAATTGTAAATGGATGTTTCTATGTTTTTGTTGAGGTTTTGCGGTTGCCTTAACATAATATATATTAGCACTAGTAAAAGCATTTTGGAATCCACCTTGGTACTTAAAATATGTTCTCTTTCTTAGATGCGCAACTTATTTAATTTCGGTTATTTAATGTAATTTTCAGTTTTCAGTTAGCCTTGTACCACTGTACAAAACCGGACCATATCACATCGTCCCAAAACAATTTTTATGCAGGAATGCATGTACTGAAAACCCGATCTTATGGCACGCTTTTGAACCAGTTTGAAATTGGACCGTACGGGTAACAAGTTTTAGAAAATAAGTACTCGAGAAGCTTTACTGTACCGATCATTGATCCAGTTCAGTATAAACCGTTTGGCTTGTTATTTTAACTTAGTTTTTCATCAAAAGAGTATAAACCGTTTGGCTTGTTATTTTAACTTAGTTTTTCATCAAAACACTTTTAACTTGAGTAAAAAAAAACCGTTTTTACCCCGGCCATATTAGTACCACACCAGTAACATATTTGACTGGTTTCACAGTTTCAAAAACCGCTTTTCACACGAACCTAAGTTTTTTTTAGCTATAATTGCTACTGAAGATTCATTTTGATTTTTGCTATAATTGGTACCAAGTATCCATCGCCACATCATGGTTTCGGTACAGTTTCAAAGTTTTGGTTTGAATTTTAGCACTCAATTGTTTGTAGGGTGGGAATCATTGATCTGGTTGTACAAACACACTAGACATAAAAAGCTGGGGTCAACAACTGATTACCTTTTGCTAAAATAGTGATTGTGAGCAAAAGCAATCTTTTCATCAGACAAGATATGCCGTGCAAGTAAATTTTTAAAAAAAAAGAAAGCAACAACACATCACACGTAAAATTAACCTTTTTGACATGCATTCTCAAAGGAAATTTTTGTCACATAGAATGATACAAAGGAATATGTTGATGCCTTTTTGACATGCATTCACTAAGGAAATTTTCCGAATATTTGACTTGGTCAAGTACACGAAAATGTGGACAAGCCAGTTGATCTATTCTACTTCAATTATTAACCAAGCAACCGCAAGAGCGGCGGTGGCTAGTGAAATGGACACTCGGGTGACGCTTCATCGTCTTGTTTGATTTAGCCACCATTGTAGAATGCTCGACCTTAGCTGCGTTCCTCAACTCTTCTGCTTTTCTTTGGACAAGTGTCATCTTTTTCATGAACTTTTCCTCGTGTCTTGATCGCATTTTCTGAATCTTCATCTCTAGCTTCCTTGATTCAGCTTCTGCTTTAGCTTTTTGGAGGTTCACCCAAGCTTTGATTCTCGCTTCCTCTATTTGATACCTGCAGGAAAACGCAGAATGTCACCCAAAAAAAATTTCAACAACCCATGTCTAAATCCATCTAGTTGTCTATATCTATATAAAATTTAGAAGAAAAAACGTATAATGAAAATAGGGGGTCAGTTCAATGAGTTTGTTGATTTTCCCTTCAAAGATACCTTATACATGGTTCAGACTTCTCTTCCCAAGCAGAAGGTCGAGGTCCCGAAATGCCTAGTGCACATTCATTGTTCATCTCGAACTCTCTAAGGCTTTTTGATAGTTCCTCGTCTTCCTCATCCCTAGAGCTCCATTTGGAAGTTATTGTATCAAACGGGGTCCATGGTTGTAGCTTAGCTAAATGGCACTCTTGTAAGCTTTGATCCATCAATGCCAATGGGACTAACCGACCTTCAGGTGTGTTATGTCGTGGTGGAGACAAGCTTTTTAATGGCGTTGGGCAACGTGAGGTCGTGGAGCTTCCAGTTGGGGTCATTTCTGTCCCGGTGTCTTTGCTTTTGGCCTCATAAACCACTTCCGTGGTTGCATATGTTGGGTTTTTGAATACGAATTCTTTGTTTGTTGACTCCGGTGTACTGAGCTTCGAAAAATCAGCATCTTCCTCATTTGTAAACTTATCTGCTATACCAAACAAAACTTTAAACTATTTTACAATTTTAAATGATAACAATTCATTTGTCCAGTTACTAGCAATATTACTACTATTAGCAACTAGTCAATTTTATTACCATTTTTGTAACCAAGAAGGGACCACAAAAAAAACATCAACAAACACAATAAAGAGACACAAAAGCCAAGAACACACAACAAAAACATGCTAAAACACTAAAACCACACATAAACACCAAAAATGTGCACCAAATTAATGCTTCTCTGTTCATGTATTCTCAAATGTCCAGAAAATTGAACACCATTTTGCACCCAAAAACTACATCAAATAAGATTATATATTTATATGTGTGTAATAGCAAGAAACAAATAATTAAATAAAGGATATAGTAGCATACCTTTTAGAACCAAGTCAGATGACTCTGAGGTGCAATGTTGTTGGTCTAAAGATGCAACTTTTGATCCATGAAACATAAAACCATCTTGTTTTTTGCTCACAAAATCTTGAGACTTTACTACACCATGAGCAGGGGATTCATGACCATTTATGACCCATTTTCAGCATCTTCCCATTTTGAAGGAATGCTCTTTTTTGACCCAATACTAAAACTGAAACCAGGTCGACCCATGTTCTTCACTCCTGCTCCCTGCATAATAGTACAAAAAGTCAAAACTCAAAACTATAAAAGTTAAAAAAGTTCTTAGACATTAAAAAAACAGCTTATTTAACATTATGGAAAAGTTCGTAAGCCCACTTTTTTCAGCTTATTACCAAGTTGAGTTTATGGTCTTAACTTGATATAGACCATAAGCTGAAAAAAGTGGGCTGAGTACTTTTTTCCAATCTACATAAGGCTCATAAGTACCATAAATAAGCTAACTAAAGCAGCTGCTTAGTGAAGTACAGTAAACAATCTTAAACTGCCTATTGACAAACACAAACACTTTGATCACTCAAACACTAACTAGGAAGCATATAAAGTTATAAACTAGTAAAATAAGAAATTTTAGAGAAACTTTTAAATGCTGAGAGCTAAAAATGTACCCCATGAGAATGGAATAATGGAGTATGGTCTTGAATGTACTTTGAGCTTTTGACATCCATTGGAGTTGAAGAGAATATATTAAAGAGTTTGGTGTTTTTTCTTATGAGTTGAAGGTTGGGTAGAAAAGGAATACTGTAAAAAACAAAGAAGAATCTTGTGCTTGTGATTTTAAGTTGAAACAAGAGGGTGAAAAAGGTGACATAATATGTTGTTCAACAGAGGGAAAAAAAACAGTACAAGAGCTTAGGTAGGAAAGATGTGCAAATGGCAGGCTGCTAATGCTATGAACCTATGATAGACAATGGTCCAGATTCTAATAAAGCTACTGCTCATCAGGATCCGAATTATGCATAAAAAAAAGTTTACTAACGAATATTGCATTATATGACAACTTTTAAAGTAAAAAAGATAACAGAAAAATGTATAAGACGAACCATATGTTTAGGTTGATGTTTTAGACTTGCACGTGCATTTTTATGTTGGGTCTCCTTATCTAACATGTTATCCAAGCATATCGATTATCTGACCGAGTTGGTTTGAGCCGACATCTCTAGCCACCATGTCAAACCTTAACTGTCGTCATTTATCAGTTCTTATTAAAAAAAAAAAAAAAAAAAACCAATTTTCGGTTTAAACCTTAGCTAGTCACTTTTTGACCAGAACTCATAAACCGTAAAAAGTTAACTAAGGCCATTGGCTTCATATTAAAATTCCGAAAAAAAAGCATACCAGAATGGCTATCGTAGCCTCTGCCACGCGCCGTAACCAGCCTCCCAAGGTTTATTATCTAACATTTTACTCATCAACTAATAATAAGAGTTTTTTTCTTGTGTGTTAACTAAAGTGTTTTTAAGTTATAGATAATAACATTTTATTGCTTAAGTGCAATGAAACTAGTTCCGGATTTTAGAAATCTATGCTTATTCAGGTAGTATGTCCTAGATACACAAACAAAAAAAAAGTTATAGGTATCAAAATGCAAGAGCTCATCTGTAGACGTGCATAACTTATGCTCAAGCTAGAGACCTGGGTAAACTCAACTCTATATTTTAACTGCTTATTAAGTAAGACATGATTTAACGTTTACCACTTTATATTTTCAGTTTTCTTTTTTATTTAAATCATAAACAAACATTTTTTATATGACATTTTAAAATCAGTTTTTTTGTGTATTAAAACAATTAAGTCAAAATTAAACAATCTCTAACATTCTAATACAAATTTAAATTCCATTAGTAGAAGCACGTCCAAAAATCATATATTGCTGTCAATCACTAAAGATGTGAATTGGCGGGAACACGCTGACTAGAATGCCTTTTCGCACTAGCCAGTGTCCACCCTACAAGAAATAGCTCCCGGCAACCCTCCTGACCCAGTGGGGAACCAACCTGAGTGAGCACAAGCGGAGATTCAAATCATTAACCTTTTATTCACAAAATTTTTCCAGTGAGCTAATGGATTTTTTGAAAGTAGGTACTAACTAAGCTAAAGCCTTTTGGCTCATGAGTTTTTCGTAGCACACTACCAAAACTCTAACTTATTACTCGACTAAAGTGTTTAGGACAAGAGTATTATTCTTGTATTGTTTTCTTCTATAAGCGATGATTTGTATACCGCAAATCTCAGTAACAAAACCCTCAAATTATATACGTAAGACAAAATGATAGAGTATTTTACAAATATAAAAATCTTCTATCACAAAAGTGGTGTTTTTTTTTTTTTTTTTTTTTCCTCTTGACTGTGATGTATAGTAGTATAGTATACTAGTACGTAGCAAAATTGTCTAATCACTCTTTGTTAATAGGTATGCCTGTCAAGATTATGGACAAACCCCGCAAATTGGTAATGTCAGCCTACTTGGAGCTCATAAATGTGTTAACAACTGAAAGATAAATATTTACTATTTGACTTCTTCTTTGGCAAAAACAATTAAGGTTAATAATTTAAAAATGTTGAGGATATAATATAACGACGTCAAGACTCAAGATGCATGAAAAACCGCACTTCCAAATAGATTATATGGATATTCTCATACAAACATGAACTTGAACGAGGAGCTAAACTTTGAACCCCTCACCCATTGATCAGGGCCGGCTTTGAGGGTGTGCAAGGTGAGCGACAGCTCAGGGCTTCAAAATTTTAAGGGGCCCCAAAATTTGTCCCGTTAACAATTATATGCATGTGTCGACATATTTCAACAAATAAAAGAGTATTTAGATGGTAAAATATCTTAAATGGGTAATATGTTAGAACGTTTTGATAACTAATTGCATTATATCTTATAAACAGGGCGCAGCTATTAAGGGGCCGGGGGGGGGGGGGGGGGGGCCCGACCCCCCGAAATTTTTTTGCGATGTAGAGGGTATATAGTTTTCTTGTAGAAAAATTTCGGTATATTCAGTTTCGACCCCTCAAAATTTCGGTATTACCCGAAAAATAGCTTTAGGAAGAAAAAAAATTTAGGACCCGACCCCCCACTGAAAAACTTCTAGCTTCGCCACTGCTTATAAATGGTGACACTTTATATATAACATTACTTATCGAAAGGCCTTATTATATAATTTCGTACAGGGCCTTCAAAAATTTCACCAATTCATGACACGGCCTGCCATTGATAGCAAGGCAAGGCACCGTCTGATATTTTAGACCCATGTTACTTGAAAATGAACATTTACTTGCAGAAGATTTAAATCAGCGAAGAAACTTTAACTATGTAAACTCGTGAGTGTCAACTGACTTTTCCCCGAAGAACATACTTGAGCAGTGTTGAGCGTTGTTCCGTACAAATTAGATTAGAAAGATTTATGATTAAACCCATAAACCTATTTTTCAAAAGTCTTCTATTTCTCGCTCACATTCACATATATATTTGCACCAATGGAATATGCCCCCGAAAGGTGGCCCGAAGAAACCTAATAGTTTTCGATTACTTTTGAATTTTTTTTTTTGTTAACTAGGATTTTGTAGTCCTTTTAAAGAATTGGAGAGACGATCAAGAAAAAAATTACTACCAACGTCTCTAAATAAATGTTCAATTTGACTTTTCAGAGTCAGGTTCAATTTTAATCTAAATTATTTTTGTGAGTGTTATATAATATTTGATGCAAAATTTATAAATGGATTGGATTTTAAGTGTATTTTTTAATGCTATAATTTTTTTATCATGTATTACATAACACCAAAAAAATATTTAACGTCAAAGTTAAATCATTTAGACATTTATTTAAGGAAGGAGGGACTAAATCAATAATACATCTTCAATATCCAAGATTTTCTTAACAGAACTATATGCACTGCCACACTAGCAAGTAGCAACACCAAAAACACATCCAACCAGTGTTGAACAAGAGTTTTAAATGCATCTAGCTTTAGCTAGTTTTGTTAAACACCTAAATTAAAATATGAGATTGTCTAACCAATGACCTAAGGGCATTGGTTAATAACGCATGGACAATTATAAAATAGGCTCAGGGGCTCACATATAAAATACACTTTTTAAATTTAAAAATATTTTTTTTAGTCTTTTTTTTTAGTCCGTACCCTCCTTAACCAATGCCCTATACAATTACTAGCCTTAGGCCCGCCCCGATGGGGCGCTAGCATTAAGTTTTATTATTCAATATAAAAATTTGTTACATGTATTCTATATAAAAAATTATTTATATATATAATTCGCAAATGCATAAAGTTGACAGAAAAAAAATGTATTAAATATAAAAATGTATTACATGAATTTTGTAAAAAAAATATAAAATTCGTAAATGCATAATGTTGACAGGAAAAAAAATTAACATAAAATGATATTTGTAAAAAAATATCATGAGTGAAGGTATATAACATGTTTCTTGTACTTTTGCCAAACATTATGTTGCGCATCAGTCTTTTGGATAACTTGAATAACAGTCAATACTTCTCCCTCAATTTCTTTACCAGTAAGAGCAAGCATCTCAAGTTGTGGTAGCTCTGAAATGCAACACATACACAATTTCAATGGAAAAGTAAGCCACACGCTACAATTAACAATTAGTAAGCAGCACGCTGCAAAGCAGCAACTTGCAAGCAGTTTGGAGATACCTGAATCTTCTTTCTTGAGGTTCTTTATATGTAATATATTAATTGCAACAACCTTATCCTACGTAACACTTCGGCTCCTTTCTTCACTGTTTCCTTTGCCCAACCTTTTTATATTGTTATAGATAATTAATATTTTGTAAATGGTTACAAAATTATTATAATCCAAACTTTTTTCATCAAATGATTTAAGACCGGGCATTTAACTATACTTTAGGTGACTACATGAATAATTAGTTTCACAACTTGCTCTCTTTTCCCTCTACTCAATATTGTTTTTTAAGCAGTACTTTGGAATAATAAACATTGAAGAATTAAAAAGAAATATGTGGATTTAAAACAAACTTATAAGTAGATTAAACTTGAGAGAAAATATAAATTATGGCTCTTGATTGATATGAAAAATAACTTGCACTGTGTTTTCTTTTATTGTCTCTACATTACGTCTAAATATGACACAATAACTTTTGTTCATCTTTACCTTATGCATTTTTATGAGACTATTATTGAACTAAATTCAAATTAGTGATACGAAATGAAGTTTCAAGAAATGAATAGAATTTTGACAGAAAAATCAGCAATCAAACACCTCGTTTTGACACACCAATCAGCAACCAAACACTCCATGTTTTTACAATCCCATACAAATGGTTTATGCATGATGAAAATGCAACTACATAGTCTTAGCGAAATGTTGGTGAGAAGATTACCTGGTCAACTTGTTTTTCTCTCTCCCTCAACACATGTTGCCCATTGAGCTTGTTCATACCAACCTGTAAAAAGAATATAAATGCTCATGATACCACAATACCAACATTTGATGCATAGTATTAGCAGATAACTTTCTTTTTATTAATAACCAATCACTCATAAACCATTAAAATATATAAACAAATACTTTTTAAGTTCCTCATTGTATATCAATTACTCACGAGCTGCTTGAATCTTTATGAATTGAGTTTCATCATGTTCACCTCCCTCCAAAGACCCTCTACTATCATTTACTACAAACACAAATTCTAAATCCGTTACTTAAGAAAACAATAATTGTATATGTTATACAATGTACCTTGTACAATTTTAGAAACAATAAAGAAGAGGGGTGAAAAACATATCATTTGGTGATTTGGGTGATGGAATTTGGATAAACGGATTGCCAATGCTCATTACGGCACAACCATTGCATGAATAGTGCTCTTGAAACTTTATTTATACTTTTTACGTGGTATACAAACCAAATCAATGTATTTCTAAAAACTGGTAAAAAAAATTGTCAACTTACAGGTTCCATCATCAATATGGGTGAGGAGAGACTGAGAGAGTCAACTTCACCAAAGACAAAACCGAAACCATATGTTTCATCAATATCAGTAGCTTACCAGCCCGCTCTAACTCCAATTGTTTTGAAACAGCCAACGGTTAAGCCGCCATCTTCATCAGCAGCAACCTGCAAGTGTATATGATTTATACATGGTATTCTTGGAGGATATGAATGCTCTTGGTGCTCTTGATAGCGGATATGCCTAGATTGCCTATTATATAAACATACTAATCATAGTTCAAAATAGTCTTTTCTTTTGGGCGTCTTTAGCATTCAATTTGAAAGAGCCTATCTAATTATTGAGTTTCCAAGTGGCCAGTAGTATGTATTTTAGTTTTTGAGCATCGTTAAATAGATGATGAGTATAAAAGATCATATATTTGGATGATAATTTTTAGCTTAATCAGAACAAAAATGACTTCGGTTATAAGAATATTTATGGGTCACTAAATAAGTAGATCCAACTTTTCCTAGCTATTAAACGACTAATTATCATAACTTTAAATGACAAAAGCAAACCTAAACATTATTTCTTGCAGCTTGTCCATCTAATAATCCAATTATTCTCAATATATCACGTGAAGCACATCAACAACTACTTCTGCAAGTAAATAACTACTTATCCGTCCTGCACATAATCAGGAACCACAAAATTCCCAAAATAATATTTGAGCGATTCATTGACATTACGCTTATAACAAATAAGAACCAAAAATAAATCATGGCTCATGATTGATACGGAAAATAACTTGCATCGTGTTTTCTTTTATTGACTCTTCAATACGTCTAAATATGACACAATAATTTAACTTTTGTTCATTTTTATGTTATGCATTTTATCATACGAAATGAAGTTTCAAGAAATGAATAGAATTTTGATAGAAAAATCAGCAATCAAACACCTCGTTTTGACACACCAATCAGCAACCAAACACTCCGTGTTTTACAATCCCATACAAATGGTTTATGCATGATGAAAATGCAACTACATAGTCTTAGCGAAATGTTGGTGAGAAGATTACCTGGTCAACTTGTTTTTCTCTCTCCCTCAACACATGTTGCCCATTGAGCTTGTTCATACCAACCTGTAAAAAGAATATAAATGCTCATGATACCACAATACCAACATTTGATGCATAGTATTAGCAGATAACTTTCTTTTTATTAATAACCAATCACTCATAAACCATTAAAATATATAAACAAATACTTTTTAAGTTCCTCATTGTATATCAATTACTCACGAGCTGCTTGAATCTTTATGAATTGAGTTTCATCATGTTCACCTCCCTCCAAAGACCCTCTACTATCATTTACTACAAACACAAATTCTAAATCCGTTACTTAAGAAAACAATAATTGTATATGTTATACAATGTACCTTGTACAATTTTAGAAACAATAAAGAAGGTGGGTGAAAAACATATCATTTGGTGATTTGGGTGATGGAATTTGGATAAACGGATTGCCAATGCTCATTACGGCACAACCATTGCATGAATAGTGCTCTTGAAACTTTATTTATACTTTTTACGTGGTATACAAACCAAATCAATGTATTTCTAAAAACTGGTAAAAAAAATTGTCAACTTACAGGTTCCATCATCAATACGGGTGAGGAGAGACTGAGAGAGTCAACTTCACCAAAGACAAAACCGAAACCATATGTTTCATCAATATCAGTAGCTTACCAGCCCGCTTTAACTCCAATTGTTCTGAAACAGCCAACGGTTAAGCCGCCATCTTCATCAGCAGCAACCTGCAAGTGTATATGATTTATACATGGTATTCTTGGAGGATATGAATGCTCTTGGTGCTCTTGATAGCGGATATGCTTAGATTGCCTATTATATAAACATACTAATCATAGTTCAAAATAGTCTTTTCTTTTGGGCGTCTTTAGCATTCAATTTGAAAGAGCCTATCTAATTATTGAGTTTCCAAGTGGCCAGTAGTATGTATTTTAGTTTTTGAGCATCGTTAAATAGATGATGAGTATAAAGGATCATATATTTGGATGATAATTTTTAGCTTAATCAGAACAAAAATGACTTCGGTTATAAGAATATTTATGGGTCACTATATAAGTAGATCCAACTTTTCCTAGCTATTAAACGACTAATTATCATAACTTTAAATGACAAAAGCAAACCTAAACATTATTTCTTGCAGCTTGTCCATCTAATAATCCAATTATTCTCAATATATCACGTGAAGCACATCAACAACTACTTCTGCAAGTAAATAACTACTTATCCGTCCTGCACATAATCAGGAACCACAAAATTCCCAAAATAATATTTGAGCGATTCATTGACATTACGCTTATAACAAATAAGAACCAAAAATAAATCATGGCTCATGATTGATACGGAAAATAACTTGCACCGTGTTTTCTTTTATTGACTCTTCAATACGTCTAAATATGACACAATAATTTAACTTTTGTTCATTTTTATGTTATGCATTTTATCATACGAAATGAAGTTTTAAGAAATGAATAGAATTTTGATAGAAAAATCAGCAATCAAACACCTCGTTTTGACACACCAATCAGCAACCAAACACTCCGTGTTTTACAATCCCATACAAATGGTTTATGCATGATGAAAATGCAACCACAAAGCCTTAGCGTAATGTTGGTGAGAAGATTACCTGATCAACTTGTTTTCCTCTCTCCCTCAACACATGTTGCCCATTGAGCTTGTTCAGACCAACCTGTAAAAAGAATATAAATGCTCATGATACCACAATACCAACATAAGACCAACATTTGATGTGTATTATAGCAGATAACTTTCTTTTAATTGATAACCAATCACTCATAAACCATCAAAATATATAAACCATCTTTATATGTATAATCTATTTCAATAAGAAAGGTAAGGATTTGATTTTTAAGACTTAAAGCTAAAATAATTGATGTATGATACTTTTCAAACTTTTCTATAAGTATCAAACTTTACAATAAAAATTAATTTTCTCAAAAGGGCTATTCATATCAATATCAACTCTTTAGTTAACCAACAATTAACACAAATTCAAGAAAGCAAACATGAATAAAAGGCAAAACTTGAATCACCTTTGTAGTTACAGAATGTATTATAGGTGATGTTGCAGGACTTAACATCTTCATATAACTCCACACACCCTGAAAAAAATAGAAACATGCAACTGCACAAATTAAAAACCGAGACTTAAAATGAATAAATCAAAAAAGGCACCTGTTTGCAAATTGAGCATTGTTCAACAAAATGGAAAACTAACATTTGTATCCACGAATATTGGTTTATGATAATAGAATGATTGAATTAACATCGAATTTTTTTTAGGGATAATGAATTGGGGTATTTTTACACACGATAGCTGATTTGGGGGATATCATCATTGGAGGGTTTAATTGTTGTACGTTTTATTGTTTAATGGGAATGAGCAACTGAACATGGTGAACAGGCGGCCGGAACAATTAGGGTTACAAATATTGAGGAGTAAATTCCGGTGGATATATGAATCTGATTTGTGGAGATTTGATTTAACAAAATTGATTACAGATTATTGATTTATGGGTTTTATTTTTAGGATAACCGATTTGGGGAAGAACGGGTACGGGGTGTTTTTGTTGGTGGAAATTTAAGAGTGTTTGATCTTCCGGGTATAGAAATTGTGTGTGTTAAGTTGTTTGCATTAATTAAATGGGTGACAATGTATAAGGTCCATTGGATCAGTTTTATTTTCCAGGTGTCATTATCTTGGAGTTTTGGGCAAAGGCTTCATTGGGAAAGCTTGTTTTATATAGTGGGAGATATTTATAACTACTACTGCGTACGATATTAAAGTTTGTTATTTGTTGTACGTAACCTATAGTGTTAGGATTCACGTGTGTTGTAATAGGTCTACGGCTAGTCGGCTACCCTAGAGAAAGAAGCAATAATTGAATATTAAATGCGGTTAAGTTTATGAAACGCATAAAACAATAATTTTAGTAGAAGTACAACTCTAGTTAATGCGACATCAGATGTCTTTGATAACGCATCAATGTATCATCCATCTCTTTCACATCGAAACTACGCTCACTTAGTTGGCATTGGCAACACATGCGGGAAGGCACGACACGGGGTGTTTCCCGTACGAGAACACTGTCGCCATTTCATCGGTACCGCATGGGGAGGTAGTTTTGCGAGGAAGTTTACCGCACAAGACTAGCGAAAAAATGAACGTTGGAGAATGAGTGAAGGGTGAGTGATTTGATGCCAACAAAAAATGAGCGAGTGATGAAAAAAGTGAGAGAATGATGCGGCATAAGAGGATTAGTTGTAAGTGAGTGAATGGATTTTGAGTGAGGGGAGTGTTGCCAACCCCCTAAGTTTTCTCCAAGACTAAACTTAATGCGGCATCATCACTCGTAACACCACTACGAGACCAAGGCTTACGCGTGAGAAATATAAAAAGCAGCCATGAAAGGTGAGCCTCCTCACATATATTCCACGGTGCGAAAATGGGTCTTATAAGATGTTTTATTATTAATTATTACTCCTTTCGTCTCAAATTATAAGTCCACTTTCATATTTCACAAAGTTTAAGAAAAGTAGGGCCCTCACAATATTAACCAATAAAAATTCATTCTCACCCACTTACAAGCATTCTCATTGGTTGAAAGTAAAAGTGGACATATAATTTGGGACAACCCAAATTGACAAAATGGACTTATAAAATAGGACGGAAGGATTACTTGATTTGTGATTATGTGTGTGTTATTTTATGGGTTAGACTCTTTTATAGTATATTTATATAAACCGAATATTGATCCATTATAATTTACTTACTTTTTTTTCCTATCTTATTTGCTACCCTCACATTTTTCAAGTTCTTCTTCTTCCTTTAGCCAAAACAAACCCTCTCACCACCACTAGTCGCCACCACTGCACCACCCAAACCATTACCACCACTATTGTGCACCAACAATCACCACCGCCCCAAGCAAATCATAACCACCCCACCACCAAATCACCAATCACCATCCCCACAATCTCCACTATTGTCACCTTCAACTACCGATCTGCTTCCCGTATCCCCATTTATTCTTTCTTCTTCCTCACCTACCTCATCATAGTCACATGGTGCAAACGGTGCAAACTTTTAATTGTGTCGTTCTTCTCGAATTTTTGGAAGTTTGTAATTATTAAAGTTTGGTTGTGGTTTGATCTTCTGATTTTGAATAGTTATAGAAGAGTATGAATTTGGTTGGAATTGATTTGAGAATAACCGAATAAGACATAATTTTGAATGGTTTCACTTTTTATAAGACATATCTTCTTTATTAATAACAGGTTAAATTCTTAACTATTTATCTTTCTTAATTTTGGATATTTGGAATTCACTTTGAGCAAAGTTTTGAATTTTGATTCTTTTGAGTTTATTTGCAACTGATTTTTTGGTTACATATTTATTAAATAGATGGGGAAATAGGTCTTTCGTATGTAGAATACTTTCATTCAGGATGGAAAAAAAACAAGTATTTTTTCATATTATTCTTACTCAAAACAACTTCATTTATCTAAACATGATCAAAAAAAAAAAAAAAAAAAAAAAAAAAAAAGCCTCCTGACTAACCTAGCTGAACAAGATTCTATAATTTTAGATATTTTTGATGCAAATCTAGTACAATAAACATGAGCTCTTGTTGCGCACTCATATCATTTGCAAACATGGCTAATTAAGGTTTTAAATCACCCGACAAAACATTTGTATCCTCCCATGGCGGTAATATTGAACAAAAGTACAAGTTAAAAGCAGATATTTATCGGGTTAAATGATTGTAACTCCTTTTTGTACAAAAATATGATTAGACAAACATGCTATAACAATACCAGGGTACCCGCACAAAGCATCAGGTCCGTATGCAAATATTGTTTCACGATTTATGATTTTACGTCTTTTCGGGTAACGACGTTTTTCTATAATAGATGATATTAGGTTTTAGAGGTTGTCGGCTTGTAGTTTGATATTGTGAATAGTTAATATGTCATATTATTATATGCAAAATTTGAAAAGTTATTACTTTTAACAATAAACATAGAAAATTTATTATAGTAGTTATATTTATTATTGTAACATTTAATTTAATGTTATAATTTTAATGTGCAATTAGTATATTTTTGAAATTTATTTTAAAAAATACTAACAATAGTAAGATGTATATACTTAAAAAAAAAAAAAAAAAAAAAAAAAAAAAAAAAAAAACCCCAAGGTTTCTAATAATAGCATTCCTAAACGCATTCTAGATAGTATAAAGAGTAAATTGCAAAAATCGTGCTTAGGCTAAATTGAAGATTAAGTTATATTTCGAAATTGCAGGAGGCCTCCCTGTGAGAAAAGTTTAGGTTCATTTTCGTCTTTTGCCCAAAATAAAATGACTAAAATGCCCTTGCAAAAGTGAAATAAAGTAAAAAGAAGACAAAAACATTTTAATCATTTTACTTTGGGCAAGAACGAAAATGAACCCAAACTTTTGTCAGCTTGCAATTTCAAAACCATAAGGACAAAATCTGCAAGTTGGCCAATCTGCAAGTTGGCCAAACTACAAGGACGCTTTTTGCAATTTACTCTAGTATAAATTAGGGGTAAGCGTCGGTCTAAAACAGGCCCGGACCGGCAAAAGACCGCGACCGAAATAGCTCAAAAACCTAGATCGAGGACCGGACCGAACGTCCAGTCCGGTCTTTCGGTCGGTTCGGTCCAAAAAGGCAAAATGCTCGGTGTGTATACCGAACCGGACCAAGACCGAGACCGAGACCGAAATAAGAAAAAAGTTAGGACTGAGACCGGACTGCTGGTCCTTCAGTTCCACCGGTTTTCGGTCTTTCCGGTTGGTTTTCTCGGTCGGTTTGGTCGGTTCAGTCAATTTGCTCACCCCTAGTATAAACGAGTGGGTGCACCCACGTGTTGCTGCGGGAATGTTATGTTTAATCTAAACTCGAAATAAAACGATCGTAAAAAAATAATTTTTTTGTAATTAAGGACAATTTGCAAAAGAATGGTAACGGGGGACTAACGATGCGATTTACAGCTAACCTTAGGGACCATTTTCGCATTTTTTAAACATGTTACTGTTTAGTCAACTGTAGCATGAATAGTGCTTCAGGACTTGCTTCCCATTTTTAGTATATAAGGATAATATAAATATAGAAACTTATGACTTAGAGGCAAGCTTGATGAAAGCAAAAGTTTACGGAGTAATATGATAACCCGTCTATTATACATATTATTAAATCCCGTTTGATACGGCGCCGTATTGCTCCGCCGTTTTCCCGCCAAAAACTTTGGGCTACCAGGCCCGTTTATCTTGGCCCGATTTTGCTTCTTCGATCCAGTTTCATTGTTATAGATCCGATCCACACACACAAGCTCCAGAACAATCTACATTCGTCTTCCCCCCACCAAACTAACACAGCAGATGGATCCATTGCCGATCCTCCCAAAACGACGTATGCCTCTTTTGTGTTTTTGCTTTTTCCGGCGAAGCTTACAGCGGCGTCTTCATGGTTGTAACTTCGATCCCGTGCTCCTTTAGTTGTTGCTTTGGTATAAGTTTCATCATATCTTTATATAGAATTTTAATCATTAAGTTATAATTATTCTTTGTTTTTTACATTTTTTTCCTTAATTAAAATTTTGATCTTTTTTATGTTTTAATCATGGGTTTGCTTAATTAAAATTTACAGGTGTGGTTTTAGATGTATTAATTGAAGTTCTTTCATGGTGATTCACAGTGTGCCCACGTTGTATATGATGGCAGGTATGTGTTTAGATATCCAGGCTACACTTTTTGCTTATCTACTTATTTATTAGTGTATGATGTTAATTTGGATTTAGTAAACATTTTGTTGTAAAGAACTAGATATAGGTAGTTACGATTAGGATGTGGTTCATAACAACTAAGTTTTCGTTTACCCATATCTATTATAGGCGATGCTAAATGACAGTGTTTTGTTTGCCCGTTCCACCTAACTGAGAACGATTTTGCTGGTCTTGACAATCAGTCTACCAAGTATAACTATCACGGACACTATTTTGTATCACCAAGGTTGTTGTCCAATGCCATGGGAGGGTGACCAGGTCTGCACGTCTACTAAAAGGGATGGGAAACAGCATGAAGATGGTGGTTTTCCTGTTTTGGATAAAGGAAAACCAAACACTGCTGTTGGTTGTGGTTCACAGTTTGGTTTATCTTCTTCTAAAACAACTGGAGTTGTTAATGAGTTTATGCATATGACGAATAAAAATGATGCCCTCCAAAATCCGCACTATTCTTTTGTTGATTCATCTACCTATCAGTCTCATATCCCTGTTCACCATGAAGGTAAATAGCGTTTTTTGGTTTGTAGGTCTATTTGTCGAATATGTATATATGCATTCCTTTCTTGGTCGTTGTTGTTGTTCCATGAGTTCTTTTCTTTTCTTTCTTTCTTTTTTTTTTTTTTATTCTATTTTTTTTATTTGTTTACTTTTTTTTTATTGTTGCAGCATCTACATCTGGACCAAAGATATTAGATTTCAGTACAGGTGTTGTTCGTGATGTTAACTCGGACCACCCTATGATGGAGACACGTACGCGTAATAATGTTCGTATGTCTGCACGTACGACCACCGCCTCTAAAGTGCCCCCTTTAGTTTCATCTTCCCGAGTTATTGGTATTACATCCAAAATTGGGTGAACATTTGTATTTCATCAGCTAATTGCTATTTATTGTCGTTTGTATTTATTACCTGATTCTTTCTTTCTTTATTCCAGCATTGCAAACTATAGCATCAGCCCCTCACTTTCGGAACCGGACTAATCGGCCAACATTTTCCGGCACAAGGATGGTACCAGCCAACGGTCACCGGCCACTTGCACCACCAGAGCTACGTACACCACCGGGTTAGTTACCTATTCTATAGTCACCTATTTCCAGCACTTTACTGTCAGGAGCTGTACATTGTTGTTTGGTCAGCGGTTAAAATCGTTATTCTTAAACAGGAACAGCTTCGCCTTCCAGTACTGCACCTCCTGTCAACGACTCTCACGGCCGTGCATTCAGCCAAGGTTAATTCTGTTAATACACATTCACTTAACTGTATGCTATACTTCGCAATTGCCATTTTTTGCATATATTTTGCGACTTATATGTTGTCTTTTATAATTTTTTTTAATAATGTATATAAAGTGTTTCATGTAATGTTTGAATGAGTTTTTGGATTTTTCAAACCATTTTTAATTAATGAGATTGTGTTTATGATCAGATTTGACGATACTTTTGCATATTAAATTTGTTGCTTTCAGAGATTGTGGTTCTTGAGAAGGGTAGCGATAAGCCGATAATGATGATGGTGAAAAAGAGGAAGAGATGAAGAAGAGGAAGTGATTACAGAAGAGGTAAAAATTTTCCCCATTCTATGTCCTTTTGATATCTTCTCCCTCTAATAAAAAGCCTTTTGCATTGTTCCGGTTGTGGTTTGAAAATCATAGTTTTGCTTTTGAGATTTCGGCTTTATATCGTAAAAATATATTGTTGCATAACCTGAATATCATGCTTTCCAGCAGTTTTAATTGGATAGGAAGGAGATCAAGAAATTCCCGTTGAAAGTTCTATGGGTTAGTTCTTTTGAATACCTTTTTTTTCCTAAGTTTGCGTGTATACAATATAGCATTCTGAATGTGGGTCCTAAGTATGCGTGTATACAATATAGCATTCTGAATGTGGGTCAGGAAACCACAAGGTTTTTAAGATATGCAGCAGCTGGGGGCTGAAATGGGTCTGGGATTGGGGGTTTAAGTAGGTCGTAAAATGGGTGTGTTTGGGTGCTCAAATGGGTTCTCAAGTGAGTGCGTTTGGGGTTTTTAAGCTTATACAGTTTCTGATGTTTGCAGTTTTTTAAAAAGAAGTTGCCGCACAGGCTATTGTACGCTTCAGGGGGTGTGGTTCAGGGGGTGTGGTTCAGAGGGTGTGGTTCAGGGGGCAATAAAGTTGCACAGGTCTGTAGCTTTTACTTATAGTAATACTTAGGGCGTTGTACAATACCTTACACTCTACACGTGGCTGCCAAATTGACAACTAGATAAGCTATCATCTGATGTTGCAATTTTGATTATGTTAATTTCTTTTACCTTTATTTTTGAAAAATCTATATATGTTGCCTATAAAGCTGTGGATATTCGTCATAGTTGAAAATGATTGCTTTGTTAAGGAAGGCATATCGAGAACCTCGAGGATTGGTTAAGCTATATTTTTTATATGTATATCTGTAGGTTATGAATATGAGGAACCTGGACTGATTTGATGACACACAAATTAAATTCCCTGAAAGATAGCCGTATTCAGATTTGCTATGACATCTATCAATGCAAAAAATATCGCCATATTGCAAGTAAATTAATTACAGTTTGTAGTGATGATGGTTAAAGCATTGTTTAGTAACAATAAATTAGCATCTGATTCTTTTTTATGATGTGTGTTACAGTGAATACTTCATGTAATTGAATGCACCTGGGATCAAGGTTCTTCAATTGCAGGATGACTTTGGTAATGTCATAAGAGAGGTAGTATCAAGGTTCTTCAATTGCACCCATACCTGTACTTCTTTTGCTGCTCCTGATGGGTTAGCGTCTAAGAAAATGAAAGATTATTGTCCTGAATTGGTGCTTCGGTCAATAACCTGCACTTTGTAACACAGTTTTCGGAGCTACAGTTAATGGGCAACCCAGGTGTTGTGCTAACAAGCTGACGAACAGGCCATTTGTTTGCTCAAATGTGGGCAGTATATTAACCAAATAGACATTCAAAAGAGTAGCTCGCTTTTTATGGCCTCCGAACTTCTCCCTTTTACCATAAACTCATAAAGTCACTCATCCGTAGGTTCGTTTTTCCGTTACTATTACTACTATGTAGTACCACTTTTCTAGATCTTGGTTCCTAATTGTCACAATATAGTAAGAATTATTGAAATGTATTCCAAAATAACTAAAAAAACAAATATAAGGTCTTTGTTGTCTCTGGTGCTGCTGTCAAACAGCAGCAGTAGAAGAGTGAACTGTGTTGCTTTTAACGGTTGTTTCGATGGCTTTTAGTGGGAGTTCGGGTAATTTTTGGGACTGCTGCAAAACAGCAGCAGCAAAGTAGTTATTTATAAATCCGAATCAATATCTTTTATCAAATATTTACCGCGATATTTAGAACAGCCAAAATACTCATATATATTTTTACGGCCTAACCTCTGCTAAAAAACAGGCCCGCCCGCAACGCGGCGGGTCGTCGCCTTTCTAGTTCTATTTCATTTCTATTATAGGTGAGTTAGGTGTGCTACTTAACATTGATCCATATTCTCTGATTTTATTTGATTGAATTTCAATGTTCTATTGATCTATATATCAATAATTTATTACTTCATCCGTTTTATATTTATTGTCCATATTTCTATTTTAAGATGTTTCAAAATAATTGTCCACTTTTCTTATTTAGTAAAAATTAGAGAATCTAATGGAAGAATATTTCATTTTAGTGGTTGAAAATTAAAGTGTCCTCACTTTTATTAAACTTTGTGTATTCTCTCATGACAATAATTTTGAGACGGAGGAAGTAGATGATTATTCTCAAGAATTCTTTAAGATCAATTAATTTGGTGTCGGTTGTCATGTACACATGTGTCTAAAATTCCAATCTCCAACATCCATTATTTGGTAATGTTTTGCTCCATTTTTACTCCATAAATATCTTGTACAAATAAAAGCAAAACTTCTTATTGATTGGACATTACTACAACGAAGACGTTTTAACCAGACAAGAAAAGTAAGTGGCGAAAATTGTACACTAAATTTAGCCAACCACGTATGAGTTTTGAAGATAGAAAATTTATTCTGATTTATCACATCATATCACTAAAAGTTAGTATTACTTTATAAGATAAGAGTCACTATTGTCATATTGTGTATGGGTTGTCTTATAAGGACGGGGTCTATTATGGGGTCCCACCTATTTTTGGTCAAATGTACAAGTATTAAAATAGACAGTACAGGCAGCGACAGCACAAAACTTCCACAAACCTTCCGTATGAGGTCCTTATAACTCATGAGGAACTTGATTATAGAATTAAACAAGACCAAGTAGATATTATTAATGATTAATTTATGACCACTCGATAAAAATTATGACATACAAAACCAAAGTTTATAATTTAAAATGTCACATCAACAGTGTGGAGATAAGCCTATACCCCACCCATATTCTTAAAAAAATTACTACTGATACAATTTCCCACCCAATAATGCAACTTAGAGCACTGGGTGTGGCAACAAACCCCAAGCTCCCCATTCGGGCCCCACCATATCACATCACCAAAACACCCCAATTTCAACAAACCACAACAAACCCCCCCTCACCAAACAACAAACCTTCACTTCCCCATTCGGGCCCCACCTCTTACACACTTATTTTTTTATTCATTTCATTAAATAAATTAAATTAATTTCACAAATACTTAAAAATAACACAACACATTAATTTTATTTCATCAAAAAAAAAAAAAAAAAAAAAAAAAAAAAAAAAAAAAACCAACTCAACTGTGTAACAAAACAAAAAAAAAAAAAAAAAAAAAAAAAAAACCCATTACTTTTCATCAAAATTTAATAAAACACTTTTATACCCCCATTCCTTTTGTTAAAAAAAAAAAAAAAAAAAAAAAAAAAAAAAAACCTGCTGCTTTGCTGCTGTGTCTTCTTCTCCAACCAAAACACACACAAACACACACTAAACTCACTTTCATTCATACACTAAACTCACTTTCAACCAAAACACACACAAACACACACGAAACACAAGATATAAAACCAGTATATGAAACCCAAACAAAAAAGAAAGAAAAAAAAATGAAAGAACCTGCCACTGTCAGAGTTTCATCTTCGCCGTGGCCACGACGAGTTTCCCAACGGCGAGCCACCTCCGGTGTGGCGGCGAGCAACGGCTCGCCGTTGGAGGTGCCAGCTCGGACGGCGAACCCTCTTTCGTTGTCCACACCCAGTGCTCTTATATTCTCTAAAAACCTTATTCACTTGTTTCATTTTACAAATCAATAATCGTGTTGTATACATTATACAATACATTGTAAATGCATCAAGATAATCCAAATAGGTATGAATTTCGACTTTGTATAATATAGTCCTTGTAGATTTACAATTCAGATATAGGATCAAGATAAGTGATACGCCTTTGGATATCTTTCTTTTAGTTAGTCGTATTCGAGTCATATTAGGAAAGAGTCATGTGAGTCATTATCTAGGAAAATATCTTTTATTTTATGAGTTTATCTTGTATCGACTTGTGATACAAGTTAGGGTTTATTCGGTATTTATATACCACGTCATTCATTAATGAAAAGTATGATTTGTCTAATAAAAATATATCTAGTTTTCTTCCTCTATTTTCTGACGGAGCCAGCACACGCTTGAAGTGGTGCCCTATCCCGATACAATCCCTAACCGGGTCGTATCAATTGGTGCTTTCATTGAGAGCTCTCGTTGAGAGGGTTTTTTATTAGGGTTTCCAATTAAAAAAAAAAAAAAAAAAAAAGTTACTGTTCACGACACTGTTCATCGCAATGTTTACCGGTACTGTTCATCGACACTGACTGTTCATCGACACTGTTCCGGTGCTGTTCATAGTTACTGTTCATCAGAATTTTTTTTCCCTGTTATTCTCGTTACTGTTCATGGCATCGGGCAGCAATGATCAGGACGCACTATCTAAGCTTTTGCAAATGGGTACGGTGGCCGAATACGAGAATGATTTTAAGATTCTTAAAAATCAAGTAACGGGGATCTCAGAGTCTTTACTTATATCGTTTTATATCTCCGGGCTTAAACTGGATCTACAATGTTTACTCTTACGGTCAAATCCCAAAACTCTAGACGAAGCTTTTTCATTGACCCGTGCGGCGGAAACACGCTTCACGAACCTAGATATTTGGGAATTTTTGAGGTCCAATCCTTTAACTTTGGGAGAAGACTTCTTCAAAGCACGTATCACCGAGGTTCGTTTTGAGACAATTGCAAAGGAAAAGAAAATAGATGTTATTCTACCATTAGAGGGTGAATTTGCTTCACCTAAGGCTGAAGGGTCATTGAATGCTGATGAGTATATAGGAGTTGAAGAGGTTGTGGGTGGTGGCGAAGCGCTTAAGATTGGTGAGAATGAGTTGAATAGAGTGATAAAGACACTTAAGGATGGAGGTGGTGAATTTGATGGTCGTTTGGATGAAATAAATTTGGATTTAAGCGAGGAATTAACAGACTCTCAATCTGCATATTCTTCGTATCACCTTGAGGGCAAGGTAATTTTTGAAGGAGTGGGGAGTGTTACGAAATGGGTAGCGGAAGGCGGAAGAATGGTGTTGTGTTATGTCCAAGGTAGTGGAAGGCGGAAGAGGAAAAAGGTGTTGGTTGCGGTAGTGGAAGGCAGGAGAACTACGAAAGTGGAAGGTAGGACTAGGATTAGGATTAGGATATGGGATCCAGGAATCAAGAGAAATATTTCAAGACCACACCTTGAGGACAAGGTGATTTTGAAGGAGTGAGGAATGATACGCCTTTGGATATCTTTCTTTTAGTTAGTCGTATTCGAGTCATATTAGGAAAGAGTCATGTGAGTCATTATCTAGGAAAATATCTTTTATTTTATGAGTTTATCTTGTATCGACTTGTGATACAAGTTAGGGTTTATTCGGTATTTATATACCACGTCATTCATTAATGAAAAGTATGATTTGTCTAATAAAAATATATCTAGTTTTCTTCCTCTATTTTCTGACGGAGCCAGCACACGCTTGAAGTGGTGCCCTATCCCGATACAATCCCTAACCGGGTCGTATCAATAAGCTAATTCCTACATCATCAAAATTACTTTGCAAACTATACAACAAATGACATTTCCCGCGTCTGGAATAAAGATGTGATTTGTATATTAACCAAAATTTATATGTACAAAAAAAGAACAATATACCAACATCGTTTGTGTGGTTATCGGCTCGTTTCAAAGGTTTCAACTCAGATTAGGAAGCCTCGTGTTATGACCCCGGGAACAACTTCATGTAACCGTTCGCTATAGTTCTTTATCGTGGTGCTTTTAGAGTTTTAGGTGCTCTTGTTCTTTATTTCGTATTTGGAGTTTTTGTATTATATCTTTTCCCTAGCTTCTCGCTAACTCTTAACAAAAAAATAATAATAATAATTGTGGACGTATGGTCCGGACTGGACCCTACATGGGCCAGGCCCGGCAGACAGCGGCCCACTCTACGCCTAAACCCTAATCCATGCCCTATAAATACATGGATGGGATCTCTTTATTCACTATGACCGAACAGGTTACCCTAAACCTAATTCTCATATACTCCGCGCATCATAACTAACTTGACCGTCGGAGGTGGATCCCGGGGCTACGGCCTCGGGTCCACTCCTAACGAGTTCTCTTTGTTATACAGGTCTACTCAGGGCTCTAGAAGACGACGAACGGCCCAAGGAGAGTCGTCATCCAGCCCGCGCCAGATTATGTATCAACAAGTTGGCGCCATCCGTGGGACATGATTACGACAAGTTTCGTGTTCTCATATTACCGAAAAGCAGAAATCAGTTTATAAAGTCGGTAACTCTAAAACCCTTGCGTAACGTCATGTGATTTTAATATCACTTTAAAAGGATCCGTGGTACTCATTCTGCCATGCGTAAAACTTGCACATGATTTGCAAAGATGAGTACAAGTCTGTTTAATAATATGCAACTATATCTAACATATACTTACGTAGCCAACTATGCTTCGTGTTCTAAAAATTATTATTTAGATCTTTTTTGGTAATAACATATTACCAATATTTTCTAAAAATTAAAAAAGATATCAACAATATTTTGTGCATATCTTTTAAGATTTGGTATCTTTTAAATATTAAAAAGATTTTACATAAATCTTTTAAACATGGTAAACACGATTTTATCTATCGCTATGAGCGCATTATGTCTGCACGATCGGACCTACTTTATCTTTTAGACGTGAATTAATTCGCGCACATCTTTTAGACGCGAACAGCGCAGTCACGATAAATCTACCCGCGTTAGGCCATGCGTTCGGAAATCTTCGCAGATTGGCGCCATGCGCGCACTGTCATGTACAGGCACCACGATGCTAGTCAATCGCCATGAGCGCACTGTCACTGTCACGTACAGGCACTGGACGAAAGCCGTGGTCAACTGCGATTATCCACAAAACGTTAGAGTCTATGCGAACACGATAAATCTATCTGCGTCTGTGCGTGCAACAGAAACTATTAGTCGCGGTCATGGTACGTCCATCCGCGCCATTGTTTTTATTATAATAAAAAATAAAAAGATCAATTAATCGCCATGCGCGCACTGTTTTTATTATTAGCTACGTGCTACTTCTCTTATATAGTTTGTAAAACCTCACGATAGGTGTAATTCGCACTACTACTTCTTTTATATGTTAATTATATATGCTATGTGCTATACTTTTGCTACGCGCTAATCTTTTACCTCATTAAGTTTTATATGTTGCGATTCGCGGCATATACTTTTAATATTTGCATTAAGTGTTTTTCAGGATTTGAATAACTAAGTTTAATGCTCCTACACGAGTAGCACCATCAAACTTGGGGGGCCACCAGCGTATATACTACCACTGTTTCCGTACAAGTCATGTAGGCATATTTGGAAGCAGATCGTACGTAAGAGGTATTGCAAGCCCGGTACAAAGACGGATTTAAATATTCGCACCATCTTGCCGCAGGGGAGACGTCCTTTGTCGGTTGTAAAGACGAATGTAATGTTCGCACACAGCGCGCACCTTTGTTGCGCACTACGCACATCCTTGTTGCGCACAGCGCGCACTTCTGCCACAGAAGCACGTCTTCTGTCGCACCATGTTGCATCGCTACTGGTACAAAAGGTACGTCCTTACCTAGGATGCAGCATGTGGAATCCACCTTCACCATTGTGAGACAATCACAAATCGCAATCCCAGTGCGCACTGTCGCATTTGGGCTGCGCAGTATGGTCCGTCCCATGCGCACACATGGGCCATATCGTTATGGTTGATTGGGCCTACGCGGCCATGAACTGAACTTAAGTTTAGCATAACATAGCCACGCACTATGTCATACTAAACTTGGGGGGCTTGTGGACGTATGGTCCGAACTGGACCCTACATGGGCCAGGCCCGGCAGACAGTGGCCCACTCTACGCTTAAACCCTAATCCATGCCCTATAAATACATGGATGGGATCTCTTTATTTACTACGACCGAACAGGTTACCCTAAACCTAATTCTCATATACTCCGCGCATCATAACTAACTTGACCGTCGGAGGTGGATCCCGGGGCTACGGCCTCGGGTCCACTCCTAACGGGTTCTCTTTGTTATACAGGTATACTCAGGGCTCTAGAAGACGACGAACGGCCTAAGGAGAGTCGTCATCCAGCCCGCGCCAGATTATGTATCAACAATAATAAAAAATAAAAAATAATAAATAAATCACAGGTTAAAAAAATAAGTAAATAAAAAACATTAGATGCTACAACAAGATACAAATATGTCAAGTAACATTACAAAACAAAACCTTTCAAAAAAAACATTACAAAACAAAAAGACTAAAGTCTTCTAATACTAGAAACCTGCTAAGCCTAATGATGGTAAAGCACAAGAAGTCAATCCTAAATTATACTTTTTTGTTCTCTAATACTATATAGTTTATGGCCATCACAATATCTCATAGTTCTTAACGCTCTCTTTCTTCCAATAATAGCACAATAACAAAACATCAAATGGCATCAAGTATCATCACTTCATCACCTTCATTCTTAACTCATCATCATGCTCCTAATCCCATCAAGAAAACATCAAGAAGAATCTCAATGCATGCAAATAGAGACTCACAAAACACATCTTCATCTCTCATTCGAGTTGGATCGTCCATAAAGATACAAAAGGTATGCTTTCACTTTCCAATATTTTTTTTCTTATTTTAAACTTTTAAAGTTATATGTATAAAGTTAGAGACCCTTTTATTTATAGGTTTTTGAAGATAAATCTAGAGGTATAGTATGTTACATAGATGATAAAGGAGAAATAACATGTGAAGGATTTGATGAAGGACCTCGTCTTCATCAAGGTGTTTCAAGATTTTCTTGTTATCAAAGGTGAATTTTCTTGTTTTATATTAGTACTACTTATAATATGATTATTGCTTTTACAGGATAAGCAAATCCTGAACACCTTTAATAATGTAACCTATATACTAATAACCATTTGTTTTGAATTTCTGACTATGTACAGGGTGAATCAAGATATTCTTGATCTTCTTAATAGAAGTTGGCTTCAAGTTATTGATGATGGTAAACTTAACTAACATGTTGAAGATACTCCTAACATATCTATTGCCATGGTTAAATAATTGATCTGACATGAAGAAAACATCCCTGTAAATATTTTTATGCAGACAGGAATTTATACACCATGAATGCCCTTTGTTAAGGAAGGGATTATATGTATATGTGTATATGTGTGTGTGTAACATGAAATAAAAATTAAGTTCTTTGTTGCAACATCTTTTTCATAGCTTTTAGTTTCCTTTTCAATCTAAAGGTTGTGTTTGTCACTGTTTTGGTGCGTTTGTTAAAAGTAGCCGCACCTCACCATTTTTTAAAGAAATAATAGAAAATTAGCTTTCTTGAAAATTAGCCGAAGCTCACCGGTTTTTTACCAAACGACTACAAAAATTCAAAATGCTCATTGCTCACCGCCGGAAAAAGATCCACACCGTTCCGCGCCAAAGATATCAAAGTAATTATAATCAAATAATAAATGGTAACAAGACTTTTTATCTGTAAAATGACTTTTTAATCAGAAGGTAATATTGCTTTTATAGTTACTATCAGTTTCCATGTAGACAAATGCCATGAACTCAAGGGAAAATGTAACAATCATATAAGTCACTTTCAAAACAATCATTTTACAAGGGTTCCTTAGAACGATAGCAATTAGCAACTACCCAACTATGGAGCACTATATGATATGCACATTTACCGGCTAATGTGGGGCGCAATCACATTTCTTTCTAGTGTCTTTTTGGTGCAAACAGACATCCCTTGAATCTTTAAAAACAGTAAACATAGTAACTAAGACATAGGCGGATGCAAAATGAATCATCGGCAATCGATATACATTTCGATAGATAGAAACATGTGACAAATGATTTACAAAATACATATTTGCAATGTTAAATAATAAAACAATGACACCCCACAGGATCTCCTAAAACAAAACCTTCATATGAACATGCAAGACTTTGTAGCAACCTGTTAAGGACGAGATTCTTGTCCTTTTAGGAATACAAGGCTGCTCAAAAATGAATAAAACTAAACTTATATATAGGGGTGAAATGGATATTAATTGAAATAAATATACAATGCAAAACGATTTACAGCATCAATCAGCAGATGCAGAAGTCCCAGTTTGGCTATTAGTATCGTCAAGTTCTGTTTGGGACCTGCTACGGATGATAGTCGGAGGAGACCATTGATCAGGGACCATCAAGAAGTACGTTGTCATGGCTTTCCTGAATCTTTTCTTGTACTGCTTCGGAGAAATCACTGTTGGAGACGCGTTCTTAGGCCCACCCAGGATACCTGAAGCCTTCACCCATGTTTCTAAGTGCTTGTCCCATGTATACTGTCTCATGAAGTCGATAATACCAAGAACAAGTTCGTGGTTTTGTTCATCTACCCCAACCAGCAAAGAATAGTCCATTACATCCACCGACTGCAACCATGGATTCAGCATTTGCGATTAGTAACAGAATTACAGACAAATTAACTAAAAACAAAAATACAGATTGAAATTTATTAACGTTTTGCAACGGGTCATTATATTCCATTATCACGATGACTTTTAACTTGCATTTTTTATATTATGTATAAAAAATTGCATAAATTTGGTTCTATTTTATACTCCGCATTTTATGCATTATTTAACAGAAGATATATAATTTTTTATCCTTGTATACAAACTAAACATAATAGAAGCTTATCAAAAACTGAATTAGATAAGGATAAAAAGATGTATTTTCTAGTTAATTTTGGACAATAAAAAATAAATAATTTTAGCTAAAGTTCCAATTTTCATGATGAATGAAAAAAGAATATTGCATGTCCATGGAATGAACAGTTTATCAAACAAATGAAAAAAGTAAACTTACAGCAAGAAAAGCAGTATCGTTCCAGACAGCTCTTTCCAACAATCGTTTTGCCTTATTGCCAACAAATATTGGAGAAGTAGGCATTGCTTCAATCAAATTCTGATCAAGCAAAACCTTGTTGCTACCATTAACATCAGGGTTATACCGTGACCTTGATGATCCTTTAAGATCATAAAGCCGTGTTAAATTCCTTCCAAACAAAAGATTCTCCATAATCAGCACATCCATTTTGGTTTCTTTTCCCCCTTTCAAATTCTTAGTGGTTACCTTCATAAGATTCCAACAAATTTGAAATTATTACACACAGCTAAAAAAACAACAGAGGATATGGTTACTGGCATAAGATACCAACTTAATTTTTTATTTGTCCCGTTTGTCGTACTTCATACTGTACATGTGACTCATCGATACATGGCTGCTTTATGTCCCATTTATGTCATTTTGTAACCAATAAACCGATTTTGCAAAATGTAATTTTACGAGATGGATCACCCGCGCGTTGCCGCGGGATGTTTTGCCAAAGAAGTAATTATTGCAGTTAACGACCGGTAGTTATAAGGACTAAATTTGCAACGAACCTCTAAGACAAAGGACCAATTGCAGGCGGAATTAAAAAAAAAATTTAAAAATAAAAAATAACGGTCGACGACTGTTAGTTATAAGGACTAAATTTGCAACAAACCTCTAAGACGAAGGACCAATTGCAGGCGGAATTAAAAAAATAAATAAATAAATAAATAAAGTTAACGGCCGTTACTACTTAACGGCCGTTAAATACTTAACGACCGTTAGTTACTGTACATTTCACTATTTGGATGTGAGTGTATTGCACTGTAGCTACTGTAGCTTGCTACAGTGTTTGGGGGAGTGCTTCCAGGTAAATGTAGGTATTAGTAATATAAAAATGCTATATCTATATATAACGTTCAAATTTATACAAAAATACCTGGGTTACTGTCGTAAAATAGACATTTACTTTTTCTAACGTACCCTTTCGGTAAATGCAAAAATAAGAAAATACGTGAACATACGGGTGCATTTAGTTGGAGAAAAAAAGGGAGGTGATTTTTATCTCCACAAAACTGTTATAAAGTTGGAAAAGGCGTTAAAATGATGTTTTATTTTCTATTTTAAAGAAAGGAAAGAGGAGTGTTGGTTACAAAGGCAACAATAAAAACATCAAAAATGTGTTTTGTAGTTTTCCATGTTAGATTAGGAGATGCAGATTTTTTTTTTTTTTTTTTTTTTTTTTTTTTTTTTTTTTTTTTTTTGGTGGAGAATTTTTTGGAAAAAAAATAATTGATTTGAATGCAATATTTATTTTTCTTGTTTTCCCCTTCTCCGTAAGGTGTCAACATTCGAATGTAACTTATGCCACATGTTAGAATGATCATGCTGATTCCCGATTGAAAATAGGATAATAATACTCCAATAACTAAAATGGCCCATTAGAAGAGTACATTTTATGACATTAACCCAAAATACTAAGACTACTGACACTAAAAGACCCAAACGAGACACAAAATCTTTTCTTTCTTTTTTTTATTTTTTGTTTTTAATTATTATTATTATTACCCAAATGTGCAAAAATAATTAGAGTGACTAAAATGGGACAACTGAAAAAGTATGTTGGTGTTTTATGCCTATAACCTTATAAACAAAAGTACCTGATAAATGCCCAAAATCTTTGCCAGGCATGTAGGACTACCGGTGATAATTGATTCAGAAAGATACTTGAAGTACTCAGGAGCAAACTTAATAAATGACTCCAGCTCAGTCTTTGTAACCTGTTTTATGATGAACCGATCATCTAACGTTTTAGCAAAGAAGACGTTGCTCTTACCACCTTGGGCACCCCACTTCTTACAACGGCTCAAAGACCTTATATAATCCATTTCAGAAGGGCAACATATCCTCCTCAACCCTTCAAATCGCTTCGCGTAGTAAGCAGTCACTGTGTATTTTACTTTACCAAGAGGACTATCATCTGTAAACTCAACTCGTGAATGCAACGATTTTGTTTGGGACAGAGGATCTGACATTAGTGAAGAACGAGATAAGATGCCATCGTCCCCAAAACTTTTAAAAGATTCCAATGCCATTCCATCATAATTACTAAATGATTGAAACGCCGCAGAATCAGCAGATTGTGAAGAAAACATAGAATCCCCGCCATCTTTTGGTCTCTCAAACTCGTCAGACACCTGTGCGATATAATCAGGTGAAAGTAACGAGTACGATATGATACTAGTGGGTTCATCATCATACACGGGTATTACTGTGTCATTAATTCCCACGGCTAAAAGCAACCTAGCCCCACCTTGGAGTTCCGATTCCCGAAATGACGAGATGTAGACGGGATTATAACCGTGGAGTGTATTGAGTTTCTGATTAGTTGCTACGAAGTTTTTGTTTAACGAACGATAGAAATTGAGAAACGGCATACCCAACCAGCTTGTTGAATCTTCCATACTTTCGGAACCTTTGTTAGACAATACAGGTGATAGAAGTGACGATTTAGTCCCGGTCCCACCTTGATCTTCTGTACGATCTCCCTTATCAAACTTATCGGGATCGTTGCGATCAGAATCAGATAATAACGAAGCGGTATCCATTTGATGATTACCTGTCCACGCAGCTTCAAGAGTGTCTGACAAGCTTGCCATAACTGGAAACTGCCCTTCAGAAACCGCTCTACGGACACATACATTGGATAGCATTGGATCAACGGACTCATGTTCTTCCACTGGACTTGAACTTTCACTTTCTTTACTCGCCACTTCAGACTGGTTCATGTCAACGCATGTTCCATTTTCATTAGTCTCCCCAACATCTGAAACATTACATGTATCAACATTTAACTTTGTGCCAACATATGTTTCATTTGGCTTATCTTCATGTATTGATTCCAATTCATCCAGGTCGGCTCGGGGGCTATTGCTAACAGCATTAGATGCATACACCAGTCGATGGTCCCACATATATGATTGGAAGAGAAGCTGCCTTCGTAGGCGGTTGATCTCAAGAATATCAACAACCGAAGACTGCCCACTCTTCACCTCCTGATTTGAAATCTTTTGCAATGACTCCTGCAAGAGTATCACAAAGTGTATACACATTCGGTACACCTGGTGTGCTAGAAAAAGGGAATATTGCAATATTGACTTTTTAAGGCGCCGGAGCCTTGCAATTGATACATTATGAACATGCATTTCTGGATCTAGACCCCTAAATTACATATAAACTTTGTGATTCTTGAACATGTAAAGGTACATAACCAAGTTTTCGACAATTTGAAGTGATTTGCGAATTATAGGTGAATCGCGAATTTATCTGCAATTTTTGGATCTAAATCAGAATATACATGTTCAAAAGGTATCAACTGTATTGCCACACTCAAAAGAGTCAATGAGATATATATCCCTAAAATACCTCAAACTCTGCTTTTTCCTTTAGTAACATAACTTTCAAATCTGCCACTTGCCGTTTCTTCTCTGCCAGATGGCTCAGAGCGTTGAGAATTTCTGAAAATAATAGCTCGGACCGGTATATGACCTGTTTAAGCATAGAATTAGAATGAGAGTGTCATATTGCAATGAATACTCGTGTAGCTTAATAATCAAACCTCGTCCACTTCATGCTGAATCCACTCCCGATTCTCATATTTAAAATCAAGTTTATGAGGAGGAAGGAAGACAGAATGGACATCAATAGATGCATAACGAAAGCAGGCAACCATTTTCCCGAAGCTGCATATGCAAACCATCACATTTACAATACAGAATATAGATAAGGGGAAAAGAGGCTAACACTCCGTAACGATTTAACCCTAAGACTTTCACCTATACGGCGGTTTACCGATTGTATTTTATCGGCAACGATTATATCAGTAACTTTTTTTTCCCCATAACTTTTTTGTTTTGTTTTATTCGAACATGTATATTTTTGGACTAAGAAAGTGATAATAATAATAAATAATTATAGCATAGAATGAGGAAAAAAATTATGGATGAAAACATTGTCAAATATTTTTTCAACTGATAATCAGTCAACTAGATGATAGTTTGAGGATAAAAAAATTATTAACCCAAAAAAGTTTTAACGGTTTTCTAAAGTACCCGTAAAAGCGTAAACAATCCCGATGGAGAGAATGGCCACAGCTAGCAACCCTGCTGGCAGCTGCATGGTTGGAGAAACTGAGTTCTAAAAACTTCCCAAAGGATAGACCCCATGCTGCATCTGACATCACTATTCTTCGAGTTGCAGGAGGGAAACCGCCAGTCCGTGGACATCTCAAACACCTGTGCCACATCCAAATTTTACCCTCCTTTTCTCCTGGTAACAAAAATTCAGGCAACTTCTTTACAGATATCGTTAGGGTTCCTTGTCTATGGGTGTAACATTGTACATGTGCTTCTGATGGCATCTCACATGATCTGCATCTATAACCCTGTAAACCAACAACATATAGTAAGTGTGTGTGATTGTGTGTATTTGTGTGTGAGAGAGGTTTTTTTAAGGGCATACTTGATCGAACAAATCGTCTCGAAGAAACCGGCCTAGTGGTTTATCAAAGTTTCCATAATACTTGATGCGAAAAAGATGAGACCGCTCACAGACGGTTCCTTTCCACACACAGCGGGAAGACAAGGAAACCAAAATACTCTGGTGATCTGAAGGTGAAGGAGGGAACTCTTCCTTTGGTGTAGCAGCATCATCATCTTTCCCAGTCCTAGCACCCAACTTAAGAGATAATCCCTCTGCAGTTGCACGGTCCGCACTTATGGTATTCTTACTATTGTCAGAGCTTTCCTTTGAAGGCTCAAAACCATTTGAAACTAATGCATCTATCTCCTTACGTGCATCAAATTTTGCAGATGCAACTGAGGACAAGAATGATGTGGGCTTTGAAGCATCTGGGCCGAGTTCTGACTTTTGGCTAATGATAGAGAACATTTCTGACATGGAGACATTGTGTGTCTCGGGGGCAGCCTGAGGGGGTTTCTCATTCGTGGGGGCAGTAAAACCAGAAACTGTTGAAATTGACCGATCAATAGTTGATGGTTTGTCAGGAAGTGCGACTGTTAGTGCAGCAGCGTTCAATGGGAGCTCTGGCAAGGAGGCACCTTCATCAGCAAGAAAAGATGTCTCTAATGCCAAATGATAAGCAGCAAAAACACCATACTGGACAACGTGTTTTACTTTCTTCAACTCGTCACCACTCGCACCTCTAAGTAATATCTGATATTCCAATCAATATATTTTATAAGAAAATATACAACTCAAAAAGCTAATACTTTCTTCTTTTTAATCACTTACCGTGCAACCAAATGGCTTTGGACAGCCTTCAAAGTACATAAGTGTCTTCACGAGCTTCTTGCCAGCTTGTCCAGCAGTTCCATGCTCTTCCTGGAACCTTTGAACACGAAACATGTCAGCGTATCCCAACTTCTGAGACGATAGATGGTCGATTGAAGGAACTATCTGAGCGCCTGTGCACCGAGCTATTCGCTCCAGAAGTGGCCTTTTAATATTCAAAACAAGAGATATATCTTTTGCAAGAAGGTATTCTTGTGCATATCGCGAAACGGATTTTTCAACCAAAAGAACATCTGGCTGGTGTGCATCTATCTTTGCCACAGCCATCTTTAGATGATCCATTTCCTACATATAGACAACATTAAATTAACAAACCTAAAACTGGAAGCTTCATGGGGTATATGGGAATACAACAAACTGTTACCTGCTGCAGCAGAGTATCAAAACTTGATAAGTGGTTAGAAACACGCTGATACTCAAGAGCACCTCCAAGAAGTAAGAAACGTGGCTTCTCTATTCTTGATGTCATCCGTCTATGAGCAACATTTTTCTTACAAACAACTCCTTTCACCACAATACTGAAAAAATATACCAAAATAACAGAAGAACGTAATTATATAAACTTTAAATGGGAAGGAAGTGTGGCTACTCGATACTCCTTAAGAGAACACAAAATGAATAGAGGTCTATATTGATTATCCCATTCCACTATTTATCCATCACAAATACCAAGCATAGTTGCTATCCTCGTGTACGTATTTGGTAAGATGGGTCACATACTATGCTCTATGGAACCATATAGGTATAACAGTGATCATGTTCATGTAATTAAGCATTTGATACGATGCACTGGTAGCATATGTACAGCATAAGTAGGATATCAAACTCACACCATGAGGCATTGACTACTAACATATCAGCTATGAGGTTCAGCCTAATATATCTTTACTAGCTTCTAATAGTTATATGGTCTTGAAATTAACATATTTGGTATCCATAAGAAACACTCTACACTAACATACCACCTTGCATAAGAAGGTATTTTTGGCTTATCAAAAATGAATATATCTGCAATCTTACATGTATTTACTGCATTACCGTAGAAATATACTTCACCAATGTTCTCACCTGTCTGTACGAAGCCCAGAAGCTAAACATTTAATCTTAACATATCCTCCAGGGTCCATCCCGCCACCTTTACTTGTATCAGGTTTCAACAACGAAGCAGCTTCCCACGACAAAGACGTAATTATTTCTAACCAACTATCTTTATCATCTTCATCCTCGTCACCAAGGAGATTCTCAACTTGCAACAACTGAGATACTAAAGCCCTAAAATGTCCATCAACGACATTCTTCATAGCTTTCTTGTGCTCTTCATTTGACTTTTCCCTACTACGACAATCCCCGGTTCCGAGATTACTAGAAGAACGTAAATATCCCCATTCTCCAGCAGCGTCCACATCACCATCATCTTCATCAAACAAAAGAGCTTCCCTTTCATCTTCTTCGTCTTCCGGTTCAGGAGGCAACCATAAGACCCCGTTGTTCTCAAAATCCACAGGCTCAGGAACATCTTGTGGTTGTGTTGTAGCATATATTGAAGACGAGCTTGGTGCATCGGCTTCACATTCGTCACTAACATCATTCACATCCTCTTTTTTCTCAAGCTGTTGAGCATCGGTTAACGAACTATCTACATTTTTTGCATCAGCAGCTTGTCCATCCGGTTGCACTTTATCAGATTCATAATCGTTGTCCATATCATCCATTTGTAAATCGTCATAATAACCATTTTCAATATGTAATAAATGCCGCTCACCAGCCGCTAGTTGGTATGCATATTCTTCGTCAAATTCATCACCCCTGTTATCCATAAACACATACACAATTAACTAACTAAAACAAAACAAAAAAATGAAAAATGAATATAGACGGTACGAAAATAAGGACCTGTTGGTGAAACAACTGAAGTCGCTAGCAGACTGAGCAACGGAATCAAGTAGCATTTCTTTATGCTCGTCTAAATTTGTTTCCATTACCCCGGGTTGCTGCTCACCGAAGTCCGTAGGATAATGGGTATGACGATAAGAGGAAACCGACTGTGGCACAGAAGTAAACGTAACACTGCTACTATCAGCAGTACAGCTAGATTTAGAACTAATAAGACTGGCAGCGGAAGGCGATGTGCTAAGATCCAAACTCGAGTCTTGCACTCCATTCTCAGCAGAGGCAGCTAAACCGCCTTGCTGCCATTGCTTAAAACAATAATTACACGCCCTAAGCTTTTCACTATCCTCCCTAACAATATTCTGATCACTAGGTCTCGCCGGAATCCAATTATTTGTACACCTGGCACAAAAAACACGTCCGCAAAGACGACAATGATGTCTTCTATTAAACAATGTAAACTGTGTATCACACTCGTAGCATACTCGACAACTCTGATCGGGCATCCAAAAGTCCCTCGACACATTAGCCGGCTCAGAACGCCGAGGGATCCATGATCTTAAGTTACCTATTAAATTACCTAACGGTTTTTCTTCCGGTGAATCCATTACCAATAAAAACTTTTCTTGTACCACTCATTATGTAATTTTCATTTGTTCCAACCCTCATCCAACAACCTTAAACCAATCAACAACGAACGCAAACCGCTTTGTTTACTTTTCAGCAACTGTATCAATATAAAAAATTACGAATTAATAAGATATCTAATATACGAATAACTATATAATGCTACTTTGAATGAATAAATCAAAGCCTAATTTTCACATATAATCAACAACCACCTTAAATGGATCGAAAAGAGAACAAAAACCGCTCTATTTACCCTCCAGGAACCATATCAAATCAAACAATTACGTTTGAATAACTATAAAATGTTACTAACTAACTAAATCAAACGCCTAAATTTCACACAACCTTATACAAACCAAAAACGAACGAAATTGGCTCTGTTTACTCTCCAACAACTACATCAAATATTCAAATTAATAAGTAATAACGGTATCGAATATACGAAGAACTATAAAACGCTACTTATAAACTAAATTAAAGGCCTAATTTCACATATAACTAACACAACAACCTTAAACGAATTGCTTACGGTATCGAATATACAAAGAACTATAAAACGCTACTTATAAACTAAATTAAAGGCCTAATTTCACATATAACTAACACAACAACCTTAAACGAATTACTTACGGTATCGAATAACTATAAAATGCTACTAATAAACTAAATCAAACGCCTATATTTCACACATAATTTAACACAACCTTGTACGAACCGAAAACAAACAAAATTGTCTCTGTTTACTCTCCAACAACTATATCAAATATTCAAATTAATAACGATATCGAATATACAAAGAACTATAAAACGCTACTTAAAACCAAATCAAATGCCTAATCTCACATACAACTAACACAACAACCTTAAACGAATAAACACTATGTTTACTCTCCAACAACTATATCAAATATTCAAATTAACAAGTAATAACGATATGGAGTATACGAAGAACTACAAAATGCTACTTATAAACTAAATTAAAGGCCTAATTTCACATATAACTATACAACAACCTTAAACGAACCGAAAACGCTCCAACAAAACTATATAAGTTATTCAAATTCAATAATTATAATTGCTTATGGTATCGAATGCTACTTATAAACTAAATCAAAGGCCTAATTTCACATATAACTAACATAACAACCTTAAAGGAATCGAAACGCTCCAACAACTATATGAGATATTAATTTTGGAATTGCTTGCGGTATCGAATAACTATATATAATGCTACTTATAAACTGAATCACAAGCCTAATAAAACAGAAATATAAAAATGAATAAAATTATATAAAAAAGAATACAACCTGAATACATCTGTTGTCAACCGAAAATGATATAAATTAAGCAACCGAATGAATGAAAAACCTGTAAATAGATATATACATACACGTTATATATATGTATAATATGTGAGAAATGAATAATTAAATAATTAATAATTATCAATCAAACAGATCACATGCAACGATTACGAACCTTTTCTTTATTTAATTATCTAATTGAAATGAGAGTCAATAATTTATTAAAAAATTAGGTTTTAGGCCGTGAAGGAGGCGGAGATGAGGTTGCTAAAAATGAATAAAATAATAAAAATAAATTAATTGGATTAAAGTTTTTGATGATTTTTTTTTATGGTTGGAAACGTTTTTTCCATGAAGTGTGAGGGGCCGTAGAACTTGACGTTTTTATTCCGGATCTTTTTTTGGCTCTCTAAATTTTATTTCTGTAGATTCTATAAATAGAGACGAGTGAGTTTCATGTTTAAGCAATCTCCAGAAAAGTCGACTACTTTATCTTAAATACGTAGTATATACCAACTACAGTTTAACTACTTTCTTAACTGTCTCAAAAAAAATTATCCACTATTATAAATAGAAACTGAAATTATTTGAAATTATAGTATTGCGGTATTGCCTCTAATCAAACTAATTATTTACAAAATTGTATGCAAACATTAATTAATTTTCAAAAGGTAAAACTGTTATAGTGTTTAGCAAGAGCTTTTCGAGGAGCTGTTAGCTTTTTGTTATAAAAATAGTCTCTTCTAAAATAAGTAGCTCCGTTTGGATACATTAACTTTTAGCTTTTATTTCAATCAAATAGCTCCTAAATGAAAAGCTAATCCATGAAGCTTTTTAAATATTTTGGAGCTGTTAGTACTTTAAATTACTGATATACCCTCCAAATATTTATTTACAATTATAAATATGCCTTTTTATGTTATTTTACATCTTATAACTACATTTAACAGCTAACTTACCAAACACTTTTATTAAAAAAATATACAGCTTGTAGCTCATGTTAATAGCTTTGCAGTTTACAGCTTACAACTTACAGTTTACAGCTTAAAGCATACAGCTTACAGCTAGTTTTGCCAAACATACCCATAAACTTGTAAATACATTTTTTTTTTTAAATTGTGTGTTTTTTGTTAACGGATAATAATTTTAAGACGAAAAGAGCAGTATTTTTGCGGCTGTTTTTAAGATTATCTTATCTTGCTATCTTAAGATGTGCATTCAACGAAGTTGAACTAAAGTATTTTGTGAGACTTTCGTGTTCTCTTATTAAGGCTACTTTGAAGATGATTTCTCGTTCTACTAAAACAATATGTAAGTCGATCATAGCAGTCCTGCTAGTGAATTGTGATTAAAACGACACGAAAACATGTTTAAACTCTTGACATATAGTTTGTGCTAAATGTAACCCGTCATGATTATGCTATCTCAAGCTCCCAATGCAATAATGTTCAATTTGGTTTCTCTGTTTTTTTTCTCTTGATAAGACAACGTTATCATTTAGAAAACTAAAAATTAAAATTATCATTTGGAAAGCACGGCTCTCTTTGCTATTTTATTTAAAAAGTTCTAATTTTAAATTTTTAATGCAAACTTTTACGATTCTACATTTATAGCATGTACATCAGTATATGTTTTAAAGGTTTAAATTTAAAAATATATTTTTTTAGATTATTGATTAAGTGACGGCTAGAAACTTTAGTTGAAACGTGTTATTGCATATCAGATTGCTGTACATGAATTATTATGTTAAACAAATATATAAACGACAATTTGGGGGGACACACATCTAAGCAACCAACCAAAACTGTAACACGTTGAGTCATAAGATTGTGTATATCTAATTAACAATATTAAATTAATTTTCTTAGCCTAATAAAAAATCATAACACCATCTCGTTGGAAGACGACATATAAATTGTTAAGAAGTTACGTAATCATCTAATCAACATGCAGACTCTATAAATGATTGTTGTGCATATCACTTTCTTAGTCAAAAAGTTAACCAACCTTAGAAAATATGTTTATATACGTTCATGGCTAAGATTTGCTGATTTAAGCCACGTAAAACTTCTTGTTTTAGAATGATTGAAAAGTCGTTTTGGATCATATTTGACTTTAATAATTCAAATTAGTTACTTGGATCGTGGATGCCATTAGCAAGATGGAATGGACTCATATCCAATACTCAGTAGATAATATCTAGAGTTTCAACATTTTGAATATACCATTTAGATTTTCCCTTTTTTAGTCATTATGATATAGATTGCTAATGATATAAAATCAACTAATAATTTAAGAACATCGGTTAATAAACAACATACATTTGGCCTTCATATGTGCCGACTATGTGTATGAGTAATGAGCATACATACGAAAAGGAAGAAAACTTGAGAAAGATAGTGAGAATATAATTGCTCAATTTTTTTACAAATTTTTTTAAAAACATGAAAATGTTCTTTTACAAAATAAAAATAAAGAAATAGAACAAAAAAAAAATTATCGTTCTTGATAACACCTTAACATTCGACAAACTTACTATCAGTGGTTTACTATTTGTAACTTGTAAGTGGTTGCACTTTGAGGTCTCATTCAAAATGACCATATATCCGTTGCCAAACTGTCACGATCTTAATTCTGTTTGCAGGGTTAAGGACAATTAATGAACACGAATGGTTTCATATCCAGTTCTCATATGCTAAAGTATTGTGTGTGATGTGCAAGTCGGTCGCCACGGTAGTTTTTTAGGTCGTGCAATATGTTATCGTCCAATAAAGATGCTTCCTATATGCAAAATATAACGCCTATCAAACCTTATGGGCTCGTTCACATCGACTAGCCACCAACTTTAAACGTTAAAAGAGTGGGACGTATAAACATATTGCTTCTCATATGAGTAGTATTTATCTTTATCGACATTATACTAAAAGACTATATTGGTTAAGTAATGATAATAAATAAAACCATATGAAAACAACAGAAAATTGACTATTCAGACATAATCACATAAATCCAAAAACAGAAAGCAAAGCCATTGTCAAAAACATTCTTATTTTGTTTTCTCATAACATTAATGTTGATGATAATACTGATATGAAATAATTGAGAAGGTCCACCATAGGGGTGTTTGCCATGAATTTGCCTCCACCTTGACAAATCCCAGACCCGCCTATGCCTTAACCTTTGTGCCTTCCTTTTCATGATATACTACGCATACGATTTTTACTCTAGCTATTTTAGAAAATGTCACAATCATGAATGATAATATACTAGAAATCTCTTAAGAAAAGACGAGAAATCGTTTGGATTCAAGACGAAAGCCTTCCCCGCCGTTACGGGGTTATTCTGTTCTAATCTCCGAATTCGAAGGACTTCATACGGGTTGGGGACTTAGTATTGATTCATGCAAAGATGTTTCATGCAAAGATGTTTCCTGCAAAAATTCTAAGATGTTACACATCATTCAAAAAATATAAATGGATATATCTTACCAACAAAACACTTTAACTTCGGATTTTAATGCTAATGAGGGTATACACTTAAGCGTTCAGGACATTGATGGTTGTTGGCTTGAGAGGAAGATCTCCTAGGCTATGACCTAAATTTCTATGCAAATTGTATGTACATAATTGGTGCAGAATCACATAGTAAACATCTATTTTTCGCAAAATCATGGATAAGGAGACCATATAAACAATTTTAAGTAACAGAAGAATGAATTATGGCATGCATGGGTAAGTAAAGCGTAAAATTATTAAGTGGTGACAAACATACATGTGTCTCAAATCTGGCGATCTTTAATCGTTTCAACTTCTCTTAGCCCGCACTTGGATCTTAGCCCGTAAATTAATACGTAGCTAGTAGAGGTTTTTTTTTTTTTTTTTTTTTTTTTTTTTTTTTTTTTTTTTTTTTTTTTTTTTTCGGTTTGATTTTCTTTTAGATATGTTTTTTTGTTCTAACGTTAATTTAGAGAACAAAGGACGATCATGAACCTTCTTATTCAGATTTGGTAGTAACATCGTCCATAGTTGGTGTACACTTGTTATCTTTCTCATGGTATACAAAGTTTAGGTTGTGTTACGGAGTTGTTAAGGTAATCGAGGTGTGAACAGTTTTTCACAAACCACACATAAACCAATCAAAATTTGCCACCATACTTAAATTTACTGTTGGGGCCTTGTAATGCGTAAATGATTAAGAATAATAAGAAGCCTTATTAGTGTAAAACGGGCCACGTAAAATTTCACTATTGATACCGTTAAATTTTGGCTATTAGTATAGCCTATAATGTTTTTTACTCGAGCTATTTATGATGACATGATAGGTAAATATCAAATTCTGCATACCACCTCGCAGAATATAGAATTTTAGATCAATTGTAACGTATTAGAGCACTAGGTACAGTCTCATGTCGTGGGTCGTGTCGTAGGTAGTGCCAAGACCCACCAGTCTAGTCTCGGTGTGGTGTCTTGCGTCATAGGGTGACGCAGAGGGTGATGACTCAAGCCAACAACCCTTGTACCCGATGCTTATAGGTATATGTTAAAGTAAAATTACTCTCACGTCAAATTTTTTATCTATAACATGAATCATTTAGATACAAAAGCATGTTCATTAATAATCTTGTGTTACAAGTACTACAAAACTCACAAAATAACAAACATAAATACATGCACACAAAATAAAAATAAAAAAGAAAAAAAAAACACCATGTCACGGCCACGAGTGTCATTGCAGTGGCTTAACAGTTAACACCCTTTAACAATTATAAAGTATGGTGGCTGGCCTCCAAGCGAAAGATATAATCTTTTTTTCTTACGCGTCACTACATCTTGTGCTCTTGTAAATCGATCACTAGTTCTTCGCGATTCTATATTTGTATTGCTATATCATATTATTAGGATAACGGAAGTATTGTGTTTTACGAAATTTTAACTTAGAAACTTTTTATTAACACACTACAACATTCGATGCTTTTGGCTAGGACTTTTTGGGCTGGCAAAGACTTGTCCTCACTAAAGCCTTTGTGTCCTCGCCAAAAGTCCTTGTTTATACCTTGTCACTAAACCTCTTGGTTACAAACTAAAAACTAAATTTTGAAGGTATTTTAGGTAATAAAGAAGGTGGAAATGTGTGATGGTGCAATGACTGTAATCTTCTGTCCACAATGGATGACAGAATTGTTGGGCTGTTATTTTCGCATATGTTAATTGCCAATAGCTTGTTATAAAAACAACCAATCATTTGATAAGTGATAAGAGCATCTACAATGGCTCAAGTTGTGAAAAGCTTTTTACTATTCTAAGAAGTCTTTTTAAAGAGTTTTTGCCATTGCAACCAAGGCTTTTTGAAAAGCTTTTCAACAAAGACTTGGTAAAGCTCAAGTCTTTGCTCAAAGTTTTAGCCATTAAATGCTTTATGCATTAAATGCATCAAGTCTTAAAGACTTTTACCAGCATCCACAATGGGTAAAGTTTTTAAAAGCTTTTTACTATTTCAAAAAGTCATTTTATGAGGTTTTTTGCATTGCTTCAAAAGCTTTTTGAAAAGCTTTTCTTCAAAGACTTGGTGAACCTCAAGTCTTTGCTCAAAGCTTTAGTCATTAAATGCATTTTGCATTAAATACATTAAATGCAAAAAGTCTTTAAAGGTTTTTCCATTGTAGATGCTCAAGTTAGACGATTCGAGTGGCCATTATTTACTCATCCAAGAATTTAATATCACATGTATGCATTTCATACGTATGGATGTATTCAACTAGGTGTATAAAAGCTTATCATCTTTCTCAAATCTTTGTAAAAAATTACTATATATAAGAAACAAGAAGCTTAAGTGGCCATAAATTATTCAGAGTATTTAATAGCACGTGTATAAAGTTTATACGTATGGATGTATCAAAGTAGCCAACTAGATATGTACAAAAGTTTGACATCTCTTTTAATCATTAGAGATAATTTTAAGAAACAAGAAAATGATTTTCAGAATCAGGCATAAGTTAGTTTCGGAACAATGCCAAAATTCAAAGAAAACTGAATCGGTCACAAGACTAAAAAGGAGTAGGTTAAGGAGTTAAATGTTAAACATAGTATTAATTTTTTAGCGTTACAAGAGACGAAGATGGAACGAGTTACTCATATGGATGTTAAATCCATGTGGGGTAATTCTAATTATGACTTTGTTTTTAGCGAATCGGTTGGAAGTTCAGGTGGCATCTTATGCATGTGGGAGGCGTCTGTTTTTAAGAAGGATTATGCCACAATTTCTGATAATTTCATTGCGATATACGGGACTTGGTTACCTTGCAATACCAAGGTTCTTATGGTGAATATCTATGCTCCTCAACAACCTTATGCTAGACGTGTTCTTTGGGAGTATATTTTGCATTTGATGGATCATTGGAACGGTGAGGCGATTGTCATGGGGGGATTTCAATGACGTTCGTCATATTGATGAAAGGCTTGGCTCGGTGTTCAATCAATCTTCTGCTAGATTTTTTGATCATTTTGTTACGTCTTTGGGCTAGTGGATGTTAAATTGGAAGGATTCTCATTCACGTGGGTGCATCCTTCGGCTTCCAAAATGAGTAGATTGGATCGCTCTCTCATTTCTGAAGGCATTCTCTCGCTCTATCCTTCTATTACAGCTTTGTGCTTAGATCGTCACTTGTCAGATCATCGGCCTATTCTTCTTCGTGAGATTAATACAGATTTTGGTCCGTCTCCTTTCCGGTTTTATCATTCGTGGTTTAGTTTGGAAGGGTTTGATGATATGGTTGAGCAAGCTTGGCTTTCCTTCTTGCATTCCGATTCTAATGGGATGATTAGATTCAAGAAGAAAGTTCAAGACCTTAAAATTATTATTCGGAGATGGGTTAAGGACAAGAAGTCGCAACAGTGTGCTGCTAGGAGTTCCATTAAAGAGGAGTTGAGTGTTATTGACAAAGATTTGGATCGTGGGCAAGTTTCTGATGAGGTTCTCCTTAAACGAATGGATCTGATGCGCCAACTTCATGACATTAATCAGATGGAGGCAAAGGATAATTTCCAGAAATCTAAAATTAAATGGGCTATAGAAGGGGACGAAAACTCTAAATTCTTTCATGGAATTATTAATAAGAAGAGATCTCAGTTATCGATTCAAGGAGTCTTTGCTGATGGCATCTGGTGTACCAGTCCGGACTCGGCTAAGGATACTTTCAAAAATCATTTTGAAGCCCGTTTTCAACATCCGAAACATGATAGGTTTATTCTTAATTCTCCTTTTAATAAAAGGTTGTCTTGTGACCAAGTGGAGGAGTTGGATCGGGATGTTTCGAGGGATGAAATTCGTAGGGCTATTTGGAATTATGGAGAGAATAAAACGCCAGGTCCGGATGGGTATTCGTTTGAATTTTTTAGGAAATATTGGAGTTTCGTTGGGCCTGATTTTTGCGTTGCAGTTGAACAATTCTTTACTTCTGGTATTTTTCCAAAAGGATGCAACTCGTCTTTCATCGCTTTGATTCCTAAAGTTACGGATGCTAAGTTCGTCTCTGATTTTCGTCCTATTAGTTTGATCGGATGTGTTTACAAAGTCATTACGAAGGTTCTTGCTAATCGGTTGGCTATGGTCATTCCTAACCTGGTTTCTGAAACTCAGTCCGCTTTCATTTCTAATAGGCAAATATTGGATGGCCCTTTTATCTTAAACGAGGTGCTCAACTGGTGTAAAAGGAATAGGAAGCAATCTATGTTTTTTAAAGTAGACTTTGCTAAGGCGTACGACTCGGTTAGGTGGGATTATCTTTCAGATGTTCTTCATGCTTTCGGTTTTGGGTCTAACTGGTGCAGGTGGATACGTGGTTCTTTTAGCTCTGCTATGGCTTCTATTTTGGTTAACGGGAGTCCAACATCTGAATTTCCTTTACGTTGTGGCCTTAAACAAGGAGATCCTCTGTCTCCTTATCTTTTTATCCTTATAATGGAGTCCTTACATATTTTGTTCTCATGTGCAGTCGATGATGGGTTATTCAAAGGTATTTAATTGCACGGGTCGTGTAATATTTCTCATCTCTTCTACGCTGATGATGCTATGTTCATAGGTGAATGGTCTGACTTGAATTTGCATAACATCGTTATTATTCTTCAATGTTTCTTTTTGGCATCGGGGTTGAAGATCAATATTCAAAAGAGCCAAGTTTTGGGTATTGGGGTTCCTCATAGTGCTGTTGTTGAGGCTGCAGATTCGATTGGGTGCACTGTTATGCATAGTCAATTTCGTTATCTTGGAGTGAGGGTCGGTGGATGTATGTCTCGGAGGTCAGCTTGGGTCAACACGATTCAAAAATTACAATCTCGGCTTTCTAAGTGGAAGATCAAAACTTTATCGATTGGTGGCAGGTTGACTCTCCTAAAATCTGTGCTTAGTGCTTCTCCTCTATACAATATGTCCATATTTAAGGTTCCTAAAGGAGTTTTGAAGGATATGGAAGCGATTCGGTGTAAGTTCTTTTACGGAGCGGACTCCTACGATAAAAAGATTACGTGGGTAGCTTGGGATAAAGTTTTGGCGTCTAAAAAAATAGAGGCCTTGGTGTGTCGAGTTTTCATGCGTTAAATCGTGCTCTTCTGCTTAAATGGGTATGGCGTTTTATCTCTCAAGATGGATCTTTTTGGTTCAAGGTTATCAATGCGGTGTATGGTTCGAATCTTATTTCACATTCGGTGTCTTATTCTTCGATTTGGTGTTCTATCTTACGTGAAGTTCATGTTTTGAAAGGTAAAGGTTTTGACTTCTTTTCTTACTGTAAGAAGCGTGTAGGGGATAGGGTTTGCACTCGGTTCTGGTCTGATGTGTGGATTTCAGACTTGCCTCTTAGAGACAGTTTTCCTCGTTTGTTCGCTCTAGAGACGGACAAAGATGCCTCGGTTGCTGTTAAGTTGGGTGTCGGGTCGATTGCTTCTTCGTTTCGTAGGGAGGTACGGGACGGTGCTGAGAGACATCAATGGTCTGATCTTATTTCAATTGTGGACTTTGTTGTTCTTTTGTCCTCTAAGGATAGATGGATTTGTGACTTGTCAGGATATGGTGAGTTTAAGGTTAAAGTGGTTCGTAATTTTCTTGATGATATGTTTCTTCCTTCTATATCTGTTGCTACGAGATGGTTGAAATGTATATTCCGTTAAAGATTAATATCTTCGTGTGGCGTGCTCGTCGTGATAGCTTGCCGACGAGATATGACCTTAGTCGAAGAGGTGTTGTTTTGGACTCGGTTTTATGCCCCATTTGTGGTGCGGCTGTAGAGGACATTCAACATGTCATGTTCCGTTGCGAGTTAGCTCAATCTATTCTTCGTAAGGTTTGTCGTTTGTGGGATTTAGGTTGGCAGGAGCTTTCTTCTTTTTCGGATTGCGAAGCTTGGTTTCTCTCTTTCCGCTTATCTCCCGCGATCAAGTCTCTTTTGGAAGGTGTTTTTTGTGTTGCTTGGTGGAGGATTTGGTCGTTTCGGAATCGGTCTATTTTTTATGTGAATTCTCCGAAACGTTCGGTGATTTTTGATGATATTGTGTCGTTCTCTTTTAATTGGTGTTCTAGTATATGTAATAGGGTTTTTTCTTGGGAGAATTTGTAACACCCCCAAGTTTGGGATACGCAGCGGAATTTAAAGCTGGGTGTTACTTGATGGCCCAATAGTTATAATAATAGAAAACGATCTCAAAATCAAGTCGTTTTTTTTATAAAAAAAAAATCCATTATTCAAATATCAGAGTTTACAAAATGAGGCCCCAGTAGGTTTTACGGTTTGTCAAATAATCTATCAAATGATAATGAAATCTTTAGCCTTCTTTCCGTATCCGTGCCTCTTCATGCCATCCTCGTTTAACATAAACCTGAGATAAACATGCTTAAAAAGTCAACACAAAGGTTGAGTGAATCCATAGCGTTTTATATTAAGTTGAACACAAGCTTCAAAGTTTAATAGATCGTGGGCCCCGATGTTGCACCCATAAATTCAGTAACGGCAGTACCATTATAGTACCGCAGATATTGCTCTAAGCCTCATAATGCACAAACCTTAACAGTAAGCATCATAGTAGCGAACTATGACGTTAAATTACCAACATAATTAAATGAAGGTAGTCATGCCCTCCGATAGAAGTTTACCAGACTCCTATAAGTTCTCAAACATAGCGCATTTGTCTATCAATCCGGCTAGTACTAAGACTATCTATCCGGCTAGTACAAATGGGTCGTCAAGCTCCAATAGATCTATTCGCTACATTCGCGTTCACTCGCAAGTGATTAATGGCGCATGATATGAGGGTCTTTATCAGAGATGGTAACAGTGGCAACTTAGGCAATATCAGTCAGGATAGCATACAGAAAAATACTTGTGTTCGGTTTGTAGCATGTATCTCCCCACAAGTTTGAAAAACGTATAAAATAGTGGGACTATGAACTCACCTTGATGTTACCGTAGTCTGGATGGAAAACAAATATAAGAGAAGTTGATAAACGTCTCCGACACTTAACCTGAGTTGATATATCAAGCTTTTCAGTATATAAGTAATAAGTTTATATATATATATATATTCATTCCGTTGAGAGTTTATTAATAAACGTAAGGTTTTCCGAAAGTTTTTAGAAATATATATATATATATATATATATATATATATATATATATATATATATATATATATATATATATATATATATATATATATATATATATATATATATATATATATATATTGGTCGACCTAGTTCCCGAGATAATATAAGATTATTACACTTTTTACCCTTTGACTTTTGTAAAATAACAATTCTTATCCTTCAAGTTTAGAAGTTTACTTTTATACCCTTTTAAGTTTGGAAATTTACATTTTATACCCTCAAGTTTAGAAATTGACACTTTATACCCATAAGTATTCCATATTGACAAAATAGTCCCTGAACTTATAGGTTTAAGAAATTTACAATTTTAGCCCAAGAAAACTCCAAGTTTTAGAAATTACATAACAAGTCCTTGTAGTTTTTCAAAATAAATAATATAAGGGTTTGTTTGTTTTATTAGTTTCTCGACAAAACAATAGTAAATAAAGACAAAGCATGAAAAGGTTTTGGCGAGGTTCTTAGTCCTTTCTAGAGTTTGCTAGGTTGTCTTTAAGATGGTTCAAACTAGAGGTCGTGATCTATTATGGTTTGCTCGCTAGAATTTTCTAAAGATGGTACCATGGGTCGCATTTTATAAAAGAAGTAAAGGGTTTTAGTTTTCAAAATCTGCGCCAGGGCCGAAAGATAATCAAATAAAAGCAAGGCAAGCCAGGAGTTTAACTACGCTTTTGACCCTTCTTAATATATGCTATGAGGTCTCTATTTCCACCAAGTTTCGTAATTTATCAAGCTCGTTTACTAGTCGAAATAATTAGACAAAAAGGGTCGGTTGGGGCTGTTTTTATATATAACTTAAACAGAAAACAGGTCCTAGTGCCCAGCCCTTGTGGTACGTTTTTAGGACTCGTACTCCTGAGTTTTTAAATAAAACGTTGTTCCGGACAACTTTCATGTTTTAAGTTTTTGACGAAACGGAGCAGAAAGGCCTCGTTCCGCGTGATTTACGTTGCTGTAACATAAAGTTTTTATAGTTTTTATTCAACTTCAATTTGCTATAACTTTTGACTTGTTTACTCATTTTTGATGATTCAAATTGCTACGTTCTTCTAAAAATATTCTCTTCAACAATATGTGAGTGTCCTATAGTCTAGTGTTCTTAAAATATCAACTAGAAAAACAATAGAGGGTGTTTGTTTGCTCGACAGTTACTAAAACAGAAAGATCTATAAGTTTTGATTAAATCTACTTATCAAGACTTGTTTAGTGACATGTTTAGGTGCAATAGAAACTTATGGAAGTAATTGAGATGAGTTAGAATGACTTACTTGTACAAAACCTGTTTAGAATGGAACTTGGACAAAACGACTAGGATTGAACTTCTAAGCTTTCTTCCACCTCCTAAACCTTATAGTACCCTTCCTTAACTTCTAATAGAACCTCTGGATCAGTAGCTTAGTGGGTGTGAGTGGGTTTGGGTTGAATTCGAATTGGTGTGAAGGAAATGGAGGAATAGATGGTGCTATTTATAGGAGGCTTAGGATAGGGTTGCATTTAATGCCTTAATACACTTGTTAGGGTTTGTAAGGAGGTTAAGGGACACAAGCAAGGTATGATCAGGTTTTGTTGGTGATGATAGAGCAAGTGTAGTCCAGATTTGATGAATAGAAATGTTTAGAAGGATGTATGCACATGGGAGCATGACATGTTAGACTTAGGGTTGAAGATGGAGAGGACAAGTGTAGGGAGAGGGCTTGATGTCTTCTAAGTGAAGCTTGATCTCATAACTATCTTAGTTGAGTCCTTGTTCCAATCGAACTAAATAGTTAGGGCTGAATCGGATGGTGCTTTAGGTGGGGTGTACAATGGCTTTAGGGTGTTGTACCTTAGCTAGGGAGTGTAGTTACTTAAAGGTATAGTTTAGTTTAAGAGATGTGTGGTTAAAAACAAACTAGGGTTTGTTTTGTTTTATTTATGTTGATTTCTAGAAGAAATAAATAGATAATCGAAATGTGCATTAGAGTGTGGTACCATGGGCTAGAGTGAGTTGTACTTGACCTTTAAAAATATAGAAAATATAGTTTTAGGGTTTTAATTAAGTTTACATAAGTTTAGGTCATTTTTAGTTATGTTTAAAGTAAGTAAACATAAGTTTTTAGGTTATCATGCATTGGACACTTGTACCATAGGTTGAGGGACTTGTACATTTGAGTTTATCTTTTATAAAAATACTAAGATTAGAGTTTATGCAAAATAACCTTGTATTTTGTGCTTAAGGATAAGTACACTGAGGTTTATAATGGATTTTTGATAATACTATGACCTTGTGCATTACTGACTTGTACCTTGGCTTGAAAAACTTGTACAGTTCTATTTTAGAGGAAATATATCAGAATAACTTGGTTTTGTGATAAATCCACATAAAATCATAAGTTTGTGAAATTAGGGTTTTAAACCGGGAATTAGGAGTTTTATGCTTTAGAGGCTTGTACAGTACCCATGCGGGTATTGTACTTTAGGTTTTAGGGTTTCTAATATTAAATAATAATATTATAAAAGTTTTAGGGTTTTGTGAAAACCCTAATGGGTAGAAAGCACTTAATGGGCTAAATAAACGTACGTTAACAAGTTAACGTAAAAATGAAAGGTTGAAATATTCATCATATGAGGTACTTGATATATCATAAGGTAGGTTAGTGTCAGTCTAAGCAGGAAAACGTTTATCGAAGCTATGGGCTATGTCATATAGGATAGTGATCAAGAAAAGAAAAATTCATACGTGGGAAAAGGCATAAGTATTCTATTGTTCAAGTATTAATATAAGGGGAATTTCACCGGTGGTTACAGTCTCACCCACTTAACGAAATCCCGTCCCGGGATTCAGTTTATGTTAGGTGTCGAAATGACAAGGTCAACATATATTTTTATTTAAGAAAACTTCATAAATTAGAATTCATGGGTAAACTTTATTCCAAAGGTTAGAAAATTTTAACAAGGATTTTATTTAGAATGAACATTGTTATTTTATGTATTATGATTATATAAGGTACGCGAAAACAAAGGAAACTTTAAGCAAAGAACTTTAAACAATTTAGTGAGAATTATTAAATTTATGCTTTTGTGGATGATGAATTTACTTTGTTCCTTAGTAAAAAATTTGAAATTTTAAATTTTGTGAACAGTAACTCCCAACGGCTAGTAACAGTGACCCAACGGTCGTGAATAGTGCTCCAACAGCTGGTTTTTATTCTATAAATACTCCATTTCAATCCTCATACTAATCTTTCCACCTATATTCCTTTCAATATGCCGCACATCATTACTATTCTTGCGATCGCGTACGTTGTTGCCGTTGCTATTATCATGGTCTACTTTCTAGAGGAGGAGGACTTCGCAGTTGTGGCCGGAATATTAGCGTTTCTCATCCCACTCGTGATTCTGGCGCTCGCTGTCGATGAAGTTTGAAGCAGTAGAGGGTATAGGGGTAGGAATGTTGTAATAAATCTTTCTTAGGTTTCTATGTAATCTTTAGTAAATATGTAATAAAATTTGTTTGTTTTATGTGTTTAAATTATGTCTTGCGTTGTATAATATTAATGGCGTTTAGGGAAAAGATATATATGAGAAACAGACGTCAGGAGCATTTATTAACAGTTTATTTTACACAAAGTTTTGCTTTTGAATGAATATTGTTTTAGGAAACCTACAAGATGACTGTTTCTTTCATGACATTATCCTTCCTGAATTATACATAGTTGATCAGGCTATGTATAATTTAGGACAGATGATGTAATGTTTGATTCAGTCATAACATTATCACATTTCTTTAAAAGTTTTAAATGGTGTTCAACGTTTTATTTATTTTATTTTTATTTTTTTTGTAAGATAGCAGCCTAAATACTTTTTCAAGAAATTAATTCGCATAATGATAGCATATAGTTGATAAGATGACAGAATATCAATTTCGGGAGTGCTAGCAATCGGGTCTTCTTTCTGCTTCATCATCTTCTGTATTAACTTCAGTCCATCATATATTAGAGGTATCTCTAATAATAGTTGTCCGGGATGTTTCTTCAATTTGTTTATCTTCTCTTGTCTTCCGATGCCTAACTTCTGCTGCAGGGTCACTTGACTAGGTCCTCAACTTCATACTTCGTGGTCTTGATGCGCTTGAGAGGTAACTCATCCAGTAAACCTTAGGTTGTCTCGATCTGCTTCTCATGTCGTTCTATATGTGCTATGAGGGTGAAAATAGTAGACTGTTGGTCTGTCGATGCCTACGAACTTTCTTTTATCTCGAATAGCCGTGGTGAAGGAGTAAAATTAGGAGAGGGTGACCTGAGTAATGAGTGATATTGGGAAATGACGGTTCTGAATTTCTTACAGTGCTCAAATGGTTAGGTGAGAGGAGTGAAATTTGTAGATGATGGTGGTGGAAATAGTGAAGGACTTTATTTGAGTGTGTAAAGCGATGTGAGGGTGTAGCAAATAAAGTAGGTATGTGTAGAGGTTCTAAAATAGTTTATACAGGCTAGAATGATAGACTTTTAAATAATGAAAGTTTCGGAAGAGAAATTTATGATTGCAGAGAGAGTTACTGAACTTCTATTTTTGAAGATGATGAATTAGTTTGTTTCTTAGCAATCACTTATCTTGTATTTATTTTTAGTAAGGAATTCGGTAGATTATAGATTTTGAGTAAAGCATTATTACGTATGGTTGTGAAGAGTTTTTAGAGATCATCAAAATGTAGTTACAATGTTTATGGAAAATTTCATATACCACAAAAGTGTAGGAGTAAGCACATGATTTGGGGAAATATGTTTAAGCCGTAATGCCTTAGAATAGGCATATGCAGGTAAATTTATTCATACTAAGTAATCAGATATATTTGTATACTAAAGCATTTTTAAGTAGCATAAGTTACCTAGTAGTCACGTAATTGTTTGGAGGATGGAAGGCACGGAGAGCGAAAGGCTATAAAATGTTTTGTTTGTAAAAAGAGTTATAGTTCGGACCTCAATTAGACCCGTTTCTCTATAACTATAGCTCTGATACCAATCTGTAATACCCCCAAGTTTGGGATACGCAGCGGAATTTAAAGCTGGGTATTACTTGATGGCACAATAGTTATAATAATAGAAAACGATCTCAAAATCAAGTCGTTTTTTTTTAAAAAAAAAATCCATTATTCAAATATCAGAGTATACAAAATGAGGCCCCAGTAGGTTTTACAGTTTGTCAAATAATCTATCAAATGATAATGAAATCTTTAGCCTTCTTTCCTTATCCGTGCCTCTTCATGCCATCCTCGTTTAACATAAACCTGAGATAAACATGCTTAAAAAGTCAACACAAAGGTTGAGTGAATCCATAGCGTTTTATATTAAGTTGAACACAAGCTTCAAAGTTTAATAGATCGTGGGCCCCGATGTTGCACCCATAAATTTAGTAACGGCAGTACCATTATAGTACCGCAGATATTGTTCTAAGCCTCATAACGCACAAACCTTAACAGTAAGCATCATAGTAGCGAGCTATGACGTTAAATTACCAACATAATTAAATGAAGGTAATCATGCCCTCCGATAGAAGTTTACCAGACTCCTATTAGTTCTCAAACATAGCGCATTTGTCTATCAATCCGGCTAGTACTAAGACTATCTATCCGGCTAGTACAAATGGGTCGTCAAGCTCCAATAGATCTATTCGCCACATCACTCGCAAGTGATTAATGGCGCATGATATGAGGGTCTTTATCAGAGATGGTAACAGTGGCAACTTAGGCAATATCAGTCAGGATAGCATACAGAAAAATACTTGTGTTCGGTTTGTAGCATGTATCTCCCCACAAGTTTGAAAAACGTATAAAATAGTGGGACTATGAACTCACCTTGATGTTACCGTAGTCTGGATGGAAAACAAATATAAGAGAAGTTGATAAACGTCTCCGACACTTAACCTGAGTTGATATATCAAGCTTTTCAGTATATAAGTTTATATATATTCATTCCGTTGAGAGTTTATTAATAAACGTACGGTTTTCCGAAAGTTTTTAGAAATATATATATATATATATATATATATATATATATATATATATATATATATATATATATATATATATATATATATATATATATATATATATATATATATATATATATATATTGGTCGACCTAGTTCTCGAGATAATATAAGATTATTACACTTTTTACCCTTTGACTTTTGTAAAATAACAATTCTTATCCTTCAAGTTTAGAAGTTTACTTTTATACCCTTTTAAGTTTGGAAATTTACATTTTATACCCTCAAGTTTAGAAATTAACACTTTATACCCATAAGTATTCCATATTGACAAAAATAGTCCCTGAACTTATAGGTTTAAGAAATTTACAATTTTAGCCCAAGAAAACTCCAAGTTTTAGAAATTACATAACAAGTCCTTGTAGTTATTCAAAATAAATAATATAAGGGTTTGTTTGTTTTATTAGTTTCTCGACAAAACAATAGTAAATAAAGACAAAGCATGAAAAGGTTTTGGCGAGGTTCTTAGTCCTTTCTAGAGTTTGCTAGGTTGTCTTTAAGATGGTTCAAACTAGAGGTCGTGATCTATTATGGTTTGCTCGCTAGAATTTTCTAAAGATGGTACCATGGATCGCATTTTATAAAAGAAGTAAAGGGTTTTAGTTTTCAAAATCTGCGACAGGGCCGAAAGCTGATCAAATAAAAGCAAGGCAAGCCAGGAGTTTAACTACGCTTTTGACCCTTCTTAATATATGCTATGAGGTCTCTATTTCCACCGAGTTTCGTAATTTATCAAGCTCGTTTACTAGTCGAAATAATTAGACAAAAAGGATCGGTTGGGGCTGTTTTTATATATAACTTAAACAGAAAACAGGTCCTAGTGCCCAGCCCTTGTGGTACGTTTTTAGGACTCGTGCCCCTGAGTTTTTAAATAAAACGTTGTTCCGGACAACTTTCATGCTTTAAGTTTTTGACGAAACGGAGCAGAAAGGCCTCGTTCCGCGTGATTTACGTTGCTGTAACATAAAGTTTTTATAGTTTTTATTCAACTTCAATTTGCTATAACTTTTGACTTGTTTACTCATTTTTGATGATTCAAATTGCTACGTTCTTCTAAAGATATTCTCTTCAACAATATGTGAGTGTCCTATAGTCTAGTGTTCTTAAAATATCAACAAGAAAAACAATAGAGGGTGTTTGTTTGCTCGACAGTTACTAAAACAGAAAGATCTATAAGTTTTCATTAAATCTACTTATCAAGACTTGTTTAGTGACATGTTTAGGTGCAATAGAAATTTATGGAAGTAATTGAGATGAGTTAGAATGACTTACTTGTACAAAACCTTTTTAGAATGGAACTTGGACAAAACGACTAGGATTGAACTTCTAAGCTTTCTTCCACCTCCTAAACCTTATAGTACCCTTCCTTAACTTCTAATAGAACCTCTGGATCAGTAGCTTAGTGGGTGTGAGTGGGTTTGGGTTGAATTCGAATTGGTGTGAAGGAAATGGAGGAATAGATGGTGCTATTTATAGGAGGCTTGGGATAGGGTTGCATTTAATGGCTTAATACACTTATTAGGGTTTGTAAGGAGGTTAAGGGACACAAGCAAGGTATGATCAGGTTTTGTTGGTGATGATAGAGCAAGTGTAGTCCAGATTTGATGAATGGAAATGTTTAGAAGGATGTATGTACATGGGAGCATGACATGTTAGACTTAGGGTTGAAGATGGAGAGGAGAAGTGTAGGGAGAGGGCTTGATGTCTTCTAAGTGAAGCTTGATCTCATAACTATCTTAGTTGAGTCCTTGTTCCAATCGAACTAAATAGTTAGGGCTGAATCGGATGGTGCTTTAGGTGGGGTGTACAATGGCTTTAGGGTGTTGTACCTTAGCTAGGGAGTGTAGTTACTTCAAGGTAGAGTTTAGTTTAAGAGATGTGTGGTTAAAAACAAACTAGGGTTTGTTTTGTTTTATTTATGTTGATTTCTAGAAGAAATAAATAGATAATCGAAATGTGCATTAGAGTGTGGTACCATGGGCTAGAGTGAGTTGTACTTGACCTTTAAAAATATAGAAAATATAGTTTTAGGGTTTTAATTAAGTTTACATAAGTTTAGGTCATTTTTAGTTATGTTTAAAGTAAGTAAACATAAGTTTTTAGGTTATCATGCATTGGACACTTGTACCATAGGTTGAGGGACTTGTACATTTGAGTTTATCTTTTATAAAAATACTAAGATTAGAGTTTATGCAAAATAACCTTGTATTTTGTGCTTAAGGATAAGTACACTGACGTTTATAATGGATTTTTGATAATACTATGACCTTGTGCATTACTGACTTGTACCTTGGCTTGAAAAACTTGTACAGTTCTATTTTATAGGAAATATATCAGAATAACTTGGTTTTGTGATAAATCCACATAAAATCATAAGTTTGTGAAATTAGGGTTTTAAACCGGGAATTAGGGGTTTTATGCTTTAGAGGCTTGTACAGTACCCATGCGGGTATTGTACTTTAGGTTTTAGGGTTTCTAATATTAAATAATAATATTATAAAAGTTTTAGGGTTTTGTGAAAACCCAAATGGGTAGAAAGCACTTAATGGGCTAAATAAACGTACGTTAACAAGTTAACGTAAAAATGAAAGGTTGAAATATTCATCATATGAGGTACTTGATATATCATAAGGTAGGTTAGTGTCAGTCTAAGCAGGAAAACGTTTATCGAAGCTATGGGCTATGTCATATAGGATAGTGATCAAGAAAAGAAAAATTCATACGTGGGAAAAGGCATAAGTATTTTATTGTTCAAGTATTAATATAAGGGGAATTTCACCGGTGGTTACAGTCTCACCCCCTTAACGGAATCCCGTCCCGGGATTCAGTTTATTTTAGGTGTCGAAATGAAAAGGTCAACATATATTTTTATTTAAGAAAACTTCATAAATTCGAATTCATGGGTAAACATTATTCCAAAGGTTAGAAAATTTTAACAAGGATTTTATTTAGAATGAAAATTGTTATTTTATGTATTATAATTATATAAGGTACGCGAAAACAAAGGAAACTTTAAGCAAAGAACTTTAAACAATTTAGTGGGAATTATTAAATTTATGCTTTTGTGGATGATGAATTTACTTTGTTCCTTAGTAAAAAATTTGAAATTTTAAATTTTGTGAACAGTAACTCCCAACGGCTAGTAACAGTGACCCAACGGTCGTGAATAGTGCTCCAACAGCTGGTTTTTATTCTATAAATACTCCATTTCAATCCTCATACTAGTCTTTCCACCTATATTCCTTTCAATATGCCGCACATCATTACTATTCTTGCGATCGCGTACGTTGTTGCCGTTGCTATTATCATGGTCTACTTTCTAGAGGAGGAGGACTTCGCAGTTGTGGCCGGAATATTAGCGTTTCTCATCCCACTCGTGATTCTGGCGCTCGCTGTCGATGAAGTTTGGAAGCAGTAGAGGGTATAGGGGTAGGAATGTTGTAATAAATCTTTCTTAGGTTTCTATGTAATCTTTAGTGAATATGTAATAAAATTTGTTTGTTTTATGTGTTTAAATTATGTCTTGCGTTATATAATATTAATGGCGTTTAGGGAAAAGATATATATGAGAAACAGACGTCAGGAGCGTTTATTAACAGTTTATTTTACACAAAGTTTTGGTTTTGAATGAATATTGTTTTAGGAAACCTACAAGATGACTGTTTCTTTCATGACATTATCCTTCCTGAATTATACATAGTTGATCAGGCTATGTATAATTTAGGACAGATGATGTAATGTTTGATTCAGTCATAACATTATCACGTTTCTTTAAAAGTTTTAGATGGTGTTCAACGTTTTATTTTTTTATTATTTATTTTTTTTGTAAGATAGCAGCCTAAATACTTTTTCAAGAAATTAATTCGCATAATGATAGCATATAGTTGATAAGATGACAGAATATCAATTTCGGGAGTGCTAGCAATCGGGTCTTCTTTCTGCTTCATCATCTTCTGTATTAACTTCAGTCCATCATATATTAGAGGTATCTCTAATAATAGCTGTCCGGGATGTTTCTTCAATTTGTTTATCTTCTCTTGTCTTCCGATGCCTAACTTCTGCTGCAGGGTCACTTGACTAGGTCCTCAACTTCATACTCCGTGGTCTTGATGCGCTTGAGAGGTAACTCATCCAGTAAACCTTAGGTTGTCTCGATCTGCTTCTCATGCCGTTCTATATGTGCTATGAGGGTGAAAATAGTATATTGTTGGTCTGTCGATGCCTACGAACTTTCTTTTATCTCGAATCGCCGTGGTGAAGGAGTGAAATTAGGAGAGGGTGACCTGAGTAATGAGTGATATTGGGAAATGACGGTTCTGAATTTCTTACAGTGCTCAAATGGTTAGGTGAGAGGAGTGAAATTTGTAGATGATGGTGGTGGAAATAGTGAAGGACTTTATTTGAGTGTGTAAAGCGATGTGAGGGTGTAGCAAATAAAGTAGGTATGTGTAGAGGTTCTAAAATAGTTTATACAGGCTAGAATGATAGACTTTTAAATAATGAAAGTTTCGGAAGAGAAATTTATGATTGCAGAGAGAGTTACCGAACTTCTATTTTTGAAGATGATGAATTAGTTTGTTTCTTAGCAATCACTTATCTTGTATTTATTTTTAGTAAGAAATTCGGTAGATTATAGATTTTGAGTAAAGCATTATTACGTATGGTTGTGAAGAGTTTTTAGAGATCATCAAAATGTAGTTACAATGTTTATGGAAAATTTCATATACCACAAAAGTGTAGGAGTAAGCACATGATTTGGGGAAATATGTTTAAGTCGTAATGCCTTAGAATATGCATATGCAGGTAAATTTATTCATAATAAGTAATCAGATATATTTGTATACTAAAGCATTTTTAAGTAGCATAAGTTACCTAGTAGTCACGTAATTGTCTGGAGGATGGAAGGCACGGAGAGCGAAAGGCTATAAAATGTTTTATTTGTAAAAAGAGTTATAGTTCGGACCTCAATTAGACCCGTTTCTCTATAACTATAGCTCTGATACCAATCTGTAACACCCCCAAGTTTGGGATACGCAGCGGAATTTAAAGTTGGGTGTTACTTGATGGCACAATAGTTATAATAATAGAAAACGATCTCAAAATCAAGTCATTTTTTAAAAAAAAAAAAATCCATTATTCAAATATCAGAGTTTACAAAATGAGGCCCCAGTAGGTTTTACAGTTTGTCAAATAATCTATCAAATGATAATAAATTCTTTAGCCTTCTTTCCTTATCTGTGCCTCTTCATGCCATTCTCGTTTAACATAAACCTGAGATAAACATGCTTAAAAAGTCAACACAAAGGTTGAGTGAATCCATAGCGTTTTATATTTAGTTGAACACTGTAACACCCCCAATTCATGATGCATCTGTAACACCCCCAATTCATGGATGCAGCGGAATTCAAACTGGGTGTTACTCGACGGCACAATAGTCACAATAATAGAAAACGAACTCCAATTGAGTCGTTTTAAAAGATTTATCATTCAAATTTTATAAATATCAGAGATTACAAAATGAGGTCCCAAATGGTTCCATGTTTACAATTTACATTAAATGAGTTTTTGAATGATAATAAAATTTATAGCCCTCTTGAATATCCGTGTCATCCTTGATCGTCATGAACCTGAAATACATGCTTGAGAGGTCAACACAAAGGTTGAGTGATATTCATAGAGTTTGTTTAATGTTTGAACACAATAGGTTGGTAGTGTGAGCTATAGACTCACACCAATGTTTGGAAAACAAAACAGGTAGGCTACGTTATTATACGCCCATAAAATGTATTATACACTAAGCTTATGACACCAAAACGTTAACGTATACCAATATCGATCGGCAGATTTATCCCGGTAGGTACTTTGCTAACATACCTAAATCTCAAATATTAGTTCATTTGTTTGAACTTAGTCAATACAAATGGGATTCGTCAATCCCAATAGGCCTATTCACAATATTCGCGCTCACTATTTCTAGTGATTAAATGGTTCATAATAAGGGATCTCGGTTTGGCAAGGCTGGTACTTAGTGATAATAAAACAATCAGGCAAGTATACAATTTAAAAACATTGTGCTCGGTTAAAAATAGCATGTATTTCCCCCAAGGGTTTGTAAAACAATTAAGTAATAGAAAGTGGGCTATGAACTCATCTTAAGTTGGATGATGTATAATGAGAATGATGGATATGCCGTAAGAACTTCTACGAGCAACCTAGAATAATTGTTGTAACTTAGGTTTGGAATAATGTCTAAGGAAACATAAACATGCCAATATATATCTTGCATTTAGTCCATGATGTGGTACTTTGTATAGTGTAAGTATATGAAAAGAAATGGTTCATGAAACATGTATAGTTTATATATCGTTTACTACCGTTCGGGCCGACATAATTCAGAAGTCAAGTAGTAAACGTTCGAGGAGCCAGGACACTTTAATTCGTAAATCCACAACTCATCTCGACGGCTTACATAATGAACTCCTCACATGAGGCTCCCTACTATTGTAGTAGTTGATAAAGTATATAGATATAAGTTTTGATCCGAAAAGTTACATGTCCGGTATTTGAATAAACTTAGGAAAGTTTATTTTTACATGAAGATTGTTATTAGGGTAAGTTTCATAAGTCTTGTATGACCATTTTTTTCCTTGTAATATCTCATGGTTCCTTTTTAAGTGAAGTAGATCCAAATTGCTTGTTCAATATATCGCCAATTCCTTGTTTCATGTTTACGCCTATGTAAATTGGTATGGTCATTTCGTCATGGCCTAGCCATGATCTTTGGTCCTTGTTCCAAGGTCATGAGACACAACCTTGGCTCTAGCCATGGTGGTGGTCTTGATTATAGGTCATAAGACCTCTTATTCCTTTTAAAGTATAACCATAATATAGTGACTTATATATATGTAAATAGCTGTTAAGAAACTAAGAAATATCTCACTCGGAAAGCGTTTTCAAGGCTCGAGCTTTTTTGTTCCTAAACGAAAACGTGATTCCGGACAACTTTCGTGTTTTAACTTTTTCATGAAATGGACCAGAAAGGCCTCTTTTTGCGTGTTTTAGGTTCTGTCACAGAAACATTTTAGGCAGTTTTGCCGGAAATCTTTGGTAACTTCAAATGGGCGTAACTTTTGACTCGTATACTCATTTTAGGTGGTTCAAGTTGCTATGGTTTCCTTGTTAAGTCCTCTACTGTAATATGTAATAATCCAATATCAAATTTTTACCATTTTGATCAGGTCTTACCAAGAAAGTCACTAGTTTGCTTGTTTTAGTAACTTATCTTAACAATCAATTACAACAACATGTTTTAGTCATTTTTATACATCATGGACATTCATACTGTTAGAGTTTGACAATCAAATAACACATATTGCGAAAGCGTAGGAACAAGTATAACACATAAATATTAACTAAAACATAAATAGTAAACGTACCCGATGCACTTCAAATTAACCTTGATTCTTGGACAATTAGATCAATGATAAACCCCTTACCGTTTTGTTTATCGATCTCTTGATAATTACTAAAGTAAGTAATTACCTCGTTCTTGTACACACAAACTACCAACGAATAAAGGTTTGTTGCAAGTGAACAAAACACTTATGTTTTTGACTTGACAAAATCGACCCACAACCCTTGGGAGGTGATGAACCGATCGGCCAAGCAAAGAAAGAGAGAAACAAGGATTTTAGGGTTAGAGTGTGTGCACAAAAGATGTGAAAGTCTTACCCTTGGCCTTGTATATATACTAGGTGATTTCTTGGAGCACAAGCAAGGGTGGATCGACCCTTTGGGTTGGGTTCGACCGGCCTAACACCCACAAGGGTGTTTCTAGATCCTTCTTGACTCCCAAGTTACACTCTAGTCCATATCTTTCGTCCCTAACGATAATTAGTCCATACGGTTAATAACTAATGACCGTTTAGTCCATTAAGTGTTATAAATATATATATTCGATACATTTAATATATATATATATTTATTTTACATTATTCTTGTTTGTAAAGTGTGCAATCCCGAGGTCTCGGGTTCGATCCTAGACATTTACTCATTAATGTTTACACGTAACATTTAACAGCTCCCACTCGTATATCCATTAATAGTAAAATGATATTGGTTAGCGTCTTGCAACACTCCAATGCCCCTAGTTCAATCCGAGCTAGGTTTCCTGGAAAAACCTTTAATGATTCATCATTATAATTATCCTTTCATTACTAATACCACATTAATAAAGATGTGAGTTCCTTTATTAAATTTATGTTTCTCGTTTCTTTATGATTGAACAAAATTACCAAAATATCTGAACGTATTCCAGATAGACTTTGGGCATGGCCATGCAAACATTTTGTCAACCCTACGAGGGGCCCAGTAGTATTAAACTTCTAAACAAATCAGAAGGAATAAATTCTTTCTTGACTACAAGAATAACCCATGAACTTTGCAACACTTCTGAAAACAACCCTTATAACTCCCTGTTACGGTGAGCGGTAGATTGCTTCACAAAAATGCACTACATCCATGACACTTATCTGGTATCTCAAGTCTGAGGATAACTTTAAATATGATTCTCACATTAAATATTAAATCATATTGTTGGGATAAGTCCAATATTCAATTCATCGAATATTATGTGAAATTGGTATGTCTACACATCAATATACTTTCAAGTATATCCTAAACCAATACTCAAATTTGTCTTAGTTTAATGATATTCCCATATCATTAATCGACAATGGACATTTAGAATAATAAATTATTCATGGATCTTAAACATGCAAATATAGGATATATTATTAAGACAATGATAAATAAACATAAAACATATTTTATTCCATTAAAATAATAATTGTACATTACATCCTTTATCCAAACACTAATCACAAATGGGCATGAAACTTTCAGCTAATCTAAGTCCTACACCTTCAGCATGCTTGTAAAGCTTAGTGCCAGGTAGAGGCTTTGTTAATTGATCTGCCAAGTTATCATCTGTGTGAACTTTGAGCATTTCGATTTCGCCTATTTCGACTTGTTCTCGAACATAGTGATGCTTAATCGGGAAATGTCTGGTGCCTTTCATGATTCCAGGCTCATTGGCAAATGTGATTGCAGCTGAATTGTCACAATACATTTTAATAGGTCTTTGAATCGAAGGCATAACTCCAAGCCCTGAAACAAACTTCCTAATCCGAACAGCTTCCATTGCAGCTTCTGAAGCAGCTATATACTCACTTTCTGTAGCAGACATCGCTAGTACACTCTGCTTTCTGCTCCTCCAATCCAATGCTCCTCCATTAATGACAAAGACATAACCCGTCTGAGACTTCGTATCATCCTTATCACCTTTCCAAGAAGCATCGCAGTAACCTGTAACATCAAGTTCTGCTGATGGATTTCCCCCATAAACCAAGAACATATCTTTAGTAGCCCTAAGGTACTTAAGAATATTCTTAACAGCAGTCCAGTGAGCTACACCTGGATTTTGCTGATATCGACTGGTTAAATTCTGAGCAAATGCTACATCAGGTCTTGTACTTTTCACCGCATACATTATAGATCCCACAGCCGAAGCATAAGGGACTCTTTTCATGCGTTGCACCTCTGCAGGTGTTGAAGCACAAACCTTGTTGCTCAAGCCATGTTGTTCTTGCATTGGCAAATATCCTTTCTTGGAATTTTGCATACTAAATCTCTTCAGTATTTTATCAATGTAAGCACTTTGGCTTAATCCAATTAATCGCTGAGATCTATCTCTATATATCTTGATTCCCAGAATAAATGCAGCTTCCCCTAAATCTTTCATAGAAAAACACTTTCCAAGATATGCCTTAACCTTTTGCAAACTTGGAATGTCGTTTCCCATGATCAATATGTCATCAATATATAATATAAGGAAAATTACATTACTCCCACTAACTTTGTGATATACACATGGCTCATCAAGATTTTGAGTGAATCCATACTTTTTAATCTCACCATCAAATCTCTTATTCCATTGTCGTGATGCTTGCTTTAATCCATAAATGGATCTTTTAAGCTTGCATACACGATTTGGGAATTCTGGATTTACATACCCCTCAGGCTGCGCCATATAGATGTCTTCATCTAGGCGACCATTTAAGAAGGCGGTTTTTACATCCATTTGCCAAATCTCATAGTCATAGTAAGCGGCTATGGCTATAAGAATCCTAATTGCCCTTATGTCAGCTACAGGAGAAAAGGTCTCCTCAAAGTCAACACCAAAAGTTTGTGTATAGCCTTTAGCTACACAACGGGCCTTATAGGTGTGTACAACGCCATCCATGTCAGTCTTTTTCTTGTAGAGCCATTTACAACTAGTTTGGCACCCGGAGGTAGGTCTACTTCTTCCCAGACATCATTGTCTTCCATGGATTGCATTTCCCCATCCATAGCTTCTTTCCATTTGGCCTTTTCAGGTCCATTCATGGCAGCTTTATAACTTGTAGGCTCATCAAGATCACCCAGTATATTCTCATCACTCTCTACATTAAGACATAGACGAGTAGGAGCTTTTACTGGTCTTGTTGACCTACGAATGGGAATCACTTCAACTTCAGGTGGAGGACCTAAACTTTCAGGTTCTACCGGAAGTTGGTTAGTGTTTTCAGAAGGTGCTACATCTTCTTGACCGTCTTCCAGATCATATACTCTCCCACTGAATTCTTGAGATATGAGCTCCCTTTCAAGGAAGTCTCCATACCTTGCAACAAATACTTTGTTTTCAGGTGGGTAATAAAAGTAGTATCCCATAGTTTCCTTAGGGTATCCTATGAAGATGCACTTCACAGATCTTTGTTGGATTTTGTCTGCTGAGTCACGTTTAACATACGCCTCACAACCCCAGACCTTAAGATAAGACAGGTTAGGAGCTTTTCCAGTCCATACCTCATATGGTGTCTTATCAACCTTCTTTGTTGGAACCATATTTAGAATGCGAACCGCAGATTCTAAGGCATAATCCCAAAACGAGAAAGGAAGAGTTGTTAGATTAAACATAGATCGTATCATATCTTGCAATGTACGATTCCTTCTTTCAGATACACCATTTTGTTGTGGAGTATATGGAGAAGTAAGGTGCTGGACAATTCCCTCCTTTGCTAGATAATCTATGAACTCCTGACTCAGGTATTCACCACCTCTATCGGATCGAAGAGCTTTAATCTTCTTTCCAAGTTGCAACTCTACTTCTGCTTTAAACACTTTGAATGTTTCAAATACCTCATGTTTATGTTTAAGTAAATAAACATAACCATAACGGCTGTAATCATCCGTGAATGTTAAGAAGTAGCTAGCACCCCTCCTTGACACATGTCTAAGTGGTCCACACACATCTGTGTGAATAAGACCAAGTAGATCATTAGCCCTTTCAATCCTATTTTTAAAGGGTTTCTTAGTCATCTTCCCAGCAATGCAAGATTCGCATTTATCAAATGATTCATCATTGATCTTATTTAAAAGCCCATCATGTTGCAGCTTTTTCATGCGATCTTTGCCAATGTGAGCAAGTCGACAATGCCAAAGATAAGATGAATCCAGACCTTTCTTGATTCTCTTATTGTTGATGCTATACATTGAATTATTTGTAACAAAAGCATTATCATTATCATTCATAACAATTTCAAATACACCATTCACAGCAATAGCATTAAAATAAAAAACATTATTTAAAGAAACTGAAATTCCATTGCTTGAAATAGTATGATGAAAACCAAGGTTTAACAAACATGAAAATGAAATTACACCTCTAACAATTGACGGTGCATAATGACAATTATTTAAAGATAGTACTAGGCCCGAAGGCAACACTAAATTAAAAACTCCTATAGCTTCAACTCCTGCATGCGCTCCGTTACCAACGTGCAAGAATTGTTGTCCATAGGCCAGCTTTCTCTCAACTCTAAACCCCTGCAAGGTATTGCAAATATGAATGCCACATCCCGTATCATATACCCATGAATTCAAGTTAGGAGTAAGAGTGAATAATTCAATCATAAAGAACGCACTTGATGTGCTGGGGTTACCAGCATCATTCCCCTGCTTCTTGAGTCGCAAGTCATGAATGTAAAGAGGGCAATTGCGCTTCCAATGGCCCTTTTCATGACAATGGTGACAAGCCTGATCCTTCTTGTTTGTTGGATTCACCTTGTTCTGCTTAGGCTGATGTTTCTTCATCTTGGGTTGAGGTTGATAGGCCATGACCTGCTTGCCTTTATCACCTTTACCTTCGCCTTTGTTCACATGCGATTTCTTCTGGATTCTCCCCCCATGAATTGCCAACACTTGTGGGGTGGGAGTCTTGACCTTGGCAGGTAGACTTTTCTCATAATCAACAAGCAATGCGAGTAATTCTGAGACTGTCTTCCCTGAGCAATGCATGTTGAAGTTCTGCACAAAACCAGCAAAATCCCTGTTGAGGGATCTGTTGATCAAGTGCACTTGCACATTCTCGGGGTAACCAAAACCAATTCTGTGAAGTTGATCAAAGGAATCTTTCATCTCATCCACATAATCGGCTACTGGTTTACCATCACCATGCTTGCAGTTGTGTAGCTTGTCAAGTTCATCATACAATTCAACTGCAGGTGACTTCTCATAAGACTGCCTGAGGTTATCAAGCATATTCTTAGGAGACGAGTACTCATACTTCTTTTGTAATTGAGCACTCATGCTAGTGAGCATTAAACAAGCAACCTCATTATACTTAGCATTAGTCACCTTCCATGCTGCCTTTGCTTCTGGTGTTGCAGTAGCAGCAGGTTCAGCAGGACATTCTTCGGTCACATAATCAATCTTACCAGACGCCCTCAAGACAATTCTGAGCGAACGGTACCAGTCATTGAAATTCTTTCCAGTCAGTTTTTCCCTCTCAAGATGACTCTTGAAAGCAGAAATCACAGTTTGGTTATCGGGTTGAGCCATATCTACAGATAAAGTTCAAATATTAGTATTTTCGATAATCAATATCTTCAAGAAAAATAAAATACCCAAGGCTATATTCATATAACCAACTTATTTTCTTGAAAATCTAGGATCCAACTTTACATAGATTCCACCACATCAGTTGATCTGCTAGTGGTGAAAGTACAAAAGTTGGTAATCTGTCGAACAATAATTGGCAAACAAGATTTCCAATTCCTAGATCATTATGGGATTTACATCAAATTGATTCATCAATTTGCCTTGTAAGCATGTTTTATCCCATCTCATGCCTTAAGTTCTAGGTCTCACGCACAACTTAATTAAGTCGTCTACCTTAGAAACTGTAAAATTACAATTATGGTCTCACGCGTTAAAAGAATTTTACCTTGTTATAGTAATTTAGCCTAGGTCTCACGTTTACTAAATTAAATTTCCAAGTGTTTCTTATAGATAGATGGCACGTAACTTAAATTATTAAGGGTATTAATTTTTGATATGTCAATCAAAATTATGTACAAAGATGCATGCACTCATCTTTATAACATAAGTTTTCATAAAACCTTTTTATATCCAATTTGTGAAATTAATACACAAAGTTTTACTTGAGGATTATGCCAAAACCCTAAGATGACTTTCTACAATATATGATTTTAAAAAGTAATTCGTTTAAGACATATTCAAGATTGTGATAACCAAGGCAGACTCTAAGGCTCTTTTCTAAGCCTTCAAATCACGGTTATGAATATCATCTTAAAAGACTTAATTTTAAAAGCATATTTGCACAAAACATCATTCAAGCAAAAGTTTATGGATTCAATCTCAAAATAGTAATAAAGTTTGAATTTTGCTAGTCTCGCCTGGGAGCTGATTACCGTGCGAATCGGACCACGATTGGCAATAAGACCTTGCAAGATTCTTACTTTATCACTTTAGGGTTTCACAATTATTAGTCCGTATTAATTTTCTTTATGAAAACAACCCTTTTATTGCTTACATCCAGTCCAACTAAAACAATAAAACAAGTAACAAAGAAAATCAAACAACCAATAATAAAAAGTGAAACAATTAGCCACATGCAATCCGTATTAGAAAAGATCCTAATAAAATCAATTCTAGGTATAATAATGCATGTAATCAACTAAGGCCTTCCCCTCTTAATGGAGATGAGTCACATACATTGACGAATCAATTGCGTAGGCCAAAGCTAATAAACATACCACATAGCATATAAAATTGATTTTAATATATATTGGAGTCTTCCCCAATTTAAGATCTATATTAACATGTGACAAATAAAACAAGATCCATGACAAACATGCATGTAAGTCACGGATTAAAACCTAACAATTAGCAATTAGGTCACAAGATACGTTCAATTAACCGGTTAATGACCTAGGGTTTCTAGTGATTACACATAATCTTAGAAAACCACAAAACCCTAATTAGGGTTTCATGGAAAAATCGAGCCCCCCCCCCAAAATTAGGGTTAGGGTTTAGAAATTTTTAGAAAAAAAAAATAGGAAAAACCCTAGATCAAAAAAAACATGTATCTAAAACAATTAAAGATCCGGTTTTTATTACGTTTTAGTAATCAATTACATGTTAAACCTGTCTCTGATACCACTGTTAGAGTTTGACAATCAAATAACACATATTGCGGAAGCGTAGGAACAAGTATAACACATAAATATTAACTAAAACATAAATAGTAAACGTACCCGATGCACTTCAAATTAACCTTGATTCTTGGACAATTAGATCAATGATAAACCCCTTACCGTTTTGTTTATCGATCTCTTGATAATTACTAAAGTAAGTAATTACCTCGTTCTTGTACACACAAACTACCAACGAATAAAGGTTTGTTGCAAGTAAACAAAACACTTATGTTTTTGACTTAACAAAATCGACCCACAACCCTTGGGAGGTGATGAACCGATCGGCCAAGCAAAGAAAGAGAGAAACAAGGATTTTAGGGTTAGAGTGTGTGCACAAAAGATGTGAAAGTCTTACCCTTGGCCTTGTATATATACTAGGTGATTTCTTGGAGCACAAGCAAGGGTGGATCGACCCTTTGGGTTGGGTTCGACCGGCCTAACACCCATAAGGGTGTTTCTAGATCCTTCTTGACTCCCAAGTTACACTCTAGTCCATATCTTTCGTCCCTAACGATAATTAGTCCATACGGTTAATAACTAACGACCGTTTAGTCCATTAAGTGTTATAAATCTATATATTCGATACATTTAATATATATATATTTATTTTACATTATTCTTGTTTGTAAAGTGTGCAATCCCGAGGTCTCGGGTTCGATCCTAGACATTTACTCATTAATGTTTATACGTAACATTTAACACATACAAGACATAATATAGCAAGAATAACATGTAAATGATATGAACATGATAAATTAACAAGAAGCATGTTAGGGTTTGGCTTACAACTTTTGGCTTTCAAAGATGAAAGGAAAGTAGCAAGTAAGGAAAAGGACTTTGATAGACTTGCTTCAACCCACTTCACTTCATGCAATCTTTCTACTCTTGTAATCTTGAAAGATGGATGATGAAGGTTGAGGTGACTTGAGTGGATTCATACTCAAGAGAAATCACCAAGTATATGAGGTTATGGAAGTGTTTTGATAACCTAAGATCAAACTAGGGTTTCTACCTTGAACTTGCTCTTGAATCTTGCTAGAATTTGGAAGAAAATGAGCTAAGGAGATGATGTTTGTGTATGTTATGGCGGTGAACGAAATAGGAGGGGGAGGGGGGCTTATAAAGGGTCTTGAGGAGGTTAGTTTAGTTGACTAGTCCAACCTTGGAGACCAAGTATAACACATGTTAACATCTTAAAGCCTAAAGCATGAGATCAAGACACCTAGTGTGAATCCCCCCTAGTGGCGGTTTGTATGCTTGGGGAGGAAGGGTTTGACTTTGGAAGATATTATCCTAGCTTATGTAGTAAGTTTTGACTCCGTAAAATGCTAACCGTAAGTTGTTACGTCACAAAACGTAAAACCGGGTATCGTAAAAATACGAAACTTGGAAGAATGGTTAAACATGTCAAAATACTCCATAATAAAATATAAAATGAGTGATAGGTTCCATTGGGTGGTAAAACCCTGCTAAAACTGGAAACACGGGTCTAAAACGCGTAATACGTAAAATATACGAATATTGCGTAAAATTGAGAAAAGTAAAATGTTACTTTTCTAATAGGATAAAAATGATTTAAAATGACTTATAATGTCTAGAATGGGCTCAGTCTAGTGTCGGTTGGTATTAAATGTCTTTTAGACATCAAACCGTAAGCCTAAAAATCAAGGAATGACTTATAAAATCAAGGAATGATTTTTGGTCAAAGGAGGAGGGAAAATATGTTGACTTTCTCTAATAAGTTGAAAACTCAAATCGTATTAGAAACGCAGTGCAGGTATAGGCTAAGGTTACGGCTGAGTAAAAACGCTTAAAACTGAAAATTCCAGTTTTTCACGGCCGAGGCTTATTTTGGTCATGTTTTTCTCAGTCACGATTAATTCTCAAATAAATCATGAGTGTGTCAAACATTTTTCTGATGCGGGGTCACTTAACGCGGTCGAGTTTCGTTGTGCGTAGAATTTTTGAATGACGTTTTACCCTAAAACGTGTAATTCCGTGTAATTCCTTAATAACTTTCACGAAAATGAGCTTATGAATGTCAAACTTTTAATTTGCCATGGAAATGATTTATCACTCGAAGCCAAGAAACAAAAATCAAATTTCGAGAAATTTTCGGGAAAAATGAATAGTAAAAGTGAATAGTGAAATTTTCCGGGAATGGTAATTAACCTGAAATTGCGAATTGTTACAAACACAAGCTTCAAAGTTTAATAGATCGTGGGCCCCGATGTTGCACCCATAAATTCAGTAACGACAGTACCATTATAGTACCGCAGATATTGCTCTAAGCCTCATAACGCACAAACCTTAACAGTAAGCATCATAGTAGCGAACTATGACGTTAAATTACCAACATAATTAAATGAAGGTAATCATGCCCTCCGATAGAAGTTTACCAGACTCCTATAAGTTCTCAAACATAGCGCATTTGTCTATCAATCCGGCTAGTACTAAGACTATCTATCCGGCTAGTACAAATGGGTCGTCAAGCTCCAATAGATCTATTCGCTACATTCGCGTTCACTCGCAAGTGATTAATGGTGCATGATATGAGGGTCTTTATCAGAGATGGTAACAGTGGCAACTTAGGCAATATCAGTCAGGATAGCATACAGAAAAATACTTGTGTTCGGTTTGTAGCATGTATCTCCCCACAAGTTTGAAAAACGTATAAAATAGTGGGACTATGAACTCACCTTGATGTTACCGTAGTCTGGATGGAAAACAAATATAAGAGAAGTTGATAAACGTCTCCGACACTTAACCTGAGTTGATATATCAAGCTTTTCAGTATATAAGTAATAAGTTTATATATATATATATTCATTCCGTTGAGAGTTTATTAATAAACGTAAGGTTTTCCGAAAGTTTTAAATATATATATATATATATATATATATATATATATATATATATATATATATATATATATATATATATATATATATATATATATATATATATATATATATATATATATATTGGTCGACCTAGTTCTCGAGATAATATAAGATTATTACACTTTTTACCCTTTGACTTTTGTAAAATAACAATTCTTATCCTTAAAGTTTAGAAGTTTACTTTTATACCCTTTTAAGTTTGGAAATTTACATTTTATACCCTCAAGTTTAGAAATTGACACTTTATACCCATAAGTATTCCATATTGACAAAAATAGTCCCTGAACTTATAGGTTTAAGAAATTTACAATTTTAGCCCAAGAAAACTCCAAGTTTTAGAAATTACATAACAAGTCCTTGTAGTTTTTCAAAATAAATAATATAAGGGTTTGTTTGTTTTATTAGTTTCTCGACAAAACAATAGTAAATAACGACAAAGCATGAAAAGGTTTTGGCGAGGTTCTTAGTCCTTTCTAGAGTTTGCTAGGTTGTCTTTAAGATGGTTCAAACTAGAGGTCGTGATCTATTATGGTTTGCTCGCTAGAATTTTCTAAAGATGGTACCATGGTTCGCATTTTATAAAAGAAGTAAAGGGTTTTAGTTTTCAAAATCTGCGACAGGGCCGAAAGATGATAAAATAAAAGCAAGGCAAGCCAGGAGTTTAACTACGCTTTTGACCCTTCTTAATATATGCTATGAGGTCTCTATTTCCACCAAGTTTCGTAATTTATCAAGCTCGTTTACTAGTCGAAATAATTAGACAAAAAGGGTCGGTTGGGGCTGTTTTTATATATAACTTAAACAGAAAATAGGTCCTAGTTCCTAGCCCTTGTGGTACGTTTTTAGGACTCGTGCCCTTGAGTTTTTAAATAAAACGTTGTTCCGGACAACTTTCATGTTTTAAGTTTTTGACGAAACGGAGCAGAAAGGCCTCGTTCCGCGTGATTTACGTTGCTGTAACATAAAGTTTTTATAGTTTTTATTCAACTTCAATTTGCTATAACTTTTGACTTGTTTACTCATTTTTGATGATTCAAATTGCTACGTTCTTCTAAAGATATTCTCTTCAACAATATGTGAGTGTCCTATAGTCTAGTGTTCTTAAAATATCAACAAGAAAAACAATAGAGGGTGTTTGTTTGCTCGACAGTTACTAAAACAGAAAGATCTATAAGTTTTGATTAAATCTACTTATCAAGACTTGTTTAGTGACATGTTTAGGTGCAATAGAAACTTATGGAAGTAATTGAGATGAGTTAGAATGACTTACTTGTACAAAACCTGTTTAGAATGGAACTTGGACAAAACGACTAGGATTGAACTTCTAAGCTTTCTTCCACCTCCTAAACCTTATAGTACCCTTCCTTAACTTCTAATAGAACCTCTGGATCAGTAGCTTAGTGGGTGTGAGTGGGTTTGGGTTGAATTCGAATTGGTGTGAAGGAAATGGAGGAATAGATGGTGCTATTTATAGGAGGCTTGGGATAGGGTTGCATTTAATGCCTTAATACACTTGTTAGGGTTTGTAAGGAGGTTAAGGGACACAAGCAAGGTATGATCAGGTTTTGTTGGTGATGATAGAGCAAGTGTAGTCCAGATTTGATGAATGGAAATGTTTAGAAGGATGTATGCACATGGGAGCATGACATGTTAGACTTAGGGTTGAAGATGGAGAGGACAAGTGTAGGGAGAGGGCTTGATGTCTTCTAAGTGAAGCTTGATCTCATAACTATCTTAGTTGAGTCCTTGTTCCAATCGAACTAAATAGTTAGGGCTGAATCGGATGGTGCTTTAGGTGGGGTGTACAATGGCTTTAGGGTGTTGTACCTTAGCTAGGGAGTGTAGTTACTTTAAGGTAGAGTTTAGTTTAAGAGATGTGTGGTTAAAAACAAACTAGGGTTTGTTTTGTTTTATTTATGTTGATTTCTAGAAGAAATAAATAGATAATCGAAATGTGCATTAGAGTGTGGTACCATGGGCTAGAGTGAGTTGTACTTGACCTTTAAAAATATAGAAAATATAGTTTTAGGGTTTTAATTAAGTTTACATAAGTTTAGGTCATTTTTAGTTATGTTTAAAGTAAGTAAACATAAGTTTTTAGGTTATCATGCATTGGACACTTGTACCATAGGCTGAGGGACTTGTACATTTGAGTTTATCTTTTATAAAAATACTAAGATTAGATTTTATGCAAAATAACCTTGTATTTTGTGCTTAAGGATAAGTACACTAAGGTTTATAATGGATTTTTGATAATACTATGACCTTGTGCATTACTGACTTGTACCTTGGCTTGAAAAACTTGTACAGTTCTATTTTATAGGAAATATATCAAAATAACTTGGTTTTGTGATAAATCCACATAAAATCATAAGTTTGTGAAATTAGGGTTTTAAACCGGGAATTAAGGGTTTTATGCTTTAGAGGCTTGTACAGTACCCATGCGGGTATTGTACTTTAGGTTTTAGGGTTTCTAATATTAAATAATAATATTATAAAAGTTTTAGGGTTTTGTGAAAACCCTAATGGATAGAAAGCACTTAATGGGCTAAATAAACGTACGTTAACAAGTTAACGTAAAAATGAAAGGTTGAAATATTCATCATATGAGGTACTTGATATATCATAAGGTAGGTTAGTGTCAGTCTAAGCAGGAAAACGTTTATCGAAGCTATGAGCTATGTCATATAGGATAATGATCAAGAAAAGAAAAATTCATACGTGGGTAAAGGCATAAGTATTCTATTGTTCAAGTATTAATATAAGGGGAATTTCACCGGTGGTTACAGAATTGGTTGAAAAACCCTCATTTAATTTCTTTGTAATGTTTCTTCTAGCTTCTTGCTAGTTAATAAAGTTGTCGTTCAAAAAAAAATACTAAGAAACTTTGAAACGTATAAGGTACTAATGTGCGAGACACCTTACTCAATCTTTAGCGAAAGGTCAAGTAAGGTCCAAAGTGTAGGTCGTATTCATGAGATGGTGAGTTTTATGTTTCTTCGACTAGGAATCTTATTGATGATAAAACTCTCGGGACGGTTGGTTCCAAAGCTCAATGGTGTAAGTACGTTCCGTTAAAGGTTAACATTTTTTCTTGGAGAGTTAAGCTTAACAATCTTCCAACACGTCTCAATCTGTCTCGTAGAGGTATGGACTTGCACTATATTTTTTGTCCTTCTTGTAACTTGGCGGTTGAATCTAAGAAGCACATCTTCTTCATTTGCCCCATGATGAAAGACTTGTATAAGAATATAGCCAGATGGTGGGACGTTAACATGATGGAGTTTTCTTCTTATGAAGATTGGTGGTTGTGGTTCTCTAACCTTCGTCTATCGCTCAAGTTGAAGATGTTTTTGGAAGGAGTTTTTTATATCTCATGTTGGTTGGTTTGGAATTTCCGCAATAAATCTATCTTCGGTTCTATTATCCAATCAAAAGCTCGGTTGTTTGATGATATTGTGGCGCTTTCTTTTTCATGGTGTAGATCTAGATGCAAGTTAAACTTTAGTTGGATAGATTGGTTAAAGAATCCTTTGCTTATTTTCTTGTAATCTTCTTTTTCTAGCTCCTAGTGTCTTAATGTTATCATCTGTTCAAAAAAAAAAAAAAAAAAAAAAAAAAAAAAAAAAAAAAAAGGTGAACCATTAGTAGGATAAAACTAACTATGATCTTACTTGAACTTTGCATCGTACAGATATTTTGCATTATTGCTCGCTTGTAGCTTTTGCTTGAGATTGTTAAAGCCAACCCATATAATGCTATACAGCAAACTTATCAATGTGGGAGAGTCGTTTTCACAATCAAGCAAAATATCTTGTACGATCCAAAAATAGTGTTGTATCTCTATATCGGCATTGTCATGGCAAATGACAACAAATTATGGATAAAGTACAATAATACTTATTGATTGTATATCATAATATATATTTAAAGAAAAAGAAATTACAAAACTCTACTCCTACCAATCCAAATATTAATAATCAACACTATACTAATTTTTTCATATTACAGATCTTTACATCATGAGCAAGTACATTTGCTCGCCATTTTTATTTACTCGGAACTTTAATACGTGCCACAACCTTTTATAAAAAATAAAAAAATAATATATATATAAAAAAAAGAACACCACGAGCAAATTTTTGTGCTCGCCACATCCATTTGCTCGTGATAATGTGTAGTACGATGTTTATGCCGAGCAAAACATTTTGTTTGACTCTTTGATGTAGGAAGAGCAAAGAGTTTTGTTTGCTACATCCCTCTATGATATATTCAATCTTTTGTTACATACAGTACATATATGATGACAAAAAATCGATAGTTATTTGTGCAGAAATTATATTCATTGACATGTATGTTGTTTTGAATACTTAAATTAAAGTGATAATCATAATATTATTTACTTATATTCACCATCACACTTTTCAGATGTGTAACTTTCAAACGAGAACCATTTTAACTGCGAGAACTGAGAGAACCACCAAAAACATACATGCACGCCTTCAATAATTGTATTTTTGCACATATGTTTTAAAAACAACACATACGTTTTAAAAAAAACATAGTTGTTCTAAAGAATTTGATAAGAAATTGAAAATACAAATTTTTTCTTTGAAGGTGTGCATGTATGTTCTTATAAGACGTGCAACGACAATATTGCGGCCATGGGTAAGGTTTTTGTGAAAAAAGATGATGAGTTCATAATGATATTGAAGAACATAAATGGATGCTTACGATTATTGATGATTTACATGTATTTTTATTTTATTTTAAAAGGCGTGCATGCATGTTTTTGGTGGTTCTCTCAGTTCTCGCAGATAAAATGGTTCTCGTAAGAAAGTCTCCCCTTTTCAGATTTAGCATACAAATATAGTAAAAGTGTATAAAACTACAAAGTTTGTTACGTAAGACCTATTTCTAGTTGTTTGCCCATAACAAAAAGATCACACGATTAGAAAAAGTGTCACAACTTTTTTCTGTTACTTTATACGAGTAACTTATTATATAAAAGTCATTTACGTGTAGCAAATGAATCTCACACCGTACGTACAATAATTATTTTGTAATGCACAATTGCACACACCATTTTCCTATATTTTGGATATCACGATTACTTTTATTAAAAGGGAGAACAAAAAAAAGTGACCACAATAAATTATGACCTCATATTTGATCTTTTAAATGCTTTTTGTTTACCATACTTACCTAAACATCAAAAAAAGCAAATAAAGTATTTTTTGCGGTTTGTTTATTGACGTGTAAAGTGCACTTTGTGAATTACAGTAGGACTAAAAGGTGCACATTTGATTTATGGTAAATACTTGATGTTCTTGATGATCAAATGACACATTCTGACAGTAATCTAAGCTAGTAGTAAATAACTATAGATTGTAATCGTAATGCGTGAGGAAAACCATACTAAAAATGGTCTTTGAAGTTGGCATGACCATGTAGAAAACGTAAAAGTAATGTTTTAATTACACAAGAAAAACATTCGTAAAAAGTTATAGGAGATGATTTGAGATGATCGGTGCACGCATGTTTTTGAATTGCACACATCAAAATATAAATAGTTAAAATATTATATACGGTAAATAAAACATAACTGTATAATGCATAAAATGATGTGTAATAACAAAAGAGTAAACTTCAAAATACATCTTTCGTGATTTGCTCATCATAGATCTCTATCAGAAAAGTTGGGATATATACATCACTCTGTTAATAAACGTTAAACATCATACATCTCAGAGAACGGACGATGCAAATACTTTCCTATTATCTTCTAATGTGAGTGAAAATATTTGCATCGGTTAGTCCTCAAAGATGTATAATTTATTATTATTATTACAAGTTCGTCCCTTTCGCCTTTTCTACGTTTGGGGAACTAGATGTGGAAGCTTTGAATACACTTTCGCGTGTCGAGACTATTGCCAGCAGCCACTCTAACAACACTAAGAGTAGTGCTTTTATTTTTCATCGAGTTAGTTTCTGTATTCAAAAAGGGGTGGGAGCACAGATTGTGTCTAAACTACCCTCCAATTTCATGTAATTTTCTTAGTTTCAATGATATTTCGTTATTATTATTATTATTATTAATTATTATTATTATTTTATTTTATTTTATTTTATTATAAACATTACTTTATTAAAAACTCATAAGATTTATAAAAATTTAGTGGGAAGCCGAGATACTAACTGAGCTCTCAATCCTCCAGCTATAATAATAATAATAATAATAATAATAATAATAATAATAATAATAAATGTTATTCATTATACATCTCTGATGACTAACAATGCAAATATTTTTCCTACACGTTAAAAGATAACGGGAAAATATTTCATCGTTCGTCTTTAGAGATATATAATATCTAATGTTTATTGACGTCGCGAGGATATTTTTTCTTCGCTTTTAAGGATGTCATTCTTGTGTATTTAAATCGGGCTTCTTCTAATAGTTTCGTATAGGACAACTGGATTCAAAGACATGGTGTATTGGTTCAACCTATTAGCTCTTGATGTCATAATGCTTTATCTCCCTCTTGTACATAGAGCTTTATTATTACTACTTCCGTTCTTAAATAAATGTCCGGTTTGATTTTTCAGAGTCAAACTGCTTCAACTTTGACCTTAAATATTATTTTTTTATGTTATATAATACACGATAAAAAATTATACCATTGAAGAATATACTTAAAACCCAATTAATTCATATATTTTATATAAAATATTACTCCGTTTATAACACTCAAAAAATAGTTAAGGTCAAAGTTGAAACAGTTTAACTCTAAAAGTCAAACTGGAAATTTATTTAAAGATTTTTTTTTTGTTTGTTGTGACTTGTGGTTAATAATATCCTTGCTTTAAAAAAAATAAAAATAAAATTGTATGTATGTGGTGAAAATGTATTTTGTACGGACAGAAACCGAGTAATGTAAAAAAGTACCGTAATTAAACCACAACCACAAGGGCACCAAAGTCAAAACCAAAAAAAACAATTCGTGTATAACATCACACCCACCCCTTTCTCTCTCTCTTTCATTTTCATTCAACACACACTCCAAAACCCAATCTCTTTCATTAAAAAAAAAAAAACATTTTACACACACTAAAAACACACACTAAAAAACAATCATGTGTGGCGGTGCAATAATATCCGATTACATAGCCCCAACAAACAAATCATCACGCCGATTAACTGCCGATGATCTCTTCCGTCAGAATGATTTCTTCAATGCCTCTAACAGAAGCTCTTACTCCAAGCCTTTGAGATCTGAGATCTTTGATGTTGCTGCTGATGATGAGGATTTTGAAGCTGATTTTGCTGGGTTCAAAGATGATGAGTTTGTTTCTGCTCCTGCTCCTGTTCCTGTTCCTGCTGTTAAAGCCTCTGTCAAACCTCGCGGTAAAAATCTAAAGTTACTGCGGTGAAAAAGTTTTCTTTTTTAGTATTTTTTATGGGGTTTATTTTATTTTGTTTTATTTATTTATTTATATTTGTTGTTTGATAATTTATTTGATTTAAGTTTTTTTAATTGTTTTGTTGATGGTTATGATAAAGGCTTCTGGGTTTGTTTGTGGTAATTATTGTGAATTTACTACAGTAATTTTTTAATTTATTTGGGTTTTTTATGTTGATGTTTGTTTAATCTAATTTGCTAATATTATTTTTTTTAATTGATTAATAGTTATGAAATTGCTAAGTTTTATAAAAATTTGATTTTTCTAAACCTATTTAGTTCTTAATTTATTTTTGGTTTGATGTTAAATTTTGTTGTTTTTATGAGGATGGTTTTGATAAAATTTTTATTTTGATTGAAATATATTACTAATCTTTTTGAGAGCATAGTTGATGGGTTTTTTTTTTTTTTTTTTTTTTTTTTAAAGGTCAAGGGGGTGTTTGGTAGGGGTGTTCATGGGGCGGTTCGGCTCGGTTCGGTTAAAGATTTTAACTATCCATCGCGGGGCGGGTAGTTCATTTTACTATCCAAAACCGAACCGTACTAGGCGGGTAACCGGACATGCGGGTACCCGAAATGAGCGGTTACTCGCGGTTCGGGTCACGGTTAACCATTTTAAAAAATTAATCGAATCAGATAAGACGAACAATAACCAAAATTAGAACGTAATTGTAAAATTAAATAACGTTGAAGAGATTATAGCCATTGTAAAGTTGTTTCGTCACAATAAAAACATTCAAATTATCATATGTAACAAAATAACTAATACTATTTATCTGACGTCTAGGGTTATGATCACTTTGATCCTATGAAATTTATGGATGTTAATAAATGATTACATTAGGTAAGTAAAAATGCGTTATTCGATAAAAGTAGTAAAAAAATATTGTTAATACTTGTACGTTTTTATGAATGGTTTGTTGAAAGCTACATGTATATTATACACGGTTCGGTTCGGGTAACCGCGGATAACTAAAAGTAAAACCCGAAACCGAACCGTGATAAGCGGTTTTTTTCGGTTTCGGGTTTTCTCGGTTTCGGTTTCTTCGGTTATCGGTTTTTTTCGGTTTCGGATTGAGCGGATCGGCTCGGTTCGTCGGTTTCTCGGATTTTTTGAACACCCCTAGTGTTTGGTATGAGGGTATGGGTATCAAGGAATGGCTTTCATTCCTATTGTTGGTTTGGCATTTGGATATGGGTTTCAAATTCTCAAAAGTATGCAATTTCTAAATCCACCAAAGGTGAAGGGTTTGTAAACCCATTTCAATTCCCATTCCCATAGTAATTCCCTTGTTTAACAAAACGACCCCTAACTTTTGGGTTTGTTTGATATGTAAAAAGTTGGGTTTATAAATTTTACTATTTTAGTTTATACAAGTTGTTTGGGTTTGCTGATCTTAAAGGGTTATGTATCAGCTCGTGATAAATATCGTATTATTGTATATTAATATACGGTTAAATTTATTTATTTGTTTATTAATTTGTTTGATTTTGTGTTTGTTTGTTAATTTTATTTTGTTGTTTTTATGAAGGATGATTTTGATAAATTTTTTATTTTGATTCAAATATATATTACTAATGTTTTGCGAGAATAATTGAGGGTTTTTGAGAAGTTGTGGCTTTCTTTATTTAGTATATACGGAGTAACATTTTGGGTTTTATGATCCAAGTTCTTTTTCTACAAGTGGTTTATATTAGTTTTACCAGATTCGACCTTCTCGTGACGGTTAATATTTTGTTATAAGTTGTGTTTATCTGATAAATGAGAGCGGAATTTGGTACAAGATTTATAAACCACTTGCAATGATAGGAACTTGGATTATAAAACCAAATTGGTATTATATTAGATGAAGCTAAAATGATTTATATAAAATATAAAATTTTAAAATGATATGACAAACGAAATGGAAGCATTAAGTAAAGAGCTAACGGAAAACAGCAGGAAAATGCAATTTATCGTTGATGTGCAAAGTACTTCATTTAACCATTTGGGACAACATACTTATCCTTTTTTTAAGTAAAGGTATCAAATGGTGTGAAAATTGGTAAGCTTGTTGCTTTAGATGGTTAGAAAAGTTCATTGCATATATCGGTAAGAGAAATGTTGCATCATCTAAACTCCTAATATAGTGTATGGATCTTTGCTAAGTGTCAGCTAGGAAGATTTTTAGGAGGGTGTAGCATTATCTCGATCCGTAAATGGTGGATAGTGTATTACATATTCTTGCAGTTTTGTCCTTTGGTAAATTACATGACCCACTTGTCAAAATGTTTGCTTTAGCTTATCTTTGTGTATCAAAACATTTGTGTAGGTCTGTCTATAATGGAATGTAAGGGATTTTATTTTTTCTTTTGGTGGATTGTTCTATAAACCGAGAAGGTTCACACTTTCTGTTTTCTCATTCTGGTTCAGGCTCAAAATCTTCGAAATCTTCTGCTGTGACGACTGATACTCAAGCTGAGAAATCTACCACAAGGAAAAGGAAGAACCAGTATCGAGGGATCCGTCAGCGCCCATGGGGCAAATGGGCTGCTGAGATCCGTGACCCACGTAAAGGGGTTCGTGTTTGGCTCGGAACTTTTAATACTGCTGAAGAAGCTGCTAGGGCTTATGATGAAGAGGCAAGGAGGATCCGAGGGAGTAAGGCCAAAGTCAACTTCCCTGATGAAGGAAAGTCGACCCCTCAAAAAGAACTTCCTAAAGTTACCCCGACCCTGAACCAAAACACCAACGCTTCACTTGGATACTTTGAACAGAAGCCTCAAGTTAACCCTGCTGCAAACATGGAGGTCAATTCATTTAGCCCGTTAGACAACACTGCTGTTTTTCACTTCAATTCTGATCAGGGTAGCAACTCCTTTGGTTGTTCTGACTTTGGTTGGGGAGATCATTGCGCAACGACCCCAGAGATCACCTCTGTTTTCTCAGAGGTTGATGATGTCAGCTTCATGGAGAATGCCAATCCTGCAAAGAAACTGAAACAAGACTTGGTAAACACGGCTTCTGCTTCTGGAGATGAATCGCTCTTTCAGATGCCGTATTTTGAAGGCAGCTGGGATACTTCTTCAGTTGAGGCCTTCTTGAATGAAGATGCAAATCAAGCCAGTGAAAATGAAGTCGATCTTTGGAGCTTTAGTGACCTTCCCGCCATGATGAATGGATCTTTCTAAGCAGTCGTAAACCTTCCTGATTTTTATATGTATCTGATTCTAGACAATTGGTAATGTATTCAGTATATTAATCTGATTCTTTTTTTTTCCAGGTGCGTTTGTCGGTGAGGATGGGCGAACAGATAAGCATGGTTAAGCATTTTGAATGGCGTCTTGATTTACTTCGGTTATATGCTGAGTATATAGCTTAACAACAATCAGGTGTATTTTGATTGTGAGACTGTTATACATGTATTAGTTATGTCTGTATGGATGATAATATTTTGAAAACTAATGCTTATGTCCTAATGTTGTGCTTGACAATAGTCATGACCATTTACCTAAATTCTTATTCATGTTCTATGGTTCACCCTAGCAGTAAGGAGATAATTCACAAGTTGACGTAAAGGGACTTTGTGATGCTGTGGCGCCATTTGGTGATGGCGCACGGGTTATATCCCTTTTCCTTCTATTTGTGGATGTTTGTGTTGCTAATCTTTCATAGAATTATGGGAATAGAGGTCAAAACTCAAAATCACTCTTTGAAATACAAAACCACACTCAAGTAATGGATAACTAAGTTTTCAAAGGTGGTTTGTATGTTTTCTTTTACCAACCTTGTGTTTATATAAAATAAAACTAGTGACTGCTGTAAATTGTACCTTGTGGTTTCAACTGGTCGTTGGTAGTCGGTAGTGGTAAATGGTAGGTAGAAACCTGTGTTTGACTGCTTGCTTCTTGTTCATTGACCCATTTGTAGGTAAAAAGTTGGCTCATTTTGAAATTTTTTGTTTACTTTTTATCTTAGACAAAAAGTGTGTTGCAAGGACAAAATCAAGACAAAAATTGACAACGCGTGTAAAATTAAACGAGACTAGAAACTTTTTTTTTGAGCGGATGTATCTAGAAAAATCTATACCTTCACAAAAGTTAGTGCTACTAGTAAAAATCATGAGTGTTCCGTGAGCCTGATTGTCAAACTGAACGAAATATATGGAACAGGGTGCTACAAATCTTTCATATTTTGTTTTTGGGTACGCGGATTCTCATTTATGTTGATGTCTTGATGTTTAAACGTGTTGCTACTGTTTAAACTCGCACAATCGTACCTTATAAAGTGCTGCTCGAATTTCTATTTATGTTTAAGTTATATGACATATCAAGGGTAAACTCTTAGAAAAAGTCTTGTGCGTTTCTGGAAAAGTTTTCGTTTTGCATCTTTACAAGATTAGAAAACTGGTTGGAATTGACTAAATGGCTTCCAGATACGCAAACACGTTGATGTGCATCAGACCCAAACTCGCAAGTGATGGGTGTAGGGGAGGTAAAATGTAGATATTTATACCCTTACTCAAGGTCAAGAGTGTGGTGTTATATATATGAGCAAAACATGTAATAAATGTGTATGTGTGTGCGAGTGTGTCATTACAAGGATAGTCACCATAGGATTAGAGAGATGACCAAAACATATAAAGACACTAACGGCATAAACGGTAAAAACACAAGAAACATAGAAAAAAAATATACTGTAATAAAAACCTATAAAAGCATGTCGAGTATATACATGTTTACGTACCAAGGACCAAGGAATGTGAAAATTTTGCAATCGTATATAGTTACGAGTCCTCTATACCTGAAAACATAGTCAAATATTGGTTTATAACTTTGCATTTGGTTTTCTCTAGCATTTGCAATTTATTAACTATCTCGGTAGAGTAGTTGTTACTCTTCATAGTTCATTCTCTGCGAACTAGTTTATTGTTACCAAAATTATTACTACTTAATGTTATGACAACTGCCGCTTTAAGTTTGTTAGACTACACTTTTTTAAATTTGATAGACAAACATAAATAATTTTAAAAGTGTGGCCCAAATAACCCACGTACCCAACTTCCAAATATTAGTTAATTAGTAGACAAAAATCAGGCTTGTTCATTAATAAGTTTAAGACGTGGAATGTTAGGGAAGATATTAGGGTTCGTTTGGTAGAACGAAATGAAATGTCGAATAAATGGAATGACCGACGTAATGAAATAAACAGTATAATGTAATGATTCATTACATTTATTAATCATGTTTGGTTAATATGATAACATGTAATGGAATAATAATTAAAAGACTAAAATATCCATTATTGATAAGAAATTTAATTAATATGGTTATTTAATGGTGGAGTATTATGTAATTTTGATTTCATTACGGCCGTAATAAAAAAAACATGGAGCTCTTAAGAATGATTTTGGTGTAATGGATCATTCCTTGTAATGAATTATTACATTACATAAATGTAAACAAACATCATTTCTCCATTCCATCGTAACAATCTTTTCAATTCTCCCTTTAATTACAACGTACCAAACGCTACGTTATAGTTAAGATTTTTAAACTTAGGTACTTAACTCTAAGTCTCTAAGTTATGATATTAGGATATAGATTTAATATTTGGGCCTTTTATTTAAATTTTGTTTTGTGGCGAGTATTCACACAACTAAAGAGCACGCTATGTCTTAGCAGAGAATGAACACGCAACTTCTTAGTATATCAGAAATTCACATATCGACGTACTAAAAGTACTTCGTTTTTTAATGTTTGGTAGAAATAAAGTTTCGGGTTGGATTATTGATTGTAATCTGTTAATCTATTTGGGTGTTTGAGGTTTTCTTAAATTTAGATGTTAACCACAGTGAAGTACAGAGAGACCCAAATAGAGTCCAATGACCAAAATGTTTATCGAGATATGAAGCACATGAAGGACTTAACAATTGTCTTGTTAAGTTTGGCGAAATTATACCAAAACATTATCAATCAACAAAAATAAAGTAGATCTAATAAATTTAAAGTTTACAAAACGATATATTCATTAAATATATATGCCACGTAACAAATAGCCATTATTATTTGTTAGGGCCAGGTCTCTTTCAATCTACATTTTATATATTTCCACATGATACTCATTATTTGCTTTAATTCAATAATGAATTCATTGACATTTGATCCCGAGAGTTCTAACATAATTTCGTTATGTTTAATACTTAAAAGTCATACATAAGATAGTGAAAACTTTGTTTACTCCCAAACACGTCTTCACATATGGATCAAAATCCTCTCAAGTTACATGACCAATCACAATTAAAATAAATATATAAAAGTTTTTCTTTTAATAAGATTTAGGAGCCCACTTATTTATCATGTTAAAATTAACTTGAGAGAATCTTTATCTTTCACAAATTAGCTCTTACAAAAAGGTTGAAAACATACTCATATGGTCAAATCATTTACCAAAAAAAAAAAATAATAAAATAAAATAAAAAAGTTTGAAAACTTAAACGATTAAGAAAAGGAGAAATTGCATCATTTAAGAAAAAGAACCCATTTATTCCGGTAGCCTTAACAGGGATTTTCTCTCTGTTTTCACTTCTTTCTTTAGTCCAATTTCAAAATATTTCATAACTCATTAGCTTGTGTTTAAATATATATCTCATTGCTATCCGAAGAATTATGACCGATATATCAGGAATAGCATAATGGCAAAAGACTTATAACTATCAATTTCATGCTAGAGGCAAACAAGCTTAAAGTGACATTGTTAACCTCTTAAGAGCATGGGGTATGTTAACAAAGGTTAAACTTTAATCTACTGCCAATTCAGCGTCACATCACCTTTAACCCTTTCACCTTTAACAAAAAAAAAAAAAAAAAAAAAAAAAAAAGTTATCATAACTTAACTAAAAAAACCGAGTTAAATTTTATCACACCACACAGTGTGGTGGTTAAACTTTCACCACGTTAAAGCAAACAAAAAAGCACACTTTCACGCCACGTTAAGGGGTTAACCAAATTCGTTAACCTTTCACCAAAATTTTTTTTCGGGGGGGCGGGGTATCATCACTAAGGCTTTAACTACAAAATAGTGAAACCTTAACCATGAATTGGTTAAGGTACCGAGTGCTCTAAAAAGAAAGGTTTTACCCGGTATGAGTTTATGTGGCGGTGAGTTCAAACCTTGAAAATTAGTTGATCAAAAGTCAGAAATGATGGTTTAAAATATAACTAAGGTATAAACTAAACCACAGAAAACCCATTTAAAATTATTTGATTTGGTTTCATAAGTTGTATCAGCCTTTTATTTTTTACAGTTGAGAATACACTTGAGACATAAGGTATGCTTGACGCGAGAGATTGCGAAAAATTATGGAGGCTTAATATTATTTTGTTAGAAAATAAGCTTTGGTCAAAAAATAATATTTGTTTGTCAAACTAAGATTGTGGATTATTTTAAAAAATGTAAGTACTCAAAACCAGCTTTTATAAAGATGTTGGAGATTAGATTTCACAAAATGACTGATTTTACATTTTAATCTACAAGTACAACTAGTTTGCAAAATAATAATAATAATAATAATAATTTAAAAAAAAAAGAAAAAAAAAACTTTTTCAGCAACAACACCTGCAACATCTACTTTTTACAAACATAACCATAGAGGATACATATGCATATTATCCGAAAAGCATTCGTTATGTAAAAAAAATTAACAATTTTTTATAACTTAACATTAAGTGCATATACTTTATGGAATCGATGAATGCCATGCTTCAAATTAGTGCACGCCCTCTACTTAAATAATACGAACTAACTAAACCTATTTTTTTTAAAGTGCATACCATATGACAAATTTTTACCAGACTCAAAAAAGAATGTCATATTAAGAGAATCCATGGATTTACCTGGTTTGAGTCTGTGTAGTGGTGGGTTCAAACCCCGTGGGTTAGTCGATCAAAAGGTCGAAAACCATGGTTACTCAAATGTTAAGAGAATCCAAAGTGGTTGACCCGAATTTACCGAAACATATACTTCATTGTAATTTTTGTACTCAGACTACTCCCAGTAAGAGATCGTGAGAGAGTGTGAGGCCCCTCCTCACGCGTGAGTATTGCTGGGAGGAAGTTGGTGGTGTTGCGAGGCACCAAAAATAAGGAACGAATGGTGATTTGCTCACCCATATAGAGTTGCGCAAGTGCGGGCCCCCATTTTTTTTTCTATTTTTTTGGTTACCTGGGTTTTCGACTCGACATTGCGAGCCGACTAATCACAGGGCGACTACCATTTTGGATAGCCCGAAGTCAGTGCAAATGAACCTCCGTGGGCACTAGAGGATTAATTTTCTGCATGTTGGATTCGAACCCTTAACCTCCTCTTTGGATGACTGATATTCTTACCGTTGTGTCACCACTTATGGTTAATATTTATTATTTGGTTTGTGAATGTGTATGAGGTATTTAGTGAAGTATTTTTGTATAAAAGTATGTATTTTAATGAAATGTGAGTGAGTGATGATTATTGAGAGTAAAAAATAAAAAAAATATATGAAAGATGAAGTGGTGTGACTGCGGAAAGTAGTCCCACCAGTCATTCGGTAAAATTGTGTGCAATAAGAGCAGGGGGTAAGGTAACCTTCCCCCTGCGTTAAATCTTAACTCAACCCAAAAAGGAGGTGTGTTAACTTACCATCACCTGCGTTAAGTTAAAGGCAAAGGCAAAGGTTCACCATGAAGTTAAGAGCTTGACGTGCGTTAAATTGAGTTTTTGCTAAAAAAGAAAAAAAGAATTTTCATCTCACCCTCCTCTAACGGGGTTGAAATTGAAAATAATAATTGAGGTGAAGGTGAGTTAAATATAAGTTATGTTGCCGGGGTGGAAAGTCAAAAGTTAAGGTTAAAAAGTAAAAGCTAATGTGGCTCTGACGTGACAGTGCGTTAAGTTTTAACCCGAGGTGACCTTTCCGTGTGCCCTAATAATACTCACACAATGTTATAACTTATAACTATAAGTATCAATGTACCATAATGTTATTCAAAGCTTATCATGAAATTAAAAAGCCAAGACGACTTTAATATGAAAAGTCTATCAGCTTGACAAATTCTGTAACCAAGGATGTGCATTATTTATGCATTTTGTCATTTTGTACATGATTCGTTTGTTGCATGGCCAATCTCAACACACCTAATAGTAACTGTAACAACGACCCAGCTTGATCCAACAAAAGTTGTGGACCTCGTTAGCTAGCCAAACCCGCAAAGGTTCGAGTTAAAACGATGCATTCGAGACTTGAAAACAGATGCAGCTACGTGAATCATTTTTGTGTCGTCGCTCTTCATTATTTTTGCATGACGTGACTAAAGTGTCATCTTTTTATTTATTTATTTATTTTTTTTTATAAAGAAACAGTTTTCATTTCTTTTTATTTATTTTCTCTTTGGACAACAGAGCTTTATTTCACCTTTTCATCTTCCGCTTTTTACCTCTTCTTTTCATAAACCATACATCTCTTTCTCAATATCCGTTTTTATCCGTTCTCATACGTTTTATACGTTTTCGTCCATTTTTATACGTTTGCGTCTGTTTTCTTACGTTTTTATTAGTTATCGTCCGTTTTTATACGTTTTCGTCCGTTTTCATATGTTTTATCCGTTTTTATACGATTTCGTCCGTTTGGATACGTTTTCGTTCGTTTTTATACGTTTTCATTCATTTTTATATATTTTCCTACGTTTTTATCCATCTTTAATCCGTTTTTATATGTTTTTATACGTTTTTGTCCGTTTTAAAACTTGTTTATCCGATTTTATACATTTTCGTTCGCTTTTACACCTTTTCTTACGTTTTTATCCGTTTTCGTCGGTTTTCATCCATATTTCTTACGTTTTTATCCTTTTTTACGTTATTATATGGTTTTGTACGTTTTATACGTTTTAGTTCGTTTTAGTACCTTTTGTACATCTTTATGCGTTTTTTTTTTTTTTTTTTACATTTTCATATGTTTTTATTCGTTATTAACCATTTTTATCTGTTTTCATACGTATAAAATGTAAGAAAATGCACAAAAATGGATGAAAACATATGAAAATGTAATAAAGCCTATAAAAACGGATGTAAACGTATAGAAAAGCGGACGAAAACGTATAAAACGGATGAAAACGTATAAAAACGGATGAAAACGTATAAAAACAGGTGAAAACTTATCTTTGATACTCCATATTTTAAACGATTGCTTGTTTCACACTCAACATTTTAGATGATTCCTTGTAAAACTAGTTATATACCGAACCTTTGTATTGAATGACATACACAAAATACGGCTTATACTTACATGTTATCAGTCGCCAATTGATCTTTCAAACCTAAAACCGGTCCTTCCAATAAACCCTATTTTTTCAGTTGATCATTGGTTATCAAACCAGTCGGATTTTACTTGTTTCTTTGGTTACAAGTCAACTAAGTCGATCATTGGTGGTCTCGTTTGGTTACCAGTCGCTGATTGAATTGTATCAGTGATCGTTGGTTGTGATTTTGTTTCAGTGCTTCGCCACTTGATATGGTTCTGTGATCATTATTTGTATTCCTATCATTGGTTCGTTGTTTGTTGCAAGTTATTACTTTGCTGCTTAATTTGCTTGTCGACGTGCATGCTACACCATCTTAAACCCTAACCCTAATATGCTACTGTTTTACTTAACCAATTATGTACCCTAACCCTAATCCTACTTATAGCACTTTCATCCTTCATCATAACTGGTCCTAACCACCCTCCACCTGTGATATTGCTTTCTGATAAACTCATGACACTTAACAACATCCCAACACTTGTTCCCGTTAAGTTGGATGTTGATGAGATGAATTACACGTTTGTTAATGTTAGTGCTGTTTATTTGTCTTGTAATCCAGTTCAGCATAGCGTACAAAGCATATAGAGATAGATATTCACTTTGTTCGAGATTTGGTTGTTGCTGGTCAAGTTCGATTTTTTCATGTTCCATCATATTATCAATATGCGGACATTTTCACTAAACGTTTGCCTTTGGCTCTGTTTGAGGAATTTTGTACCAGTTTAAGCGTTCGGTGTCCTCTCGCTCAAACTGCAAGAGAGTGTTAGTCGATGTTATTTATGTTGGGTCGAGATTATTTGTATTGGGTTCAAGCCCGAGTTCTAGATGATTCCTTGTAAAACTATTTATGTACCGAACCTTAAGACTTAACTTTAAAATCTACTAATTCGGATTAATGAACCCAAATTGCGGGTTACTTACTAAACTTGGGCCAATATAAACCAGCACAATTATAGAGCTATTTTTTTCATATCAATATCGATTTGAAAATACGTAAATGATGATTATCAAGAAAACGACTATAAGTCTATAATCCAAATTTTGGATTAGCATATATGCTAATCAAAATCATTGTATACACTCAAACATAAACGTTTGTCTTAACCTTGTGTTAGTGCTTTTATCTCTCGATTGCTTCAACGAGCTCTTAAACCATAACATTTTACACGATGAACACACTCACATACCATTAGACAAAATTCAATAATCCTAAACGTGTTTTTAACGGTTTAGGTTATATACCACAGTTCTTCGACAGCTTGGGATATTTGTTTGGTCCATTCATAAAGTGATTGAATAATATTTCTTCCTAAAATTTTCCACATGCCGTTAAATTCGGCGAAAGCAACGAAAGAAAGCCTCTTTTTCTTTAGCTTTTCACGTGTTCTTGTAGTAATATGATAAACTTAGATTTTAGAATGTTCTCGTTTAGTAAAGTTTCTAATTATTAGTTAAATGATTAAGTAAAACCATGTGAGGGTGATTGACTAAAGTTTCTGTTTCTTGAAAAAGTATATGTCAATTTGCTTCTTAGTAAATGTGATTTGAACTTTCAAAACACTATGAACTCAAGCATTTTGTTCTCCATCGGTACACTAAAAGCTGTCTAGGGGCAGACGCCTTGCGAATGAAAACGTGCAAAGGTTTTTCAAACTGAGTAATGATTGGCCGTCGAGTGTAATCCAGAAGGGAGCTTGACTGTAAGACACAATGGCCGAGCAATGCCGAAAGTTGGACTTAGTAACACAACATTACTTTTTAGATGACATGTTGAAGTTTTGCAATAGCTCACAAGTTGGAGGATCTAAATAACGCTAGAGTTTCATGCTTCTCGATACCATTTTGTCCAATTTCAAAGGAACTATAGCATGTTAATGACATTAATAGATGTTTAAGTAATTGACTCATCTATGCTTTCCAAGTTGTTTGTTACATATTGAGTATGAATGTATGATAATGTACAAACCACTCAATCTTTTGAATTCTAAGACCGGACTTAACTGCGAGGGCCTTTTTTATTAGGATTTGATTGCCACATTATCCTTTTTCAATTTTAATATCTCGCTACACTTATATCGTAATACCACATTCATTATCATTTACTTATACTTTACTAAATACATACATAAACACACACGTACATCATAACTAAGGATGTAAACGAGTCAAGCTACTCAAGATCGGCTTAGTAAAATCTCAAAACTAGTTGAGCCTTGACGAGCTCGAGTTTAATGTAAAGCTCATTTAACAAACGAGCTCAAGCCTGAGCTTCGGTCATGGAGCTCGATTAAGTCCGCGAGCTCAAAAGAGGTTTTACATATTTATGAATAGTCTAATTACATATTATATAGTTTTGAGTTAGGATCCTCTCATGCTCATTTTGAACATATTGAGTCATGTTAAGTTTATTGTGATACGAAGAAAAAAATGGGCCTTCATTGTGAGACTTATTTTGTTTAAAATCAAATATTCACTCACAACAATCTTAACATTACATATTATGTTCAAAATAAACATGAGCAGATTCTAGTGCGTTTGTTTATACCAACTTGAAACGTCCAGATTTTTTTTTTTTTTTTTTTTTTTTTTTTTTTATTATTATTATTATTATTATTATTATTATTTATAACAGTACGTTATACGTCGTAGGGACTAAAAACACCCGACAACATAACGACCTCTGTGCCTTAAAGACTAAAAACTCTATACGTCATAGGCATCTCGAAGTCTGCTAACCTGCACTTTTTCACTTTCCGAAAACTGAACTTATCTGCAGGGTCATCTCATTGATTTGGGTGGCCCAGTGCGAAATCACGAATGAGGCCCCCATAAATTACAAAAACTTTTACTATTATGGAAAATAAAAAGTTCTTTGATATTACGCATAGACACTAAAAATTCAACTTTGATAATATTTAGCAAAGACATTAAAAATTCAAAACATTATATACTTAGATATGTATAAAACTATAAATATTAATAGATGTATACTAAATTGGGGGCCTCTTACAATGAGGGACCCTGTGTAGTTGCACAACTTGCACATGCTAATCGCCGCCACTGCTTATCTGCTACTGTCATAAACTTCAAATAAATCTCAAAAAACATACTTCATTTGACATTTTTAGATAATTAGCAATTGAGATACTTTATGTTTAATCAAATAAGAGTAATATCTTTAAAATACATTAAATAAAACCGATGGTGCATACATATACATTTATCATATTTTTGCTTTATAAAAGGTAGTTATTTTATTATATTTCGGCTCAAGTTATAGAAATAATTACAAGCCAAGTTTTACAAATAAGGCTCGAAACAAGCCAAGCTTGCTTTTTTTCTAATATTAAACGAGGTCGAACCTTGTTGAGCTTAGACTCGACTCGGCCCATTTACACCCTATCAATAAATTTTTAAACCAACAATTATTTACTTTATCTTTAACAAGAGGATTCTAAACTCATTTACATAAGCGATTAGGTAAAACAATTAAACAATTAAGCCAAATGTCCATGCAAGACTCATATCTATGCACTTAACAAAATTCAACTTATAACAAAGTTGTAATTAAAAAACCTCTTGTGAGCTTTATAGACAAAAATATGTTAAACAATTATGAGTTCGACATTTTATAAAACTATAAAAGTAGTTACTCTCATTCGGGAAATATCTGCAAAGTACTATAGCACGATATAGATTTTTTGGACATATCTAAACCAAAAACATACATCTAATAAGGGTTATTTTTTATTCTTGACCTCCATTTGTATATGATATTCATTGTATCTTCTCTCTTGAGAAGACGTGTATGCAATCACCATCGTCGACGGTGAAATGTGGATTTTTAAATGGATTTTTTTAAAAAGCATAAGTTAAGCACATTAAAAGGATATTGAGACCCATAGAAAAGGACATAAGGATCCACAGAAAAGTAAAATTTTTCTGGATTTCTATGTACATTTTTATAGGTCCCGATGTCGTTTTAGTGTGCTTAATTTGTGCCCTATGACACAAATTAAACAAACCCTTTTTAAATATATCAAAACTATGGTCTATTGCCGTCTTTTCTTTCCTTTCTAATTAAGTTACAATTAATAAACCATTTAATCACAATACGTCACTCATTAAAATAACTAAAAAAACCCATCTTAATTACAACACATGAGTTTGGCTATTTTGACAAACATAATTATGAATTTTAAATGAGGCATAGAAGAAGTATTTGATGTAGCATATTTATTGTTTTTTTTAAGATGTGAACATAATAAAATGAGGTGAGAAAATAGGTAATACTAGTTGGCAAATGGTGACAGCTAAGAGACAGGTGATGAATCGAATTACGACACGTCACCATTGTACAGCTAGGATCTCTCATGTGGACACACACGTCTTCTCCATGTTTTATATTTTTTTCATTTTGCAATGTGTCACCAAGTATTTTTTATTCTTTGATTCTCACTTATCTAAATTTTCTTCGTAAAACTTTCTTTTTTAATCTTTTATTTAGAGCATAAGGTACTTTGCTCGTGTTATGCGAAAAGGAGTTGCAGCATCTCGCATATTTTTTCATAACTCATAATTCAACACAACATCAAAAACACTCTTTTCTCATATAACACCAGTTTCTGATATCGTCGTGCACCTTATGACCCACATATAACCATGGGCGGAGATAAATGGGTCATAAAGGTCAAGTGCTCTCATGTGAAAAAAAAATTGTAGTATATTTTTTTTTTTAAATATTCAGCTTTTTTTGGAATTCCCCCCAAGAACCAACTTGTAGTATAATTTATAAAAATTATCAAAGTGTGTCCTTTCGAAAAAAATTTATGACTCCGCCCCTGCATATAACCCACTAGAATACAAATACAACACAAAAGAAAGCAAATTACCGGATCATTTGGGCAATCATGACAACGCAGGACAGGAAAACGCGTGCAATGGTATGCTGATGACGCCGTCAAATCGCGTTTTTGAGAAAAACGTTGGATACCCTTTGCTCTTGGAATGCAAAACCTTTCAATGCGTTATACCAGTTATTTCACAATATGTCTAATAAACAGATGATAAGGCTTAAACTTATGATCATTTGATCTAAATAAATCTAAAAAGGTACAAAGATACAACATAAACGAGATACTAGGTAGCGACATCAAGAACTTGATCGACCTCTTCTGTTCGTATGCTATGTCTAACAGCGATAGTAAAAATAGAATACATGAAATGCGTAAAAGGGTGAAGCAATTCTAACAATTAACAAAAAACAAACATCACAAGGCTCAAGTGGTGCACGACATAAACAGTTGAAGAAAACAAAAATTACTTTGCCGATATAGTACAAAAACAATTAGCTAGTTGATGAGTAAACTTCACAAACAAGTGAAACAACTTATAAAGTTATAATTAGTTATTTTATATTGACAAAAACCAAATTGTTATACAGAAAAGGTAACATGCTATTTTCCACTAGATAGTTATTTCCGTTAGAAATTCTCGTGACGACTATATGCGGGTTCTATACTCGTAATGAAAAAAAGGAAAATAGTTAAACCTTTTTCAGTAAGGTCATGTGGAATTTGTTAGCTTTATTAAGTTTTAAAGCATCGATCACATTTACGATACAAGCAAAAAGTAACATTTTGTCTTGATGGTTAACTTTCTTGGGCCTACGTGTACAATGTGAAAAGCATAAAGAAACCACGCCACATGAGGAACATGTGACAAAAAAATTGATAGTAATGAATTATATTTGACATTTGGCAACCAAATTTTTTTTATACTATATTGATTTTAATAATTTATATTTTGTTGTACAAAAGATAGGAAAGTAAATATGCACATCAAAGGAAAATACAAGTTGCAAGTGAACCTAAAATTAAACAAGCAAAGTGAGAATCAAACATCTTTTTCCCAAACCGAAATAGGAAATGTTTTTATTTGAAAGGTTACATTTACTCACTTTCTAAATAGAATAAATCCTACAAAACTTTTTTGGATTTAAGAAAAGTTCCTTATAAGGATGTAGTTACTTTTTTCACGATAAATTTTGTGGAGTTTTATTTGTTAACCTTTTCCTCTCTAGTGATCATGTTAGAATCGGTCTAACTTATTACTTGAAAATATAGATATAATCATTCTAAATTCTTTAACAACTCTAATCATTTTCGTCATTAAAATATAAAAAGTATCGAGTTTAAATAACGCTTGGCGTAAATAAATATCTATTGGCGCTACAAACTTTTTTGAAAAATCTTTGAGTGCGCCTGAGTATATTATAAGGTGTATTTGTATAAAGAAATGTATTTTTATATTTTTTGTTTGATGAAATGAGTTTGGTGGTATGTTTAATAATAATGTCATACTGATGTAAATGTAGTAATAATTGTAACCATAAAAACTAGTCTAATTTATTCATTTATAATTAAACAAAACCAGTAAAACATTATTCACTTACTATCTACTCCCTCTTCTAAAATATAAGTATATTTTGACTTTTCAAACCTAATTTTGGCTTTAAATATTTTTATTTATATTATATAACACTTGATGAAAATTATACAAATAAAAATACATTTAAATTCAATCTATTTACATATTTTATATTAAATAAATTATATAACACAGACAAAAATATTTAAATTTAAATTCAGATTAAAAAAGTTAAAATAGACTTATATTTCGGGATTCTTACAAAAACTAATCATGTCTGTATTACCGGTACACCCTCCTTCCTTCTTTCCCATAAATATAAAAAACCTCCAATCATTTTTATATTTTTTGTGGATACAGTCACCGGAACCTCTCTCTCTCTCACATCTCATCTCTCTCACACACACTAAAAACACACACACATACACACAGTAACTTCCGGTGACACGTCAGATCTTCATTCCCGATCTACTCATTCACTTCACAAGATCACAATCTCTTATCTAACAAACTCTACCGGCATACCGCACCTTCACCTCTTCATTTCTAGCTAATTTACTCATTCTTTCCGTAATTAGCAAGTAGTAGGTGTTGTATGTCAATTTACTTACTCTTACCGACTTACCGTATTTAGAAAGTTTTTTTTAAAACTTATTTTATCGTTTTTTTTACTGTGCAGCTAATGATGTATGTACGTTAAGCTAGCGGTTTCTAAGAAGCTGTTGTTGTAATTTAACTGTGAGAATTGACGGTGTTGTTGTTGTATGTTAACGGAGATATAGCCCGAGCGTATGGCTCGGGGATCTGGAGATATGATTAATGAAGTTGATGAGATAAGTAAGGAATGGATCAGAGAAGTGCCGAAAGTTCGAAATGCGTATTTGCAGAAATTCAGGCTCTTCGAAACTCGCTCTGTATGATTTCGCTTGTTAATTACTTGTTGTGTTTTGTTAGTTAGTAGATTTGGAATCGATGATGTTATGATTTTTGTGATTAGTTTGTTACAAGTTTGTTATGTTAGTTATAAATATATGCACGTCCTTATTAGTTTATGATTAATTTGTTAGAAGTTTGTTATGTTAGTTATAAACATATGCACGTCCTTATTATTGATGCCACGTCCTTATTAGAAATGCGTATTTGCAGAAATTCAGACTCTACGAAACTTGCTCTGTATGATTTCGCTTATTAACTTGTTAAATTCTGTTAGTTAGTAGATTTGGAATCGATGATGTGATGATTTGTGTGATTAGTTTGTTAGAAGTTTGTTATGTTAGTTATAAAGATATGCACTTCCTTATTATTGATGCCACGTAATTGGAGTTGACGCTGAGTTTATGATTAAGTTTTGTTAGTGGTTAGTATCTGAATGATATGATTTTTCGTGATTAGTTTGTTAGAAGTTTGTTATGTTAGTTATAAAGATATGCACGTCGGTTGAAGATATAATGAATTGTTATTGATGCCACGTAATTGGAGTTGACGCTTGAGTTTATGATTAAGTTTTGTTAGTGGTAGTTAGTATCGGAATAATATGATATTTTGTGATTAGTTTGTTGAAGTTATGAATGGAATCTGTGTAGATTAAATGTTGTGATTTGCGTCAATAGTTGGTGCACTGTTGTTATTGTAATGTACGCGTGTGTGGGAGTGAACATGGAAAACGGTAAAAAAGTCTGGTCTACCATGGAATTTTTGAGGTTTCGTTGGCCCCTACCTTGGTTTGGTTGCTTAAATTGTGCTGTATAGAGAGATAGCGACATCTCTGCGGTCATAAAGAGGTGCTATTAAGAAAATTTATGGTTATGTAACCTATTATTAATCAAGTTAAAAGGTAGAACTACTGATTAGCATATTACGTTTTTGCCTGAAATGTCAATATATGAACTATGAAGTTGATGCATTGTAGCATAATGGACCGTGGGACTCATTGTGGAGCCGCCAAATATAGATGCTCTAAAAGTTACTCTTGTTGAGGATTTTATGTGTTTCTAGTTTCTACGGCCATTTGAATTATAGATTAAGGGCCTATGAAATACGTAGTGTAGAGTCGTGATTTTGAAAGGTGGCAAATTTATGTTGGATTTATTGTTCCTTGTATACAAGTAACAAAATCTGGTTAGATCTTAACAAAATCGAAAATTATGTTTGATTTGTTGCTGCGTTTATGCTAGGTTGGAAATCTGGTTAGAACTAATCAAACATGAAATCCCCTCGGAAACTAAATTATAGATTGGGGAGCTTTAAAGATAACACACCATATTTATTGTTTTGCATCCTTCGGTACTAGATATTAATGTATCATTGACCCTGCGATGCGGAGTGTGATCTTGTTCGATTTACATGACTAACAATACAGAATTGTTAACGATTTGGATCCTGTCTATACCGCATATCATGGAAACAAGAGTCTTTAAATGTAAATAATTAGATATTCAAGACTGGTCCTGTAGTTTCCTTGAAACTTGTTTTGTTGAGCACCCTAATAGCCAATAACCCTATGTAATTTATTTTTATCTACTCCTTTTACACCCTCGTCACATTTTGTATTATTAATTGCTGCATGCCAGAATAATTCTTTCTTTGGTCACACGATTTATTTCAGTAATTCCATCATTAACAAAATGTTACCTTTTGCAGAACTTTTATATGATTGGACGTAGTAAGGATAGATCAGCTTGGAGAGTGTTGAAGATCGACAGGTCAGAACCTGCCGAGCTAAATATTACTGAAGATCCCACAACATACTCGGAAATTGAATGCTCTGAACTGCTAAAGCGTGTTCATGAGGGAAATAAGTCTACAGGGGGGCTTAGATTTGTTAACACCTGCTATGGAATTGTTGGTATGCTCTATTATGATTTTATTTTCGAGGTTGATGAACATTTACTTCGATGAGGGGTTCTCAAAGTTTCTTTCTTTTTCTTTTCTGTGATTGTAGGCTTCATAAAGTTTTTGGGGCCTTATTACATGCTGCTTATTACAAAAAGAAGGAAGATCGGTGTAATCTGTGGTCATGCAATATATGGAATCGCAAAGAGCGAAATCTTGCCAATTCCCAATTCAACTGTTCAACCCAGTGTGGCTTACTCTAAGAATGAGAACAGGTCATTTGTCAATTCTTTATGTAAATGTAAAATGTATGTAGTACTTTTAAGGGGATGCAAAGCTACTAGAAGTTCAAACTACTTTTTATCCATTTGTATCTTTGAAAGCATTCACGTAAATCCTTATATATTTCCCTTAATTTTTTTTTTTTTTACTTTGGAAGTCCAGTTCTTACTCTGAGTTCTCAGTTTGCGGTAATAAACAAGTTTACCATGATTAATTTAACTCATTTATTTTGTGTATGTTTGGTTGATACTATATGAGAATGTCTATTTGTTTATTATGGAATATGGATTCCCTAGTGTTAGTCTGACAGGCCTATAACTACGCCTTTCTCAACGTTAATATCTAGGATCTGTTAGGGAGAGTTTAGATATTGATTGTTAATTAATGAAGGATGTTCTTAAATGTATCTAGTTCTTCCTTTTTTTTCTTCTTCTATAAGCGTTATGTTTTTATAGAGGATGTTATTGCCACTTTACTTCCTTTGAGGTACAGGGCAAGGTTCATGGCTGTTGTGATGTTAGTTAAAACTCTTGAATGAGAGAAGGTATTATCTGGGTTTTACTAACAAAGCACCCTTTGTGTTGCCAATGTTTCCATTGTTACTATTACAGTTCAAAATTTTTGCCTAGTTTTATATTTTCAAGCATTCGTTCAGTTTTATAATACTCGGTATTGACTTTGGTTTTTTGATTGCATTGAATAGATACAAGAAACTCCTATGCTCAGTGGATCTTACAAAGGACTTCTATTTCAGCTACTCCTACCGTGTGATGCACTGTTTTCAAAAGAACTTGTCTACCCACGAGACAGGAACGTACCTTAATGAAACTATGTTTGTTTGGAATGAGTTTCTAACAAGCATAATCAAAAATCAACTGAGGAATAATCTCTGGACAGTAGCACTAGTTTATGGCTACTTCAAGCAGGTATACCAAACATTAATTATTCTATTAACCATGTAATGTATTAAGACAACCTAAACAAAAATGTGGAATGCTAGTTGAATTTTTGCTCCATTTTTATTCTTAGATATCTTTATTGTTGTTTCTAATTCAAATTCTATGGTGACATGATTTAATATTTCCAAGAGTAGATCCACAATCCACATTATTTAGTTTCAGTTCATCACCTGCTTTTATTATGTTCTTAGTTACATATGTGCCTCTTGTCAGTGACCTATATTTATCTTCCTAAATTATTATCGTAGCTTAGACATAAGAAATTGCCTGCTTTTATCAGGTTCTTAGTTACATATGATGTGCTTTTAGTTGTGTGGTATATTCTTTCAGTGATTATGCATTCTTCGTATCAAAATCATTTTCGTTTTCTTTTCTGAAAATTAGGTCACACTTTCAATTGCTGAAAAGGATTTTAAGCTGACTCTCATTGCAAGACGGTCTCGTCATTATGCTGGTACCAGGTATGGTTGATTTACTTCGATTTATAGATCAACTTAATAAATATCTACAGTGGGTGATAGTGGCTGCTATTAAACCGATGTTCTTTGACAAAATAATTAGTACTGTTTCCATATGTATGTTCCTATTTTTGTGATGAATTTGCTTCATAATTTCATATGAGCATCTCGTATGACCTCAATTTGTCTGCATAACATAATTAATGTAGTTAAGTAATCCTTGAAGTAACGTTTGAATGCTGCTATATCATAATCCCCTCCTTCCCTTTTTGCTTAATTCCGCTATTTGTTTGTGAGGGGAAACATTGGAAAGTGAAATATAAGAACCCTGTGAATTCTTAGTGCTTCCAAATTTTAAAAATAGGTCACATTGTCAATTAATTGCTTCACGTATTTCTGGTGCAGGTATTTGAAACGAGGGGTAAATGAGAAAGGTCGTGTTGCCAATGATGTTGAAACAGAACAGATCCTATTTGAAGATGTTCCTGAAGGATGCCCTGTACAAATAAGCTCTGTCGTTCAAAATCGGGGTTCAATACCCCTTTTCTGGTCCCAGGAAACTTCACGATTAAATATCAAACCCGATATCATATGTAAGAGTAAAAAAATACTGAAGTTGTTTAATTGCATTTCCAAGTTTTTTTTTTTTTTTTTTTTTGGGTGCAAAGGTGAATTATATTAATACTCCAAAACTAATGTACATCATAATACTACATCTGAATTTGGGCATACCCAAACACAGAAAACAACAAGAATACAAAACTACACTCTATTGCATCCGATATCTGTCATTGCTTTACCAGATATTGCATTTCCAAGTTCTTTTGTCTTAACTATTACATTTCTATCTAGTGTCGAAGAAGGACCAAAAGTATGATGCCACCAGACTTCACTTTCAGAATCTTACCAAAAGATATGGAAACCCAATAATTATATTAAATTTGATCAAGGTAAAATAACTCACCATACAAGTGTCCACTTGGTTTCCATCTGATATAAGTGACCATCCATGGTAATTTTGATTTAATATGTTAATCACCATGTGGTTTTGCAGACCAAAGAAAAGAGACCCAGGGAATCTCTCCTCCGTGTGGAGTTTGCTCATGCTATTGAGTCTATTAATAAAGATTTGCCTGAGGAAAATCGTTTGAAGTTTCTACACTGGGACTTAAACAAATATTCCCGAAAGTAAGTTCCCTCTGCCCTACTAATGTTTTTTGCTATGTTATAGGTTATCGATTTGGCCATAACATTTATATCTATCTTTTTATTTTTCAGCAAATCTACAAATGTGTTGGCACTTTTGGGCAAAGTAGCTGCTTATGCCTTAAATTTAACTGGCTTCTTTTATTGTCAAGTGATCCCATTTTCAAAGTCCCAAGAGCTGTTAAACCCTTCCAGGTAAAGCTAATGCTAGGGATATGTATGACTCCGTTTGGTAATTCTCCCTCGTAAATAGTTGTGATCACAGTAGAATGCTGTGTGGTTCCAAATCGCAAATAGGAGCAGATCTACAGTTGTGCCAATGGTTTCACGTGACATCACATAATTATAACTTACTTTTTTGGATAATATGAATTAATATGCTTAAAAGAAACACACATTTAATATCAAAGAGGTGGCTCAGCATAGGGGTAGGTCATGTTTAAATACAGAGGATGGTTTGTTTGGAGTCCTAGAAAAGGGTTAGTTTTAATCCTTTTGATAAACTAATAAATGTCAGCCTTATATATGTTTTTTACTATCCGTAACATAATAATTTTTGGAGCATAACCTAATTGGGGGGAAATTCTACCTATATGGAATGTATTTTTCTATTATTTGATAAGTTATATAATCTAATTGATTGTTGATGGTCGATGCGTCTTTTTTAGTTGTTGAACACCCGTTGAATATAATAGTGTCCGGTTGGTGCAGGGCTGATAATGATGACCGTTACTCTTTCCAGACCAAGAACAACGATTCTGACAACTTAAAAACTCAATTTAGTGGCGTGAGTGGGAATTTTAGTTTCAAGCCTCCTACATATCAAACTGGGGTCTTAAGAACAAACTGCATAGATTGTTTGGATCGGACAAATGTTGCTCAATTTGCATATGGCTGGGCTGCACTTGGCCGTCAACTGCATACTATAGGATATATAGATACCCCAAGTATTGAGCTGGATTCGGATTTAGCAGATGTTTTGATGAGGATTTATGAGAGAATGGGCGACACTTTAGCACTACAATATGGTGGTTCTGCAGCCCACAATAAGGTAATAGGTTATTTTAACTATATGATTTTGTATTCACTTTTCATATTTGAAATAGGACTTATCTTAAACATAGTATTTAGTGACTTTACATGTTTGTTATATCTTTATAGATATTCTGTCAAAGAAGAGGTCAATGGAAGGCTGCAACTCAGTCTCAAGAATTTTTTAGAACTCTGCAACGTTACTACAGTAATGCATATATGGATGCTGAAAAGCAGGATGCCATTAATGTGTAAGTAAAACATATTGACATCTGAGATGTACCTGCAATCATATTTTATTTGCAACCTTGTATATCAAAAGTACAGAATTACATATATACACTTCTGTCATTCTCCATGAATATGAACCTAGTTACATTGTTTGAGCAGATTCCTGGGTCACTATCAGCCACAAATTGGCCGACCTGCACTGTGGGAACTGGATTCAGATCAGCATTGCAATGTTGGAAGCCAAAGTTCTAACGTTTTTGTGGAAAAATCTAGGTACATAGTTGTGATACTGTTGTAGTATTTCTGTACTCATTCTCACTAAAATTTCTTGCAGATGATATTATCTAAATACTCAAAAACAGAAAGTAAACCTTTATAAGTTAATGCACATTTATCAGCTTTACAGTGACAGTGTTGTAAGCATATAGTTTTTTGGAAATATATTACTCGTATATCTAACAATAATGGCAAATTAGGGACAACTTGTTGGCCAGAATTATTAACATTAATTAGTTGTAATTCTTTTCAATAAAAGCAAGTTTACGGGACATCGTATATTGAGGTGGTAAAACTGGGGAGCATGGGCAACGGTTTAAATGGGCTCGGGCCCGAACGAGCACGGGCTTAAACGGGCATGCGCCAAACGGGCTCCTGTTATACGAATCACTTTAGAAAAGACCCAAAACCACGAAATAAATTCCTCAAACATAACACCTCATTTATATTTAAAAATTAAATATATTACTACGTATATCTATAAGTTTTTCTTTAAAACAATTGTAATGTTCTCCAATTGAGAGAAAATATGTGTCCGTTAATGTCCATTAACTTTTAAATGGGCTATACATGCCCATTTCAAATAAAGGAGGGGGCTAAATGTGCCCAAATCTTTTACAAATTAGCCCATTTTTTATTTTGAGCACAAATTGCCACCTCTACATCGTAACATAAAGTTCGAGTTTTGAGCAACCTTATTCTTGAATCTTGAGCACAATAAAACCAGCTTTGGAATTGAAATTTTTCATCTTATGTTATGTGTTTGGTTGCTTGCTTACTTTTTATGTTAAAGCAGATTTATCAAAAGGTCGTTGTCAGTTGGCAACATTCTCTATGATGGAAACAATCTCCGTGATGAAAATTCTCCCATTGGACTTACTCAAAGTAATGAAGAATTGGAGCAACCATATAGCGACAGGACACAAGACGATTCATCTGAATCCTTGCATGAAATCTCTTGTGAAAGTGATTCATCTTATCATAGGTTTGCTTTTTGACCTTTAGAATGATCATTGTATTCAATTTTAAATATCTTTACGACTGTTATATTGAAATTAGTAGGTTACAAATGTGTTAATGTGCAGGTATTCAAATTCAACATCTCGGCCACAGCTTATTCCTGAAGAAATGCCCAACAGTGATCGCATATTTTACAACAAGAATTCTTTCAATTGCTCAAATTTTCTTGATGTTGACTGGCTTTCCTCATCTGCGAATTCATGTGAAGATGAAACTTACGAAAGGTAACGCATGACGAGTGCTGTACCCAAAATTATTTTTAGTCTTATTAATTGCCACCTGTACAAACATTATTATTATTATTATTTTTTAAATCTACCCTCACTAATCCCATTCCCACCTTCTTGGTTGCAGGTCAACACTTGTGGGCTCTCCTATGGGTGGTGGTCAATCATCGGATAATGTGGTAAATGAAATGTGCACTTTCGCTAGTGATTCTGAGATATCTCCTAATGTGAAGGTCAGTTTTATGCTTCATTTCAACTTTCCAGCTCTCTTAAGAAATTAGACGTGGATGTGAAAATTATAAATATGAATCCAATCATATAAAAGCTTGTGTCATTCCAAAGTCTTGTATAGTATCACGTATTTTATTTTTATACGAGGTTATCAAGCTCTTTATTTAAAAAATAAGAAATAATAATTTTCGACGTGTGAAGAAAATTATATTTCATGTAGAAATCAAACATGAAGGCTATCTTTGGGCTTCATTATTTAATGGAGATTATTTTTTGGAAATCATGTTATTTACTGATTTATTCTAACTTGGGTGCAGGACGGTCGAAACCTAATTGGAGGTGGGTTTTCAGATAGATTTGCAGAATGGGTGACCCATGGGGATATTATGTTACCCATCAACAGATTTGCTGTCAACAACGCCTAAAATTTCCTTACTGATAAGCCATTAAATTCAGTCATCCCCTCCAAAAGGACGTGGGTTACTAAAGCAGAAATAAATGGTCAGAGAATACCATTAGAAAAACAAAACAAAACAAAACAAAAAACGGCTATTACTATCGAGATATAGAACCCATTAAGAAAGGATAGTATCTTAACCCTTGTAAAAATATACCTGCGATTATCATCAAGATATACATGAGACAGTCAAAATCCTAGTACAAATACAAAAGAGTAAAAAAAAAAAAACTACAGTTCGATTTTTTTGCATTTGAATCTTTGTAAATATTTTTTGATGCTATTTACTTAATTTAGCCAGACTGGAGATTTATTTGTTGATTCAGCAGTTTCTTTATTTCTCATTAGTACCTGTTGTCATATCATTTGTTTGCGTACCTGCAACTATACCAGTTCTATGCCAATGGAGTGCTTCATAATCCGTACATCAACAATCTGTAGATTTTACAAATGTTTATGTCGTTTATAAACTCATTTAGATGCAAAGTTTTGAGCCAGATAATGAACTTGTGTTGACCAGTTCGGAAGCTTGGCTATAACAATTAACGCAGGGTACAACCTTTAGGAATCTACAACCGCAAGCAGCAGTTCTAGCAACCAAAGTTTTTCAAAATCAAACACGAAGAAAATGATTTTGTGATATGTAGGTTTGTGGATATCTCTGTTTTATGTTTAAATTGGGGAGTCGGATCAACAAATCGACTGGCCACACGGTCACAGTGTTACGAGCCTTTGGATAATTATCTTTTGTTTAGTCGTATTTGAGTCATGTTAGGATTGTGTCATGTGAGTCGTTATCTAGGAAAGTGTCATTGTGGTAGGAGTTATCTATTCGAGTTAGGAGTTATCTTTATTGGGTATTTATACCGATTCATTATGAATAAAATCATTAAGCTTTGTCAAATAAAAATATATCTTGTCTTCTTCATCTTTAATTCTTAAGGAGCTTGCGCTCGCTTGAAGTGGTGCCTTATCCCGATACAACCCCTAACCGGGTCGTATCAACTGGTGCTTTCATTGGGTCGTATAATACTGCATATCTTCGGGAAGAACTCTCAAAACAATTTCATGACTACTACCTGTACTTGGTGTAATCAAAAGGGATTCAACGAAGAATATGTGATCCTGGAATCATGATTTTTGCAGCTACACCTTGAGGGCAAGGTGATTTCTGAAGGAGTGGGGAATGTTACGAGCCTTTGGATAATTATCTTTTGTTTAGTCGTATTTGAGTCATGTTAGGATTGTGTCATGTGAGTCGTTATCTAGGAAAGTGTCATTGTGGTAGGAGTTATCTATTCGAGTTAGGAGTTATCTCTGTATTTATACCGATTCATTATGAATAGAATCATTAAGCTTTATCAAATAAAAATATATCTTGTATTCTTCATCTTTAATTCTTAAGGAGCTCGCGCCCGCTTGAAGTGGTGCCCTATCCCGATACAACCCCTAACCGGGTCGTATCACACAGGCTCACAAATGTTGAACATTATTTGCTAAGAATCAGTGAAAAAAAGTTGATCGTATTTATTTAGTGTAAAAAGAATAAACATCCAAAAATGATCCTCAACAACCCGATTGCTAGTAGTTTGTTTCAAGAATCCTCACCCACAAAATGTGCAGCACCATCCAATGTTCATCACCTCCACCCAACTCCGGCCACTGAGGGATGGAACGTCGGAGGAGGGTGATGGCACAATTTGTTGGTGAGGTTTATAAAATTAAATTACTACTAAGACCGTTGTTGAGAATTTGTATTTTAACAATGATGGACTCGAGTATTGGTGGATCATTGAGCATTGAGACAATGTCATAAAGGAATACTTGCTCTAACAATAACCTTCTTAACATGCACATAAGTACATAACATTCTTGCTTTAATAAGTATTCCCTTAATTAATGTACATGCTCTAAAAATCCATATTCATTGTTATTAGGGGTGTTCACGGGGCGGTTCGATTCAGATAGTCACAAAAACAATTGAATTCACTATGGCGCGGGTAATTAATTTCACTACAAAAAACTATCCATTCTAGTGGGGGTACCCGTCCGATGGTTACCCAAAACACGCGGTTACTCAAGGTTCGGGTCACGGGTATCCGTTAGATATTCAATCAAGGGTCTTAGATTTAGAAGGGAAAAAAAATTACAAACTTACACAATGAATTCATACTAAACTTTAATTACACTAAACTGATTTTAGTAAAAATAAAGCTATTTTGTCACAACAGTTAAAATAAAAAATACAAAAAAAAAAAAAAAAAAAAAAAAAAAAAAAAAAAAAAAAAAGTATTCATTTGATTATAAGCTTCACAATTGCATGATAAGATGACAAACACAAGTTAAGGCAATCGATATCTATTTTTTTTAAACTCTAAAAATGACGGGGGGAAAAGCAATGCATATCCAAACAGTTTTTTTTTCTTTTTCTTTTTCTTTTTTTTTTTTTTTTTTTTTTAATTGTGAGTAGCTTAAAAAAAATAAAAATAAAAATAAATCTTTTATATAATAAAATAATTACATCATTTCGAAGTGTTTTTGAAAATCCTTTCTCATTGAAAAAAAAAAATTAGACCAATAGCAGAGCTCAATTTTGCCACGTAGGCGAAATCGAGCAACATGATTGGTCAATAAAAAGTCACAATTAAATTGATTTTGGTCAAACTTAATAAATTTGATGGAGAAATTTGGTTAAGAAAAAAAATGCATAAAAATATAGGTGTCAAATTTATGAAAACAAAAACTTAAAAAAAAATGAAGTAATTAATAAAACTTTAGTGATTGAATTTTAAATAATTTATATAGAGTAAAGTGTAAAATTACGAGCTTCCATGTTTTTTAATAACTTTATAAAAAAACACAAATAACCCCTTACACTTTATACCCCCATACTTTATAATAGTAACTTTGTTTAATATTACATGAGACTTTCATCCATTAAAATTATAAAATTTGGTAAATATGCGAATTAGTTTTAATATACGTTAAATATTTTTTTAAACTAATGTTAGTTTTAAACTTTCATCCATTACAATATTTTTTTAAATAATAACTCATTTGGTAAATATGCGAATTAGTTTTAATATACGTTAAATATTTTTTTTAAACTAATGTTAGTTTTAAACTTTTATCCATTAGAATATTTTTTTAAATAAAGACTCATGTTACTATTTAAAAGTTTAATTTATACGTACACGGGTTTGAAATACGGCTAAATTATTAGTAACGGGAATATAAATATCAAATGGTAAGCACGATACTGTGATATGAAAATAAATATACACGATTCTACTTATAACAACGACTCATGAAATTGTTATTTAAAATTTGTATATGGATATCCATAAAAACATTTTAAAAACTTTACGGAGCATATTTTAACCTCATCAACGCTCATTATGTGCTACTAAATTCACACATTTTATAGAACATGATATCGATAGTTAAAGTTAAACAACAAAATCAACCTCAACCTCAACATGTCTGTCAGTTAAAAACGTTATACAAAGCTAATTATTAAAAAAAACAAACAAACATTTGGGTTAGATAGTCATTGTTTAATATAGAAGGTGTTTTCTTTAAATTATATTAAAAAATGCATCACAATTCTTATTTGATAACAATCACCTCCTAAAAAATTAAAAAAAATTAAAAAAAATAAAAAATAAAAAAAACGTTGGTGTTTTCCTTAACTTTATTCATTGACGTGATGTTTTATTAAAAAAATAAAAATAATAAAAAAATGTAATAGTTGACCGTTGTAAACGAATTAAAAGTATGTACATTAGAATTATTCAGCAAGAATATATAGTTTTAATCAGATTATTACGTTACTATATTGCGATAATGTTAATGAGTTGGTAATCACAGATGTGAGATACAACCATTATTCTATACTTATGATTTATGTGTAAACCTCTTTTTGCTTCTGAATAAAATCCGAAAGAGACCTCAACAGAACTTTGGCTTATACATTATCTAGCTGATAGTATTTAGTAACTTTTTTTTATGGTTTAACTTTTTTGTTATACACACCAACTTTTTGTAACTCTTTTTTATGTTTTGTTGAAAACTTCTACACTTAATATTTGTGTTTTTACTATAAACACTCTAAGCTATAATAGAATTAGTTGTGAGTTCAGGGGTTTTTCACTAGGCTTCTAAAAAAAGCTTATAGCTTTATCATACACTTATTGTATTATGGTAATTGAATAAGCCAATAAGCACATTTAATAAGCATAACCAAACACCCCTTTAGTTCTAATATGAAGTTTTCTTATTTGATGTTATAACTAACTTTGTTGTTATCCTCACTATAATGCAACACATTAGTGGTTTTTGCAGTTTTATTATCTTATCGCACAAACTAAAGTGTAATGCAATTTGTTGTGTGCGTTTTTTAGAGGAGGATTAAGTATCAACACTTGATTGTCGTGAAATGATTTTCTATGCCTGCTCAAGTTATGAATGTATAATTTAGTTGAGTTGCTGATTTAGATAATACATGAATGTATTTTAATGTACCAAAGATGTGTTTTAGTGCCAATATAGGGAATTTTATGGTAAGAATTCTTTTCGGAGTGTAATTTGTCTTTGAATGAGTTAATGAAACTTAGCATGTGTTTGCTATCATTGATAACACAAGTGTCAACCAACGGTCTAAAATATGGGTGTCTTTTACCTTGATGATTTAGACCAATTGTAAAGAAAGTTGCATTAAAGTAAAAGGTCGGTAAGGATTCAAACAATCCTAAAAGACTTGCGAATATATTTTTTGTCATTTTTTCATGCATTTATAATTTATTTATACAAGTAATAATAATTTCCTTATATAGTTCGGGCTTAGAGAAAAATTATTCTTATACATTATACATAAACGTAAGATTAAATTTGAGTTTTACCCATTACATATTTTTTCATTTCTCTTTATGTAATAAAGAAGCTATAGTGCAAGCATCTATGTTAATTTAGTAATTTTATGATCAAACATGAGAAGTAAATAACACAAACTTATGAAAATACAACTTTTCAAACAAAAAGGTACATTAATAAAAATGATGTGATGGTTATTGGTGAGTGTTTATTTACTCACCATTTTATGGCCAAATTTCCAATCCAAAACGACTATCTGAGCTAATAATTGCCAAGGAAACGTATGTTTTTGTGTTTGTGTTATGCAGGTACGGATGAATCAGAAAATTGACGAAAATTCACAAGAAAACCGGAAAAACGAGCATGAGAGTAAAAGATGGTCAAAAAGTCAGAGTTGGGATTCAAAAGTCCGTTTCAGTTCTTCTTATATTAAAGATTGGCAAGATTAGTCCTTGGAAGTTATTATTGAGAAGATGACATTTTGAGCCCTTGAAGTTTCAATTATTATACAAATGGTCCTTGAATAGTTTTGTTACCAAAAGCTGAAAATATAACAAGCCTTGTCCAAAATATCATAGCCCAAGTCCATCCAAGTTTAATAACTCAAGCCCATTACCCAAATTTTTACCCGAGCCCAACACCACCTTTCGGTCAACTGGTCAAAGTAAAAAAATAATAAATATACTCACTCACTCATTCCCGCCCCCAAATATTAACCCTTACCCAGTTTACTATTCAATGAATAGTAAACTATGAACCCTAATTACCGTACACACAAAATCACCGCAATTAAGGGCAATAACGTCCAATCATTAGCCTTCTAGAAGAAATTGGTGATGTCAGGAACGTGTCAGAGGCTAGGAAGCACAAGGAGGGACATGTGGCAGGTTTCTAATGGTTGAGTCGCGTCACATATCTTGATCGAAGGGTGGATATCATTGGGTAATGATTGGAAAAGAGATCAAGGGCTGAGGATGGCTATCAACAAACACAACTTCACACGGATTGCCAACCTGGCAATCCGTGAGCTCACCCCCTCACATCTCCTATAAATAGAGGCTCATTTAAGCCATTTAGGTGTGTAGATTTTAGGTAACGAAGTGCTGTCTAAATTTCTTTTGAATTGTATTTTAGTTTAGTGAATGTAATATTGATTTTAGTTTTAATAAAAGTTCTCATTTCTTTTAAATCTCAGCTCAAATTTTCATCTTATTACTGCTTATACTGTTTTCTAGTTAGCTTATTACTAGCTTATAATCACTTAATTTCAGCTTATTGAGTTTACTATATCAGCCTATTACTTGATTTCATTTAGCTAAGGCTTACTTAAACCTACTACTCTTATCTCAGGTTTTATTTTCATTTACACAAAACAAAATAAAAAAAATATATATAAAAATAAAAAAAATAAAAAAAAATATATCATAGCTACTATTACAGCTTATCAATAGAGCTTATTTTACAGTTTTTATACACTTCACTTTAGCTTCTTAGCTATTTGTGGAGTAATTTGAGTTTGAGTTTGTTAATCAATCAAGATCAAAAGCTGTTTATATTAATGATGCTGAGGTGTTTGGATTCTGAATTTTGCAATGGTGAATTTTGGATAAGTTTGGTCAGATAAGGAAGGGCCAGCCTATCCTAGAGATAGGCGACTGGGAACTCCCTCTTTTCTAGCTGAGGGAGAATTGTGGTAAAGCCTTGTTCCATTTTTAGATTGTAGTATTGATATAGATAGTGTATTAGTAGCTTTAATATGTTTGATCTCTGAGATTTGAGTATAAGTTTTGATAGCATAATTTTTAGACTTGTATTGTTGTAGTAATTGTTAGTTTGATTCTGATTTGAATTAGTTTTTGATACTAATAGTGATAGCTAGTTGATAGAATTGTGCATCTAAGTAGTACATTGAGATTTGATAATCTGTCTTCATTCTTGTTACTAGTAGAATTTGATATTAGATCTGCATATCTATGTTAAGGATGTGTATTTGGTTTTCAGTTACTATTAGTTGATTGAGTGTGATCTGATCTAGTTATCTCAACTGTGTGGTATATTGTTTAGTTGGAATTTAGCTTGTTGCTTCATCTCTGTTTGAAACTTGTTGGATCAGGGGTGTTTGGATCAGCTAGTTTAGCTGATCTAAAGTGGTGATTTTGTTGTTCAAGTTACACTTGTAGTTAACTTTAGGTGTACATAAATTGAATCTATCAATAAATCAGCAGCTCACTACATTGACAGTCAAAATTAGATTTCATTTCTCTTGTCTGATAGTTAAAATTAGATTCAGTGAGTAAATCAGATTTAGTAGTTGCATATCAGTTCTAATTAGCTTAATTCAGCTTAATATAACATTTAAGAGTAGATTTGAGTAGTTAAAATTGGATTAAGTCAATTTATTTGCATACTAATTAGTCAACTGTTTCTACATTCAGTTTACGGCGTGAAATTCATTTGAACTTGTAGGTTTCATTAGTTAGCCTAGATAATTGGTAATTGTGGATTTGTGATGTCTGGTAGCTAGTAATTCAATTTCAACAAGTAGTTTAGCTTTTGTATCTCAGTAGCTTATTGTAATAAGAGCTTATAGTAGCCTGTGTGAATTCAATCTCCCCTGCACCATTGTTGTGAACCTGTTTTCTTGGACTGATTCAAGTGGTTAAAAGTGCTTAGAGATCTTAATTGTTGTTTGTTTTGTGTTCATTAGTTGGTAGAGTAGTGGAATTTACATTTGGTTTCTCTATATTAGCTTGTCTCAGCAGCTTATTTAGGCCTTGTAGTTCATAGTTTTAGCTTATTTCTGGATTTATTTCTTTGGCCTGCTAAACATATTCTGAGCTTGTATTTGTGTTTTCTCAAGTGAATTGTGTCACATCTGAGTGTTTTGAGTTTTGAGAATGGTTTCTGAGCTTCTGTGTTAGCTTATTCTGTTTCTGCATTAGCTTATTGAGCTTATTCTTTAGCTTATTGCTTCATTTGTAAGTTTCTGTGTGATTCTGTGCTATCTTACCATCATTATTAGTTGTGTTTGAGGTTTATGAAACCTTAGTGGTCTGCATTTTTAGTTTCATAAAGTTTTTATCACAAGTGCTTATTAATAAGCACTTGTGATAAGCAGTTTGGCTTGAATAAGCAGTTCAGTTGCTCACTTTTCTTTCAAAATTTTATTTTAAGTTCTTTTTAATATTTTTGATTTTCTGGAATTTTTCCAGATTTTTCTAAATAGTTTTACTATTTTTTAATAATTTCTTTTGATTATTTTTAATTTTTAAATATATTTTAAATTCCAAAAATCAATAAAAAATACAAAAAGGTTCTGCAAAATACAAAAATAATTTTAGAATTTCTTTTATAATATTTTAGAATTTTTAGAATTTTATTTTCAATTTTACACTTTAATTTTCTATTTTTATTATTTTTAATTCATTTTTAATTCAATAAATACAAAATAAATTCTAGAAAATAAAAGAAAAGTCAAAAAAATATTTTTCTTTTTCCTAAAATTCTTTTTATAAGTTTTTAATTTTTAAAAAATATTTCCAAGTTTGTAGGGTCATTTTTCGTAGAACGTTACGTTTTAATTTTTACGTGTGCATTACCGTTTTCGCATTTTTCAATTCGGTGCATAGTTAGCTTCTAATCTTTGCATGCTTTATTGTTGCTTGTCAATATTTGAATTCCTTGATTGCTATTTTCACTATATCACTCTTTCACCACTCACTTTCACTACACGATTTCCCATTCGATAATTCAAATTTTCCATTTGAGCTTTCGTTGGGAAGTACGACCCGGGAATTACTTTAACCGGTATTTCCTCGGAATATTATTATACTATAATTAATTGACACGCATCAGTTATTCATAATTAAGAAAATTAATCAATCTTCAAAGCTATCTAAATATGCTACATATTTTAACGAAAATATAAGTAAAAGAAATAGCACAATTACAAAACACATCGTAAATTGATAACACGAGTTTGCAAAACTAAAAGCATATATCCCTAACATCTCATGCAAGTCAAGTATTATCATGTGATTTTACTTAAATAATAAAATATAATTTTTAATCCAAAAGCATTCTCCTAAAATAATATGTAGGTTATAACACATACTTATATTTTTAGTCCACCAAGTAAAATCATTTGAAACATGTTAAGTGGTTCATTTCTTAATCGATAATAATATATACTTAAAACAAAATTTTAAAAACCATGTACGTGCACAGGTATTATAACTAGTTACAATAATACAAATTACCCATGCCACCATCAATATTCAATACAGTCATAATATGTGTATTATGACAGTGTTGGGACAGCAAGAGCAACATAATATTTATGTCAATTTAAATGAACGATATACACCTCTCTAGACAAACTTTCTCTTTATTGATCTATGTGGGACTAAAACTATCAGAAGGACGTACTCTTTCAAATGTTAACAATAAATCTATAGAATCGAGCATTCAATGCTTGTGGCATTAAAGGTGAATTGATCACCGTATACTAAGGGCGTGGCAATGGTGATGCACCATGATTCATCTTTAAAAAAAATTTAACTAATCCAATGTGGCTAACACATTTCATAATTCACTATGTCTCTCCTTCATTTTTTAGTGACAATGGTGATTGTTGAAGTAAAAGTTTGTTTCTACTTCAGACAAGCGAGATGAATCCTTCGGACTAGAGTGGGTCCTTCGGATTCAGTGTGACTCTTGTTTATGGTATGTTGCTTCGGATATCTGCAAAATAAACACGTCCGTTAGACTCGCCCCGGGAATGTATCCCAGGACCAACCTCCGGCGTGAGAGTAAGTATATGTTCTTAGTGAGAGAAAGTATGAATAAAACTAGAGAGTAAGAGAAAATTAGTTAACCTTAAATGAAGATTTTCTCTCTATTTATAGACTTTCTATAAAGAGCGTCAGGCTGGTTTGTACTTAGCCCTTAATGTTCGCTAGTTTGTGCTCCATTATCATATACTTAGTGTACTTGTTTGTACTTTGATCAATGTACTTACTGGATCATCCGAACGGTGAGGTATTCCGGACGTCTGGGGTTCTTCGGCTATCGTTATACCTTTCGGATATTAATCTATTCTTTCCCGACACGTTCGGCCATGTTAAGCTTGATTTGGGTCCGGAAGGTATGTTGTATATCCGAAGGGTACATACGCCAACAGTGATGCACCATGATTTATTTTGGAGAATACAAATAACATTAATGGCCAACGTTCATTTTTTTTTTTTTTTGGAGAAGCCCATACCGATTTGGTATGAGATCCCGTTCACCATGCCGATTTCACGATGCCGAAGAGGTGGTTATGGAGGATGCCGATCGGCATCCATTGCCGAGCCTTGATGTCGAGTGCATTGCCACCCCCTTAACAACCTCATCAACAAATTTTCCTCTTATCTTTCTTGAGTTGTGATGTACGTGAGTTTGATATAGTTCACGAAAGTATAATTAAAACGAGTATCCATCCTTAATTAGTTTACACTACCACACAAACTCACATCAAATGAGGCATTTTTTATTAAACATATTGCCGTCACAAAGTCTTATTTTAACTCTTTTTTTTTTTGCATGCCAATTGAAACCATTGATGTACCTTTTACTTATAGGATGCTAGCAACTAGTCCATTGAGATTAAGCATACATGTGACAAAGCAATCTTCATTCCTAGACAAGAAAATACAAATAATACCATATAAGTAAAGCTCTTGGAATTTGGTCTACTAATAAAGGACTAATTTGAAATATAAAATCTGAGTGCTCACTAATTATAATTTTGTTATGACAATTTCTTTTCTTAAATCAATATCGAGCAATGAATAAACAGATTTTGGTGTCTACTACTTTGGTCTAAACTCCATAATAGGGATCGTCGAGCCTTGAAACTTACTTGCTGAAATGGATGTCATTGAGTTGAAGTGTTGAACACTTAGACCTAAGGTCAGATCATTACTCCATCTTTATGAAACCATTTGCATATGTATATATGATGCCCAAAGCATAAACATATATATTATAGTGCTCGGTACAAGATGTTATAGCTCCACTATTCCTATGGCAGTGCCATGTCTGCACACTCCGACGTTATAGCTCCATCGCCAACTGCATAACGTATGTTACTATCTTTTCTTTTTCTTTAGAATGTAAAAGTGGAATGTGTGGGGTTTATTGGCTGTGAGTTAAATGGATGTTATTAGGAGGGTGTAGTTTTGATTTTGTTTTATAGAAATGTTATATGACAAAAGCTGATGTGATGGAGCTTATAACACCCGTGTGACCATTACTGCACCTAACGCTCTTTGCTTGAAAACGACCGAGTTAGTGACCCAAATCCCAAAACGATTTACTTAGTGTTAGGTCAAAGAATTTTAGGCCTTAAATCATTTTGTTTCGATAGACTTAATGTATGAATTACTTAGAGTTAACAAAGTATACAAACTACATAAAACACAAGAAATTAAAAAGGTTAACAAAGTATACATATTAGGCGATGGAAAGAACAGCTTCGGTCAAAGAATCTTCCGAAACATTCAGACCTCGCGTAACATCATACACCAAATTGAACTTATGTAAGCACTATGTATTTCATTATATAAGGTAACAAATTATCTTTTCAGTGACCGATGTGGGATTAAACTAACTCAACTTTTTTATTAGTTATTATTGTCAAAAAATCATACTGTACATTTTATTAGTTATTTGTGCAAATTCTTTTGTGACTCCGATTCTCAAATTAACTGCTTGCTAACATCCACGTCTAAAGTTTTACCCTAGAAGAAAGGATATCACAAGTTATTTGTATCTGTTACTCTATTTTACCACAACCCTTTGACCAAGCTCTATCATTTCACGATGATGAAATCACCATCTATGTGTTTTGTGTGTGTGAACGACTCAAACATCGATCAGTTTAGACTTCTATGTTTTAAGCATGGGATTGCTTAACTGTTGTTATAAGGATACTTGCTACTAAAAAGACCTTCAGTAAACATATAATTACGTTCTAAAGAAGTCAAGCTCAGCCAAAATGAGATGCTTTATTTCGATTCAAAGGGCATGCAAATTAAACTATCTTTGGGTTGGACACTAAATGGACTTATGATATCCAAAGGACATTGGTTAATTTTTTAGTACTGTACATTTTAAAAGTTTAGAGTGTGGTAAGAAAATGGGCAGTGTTTGATGGCTTAATGAAAGAATTGCTAGAAATATAGATAAAATATAGTAAATAAAATCAACCATAACCAAAATATATAGTACAGTTATATGCAAATACAAAATGAGTATATGGAATCGCTCCTTACGGTTAAAACAGGTCAGCCCAGAACCCGTTTTTTCACCTGGGCATTGTAATCTAAAGCAGCAAGGCAAGACCTCTTATAATATTCACCAGATGATTTCTTCATGTAGTCATCCCAATTTAAGGGTCGGGAACTCGACCTTTGTTGACACTTGGTCACAAGTCACTTTCGAAAAAAATAATAAAAATAAAATAAAAAAAGACTGTTTGGTTAAAAAAGAAAGTGTGGTTTTATCTGGATAACTAGTTAAAAAAAACTATATAAATAATAAAAATAAAAACCAAAACCAAACCATGTCATTTTCAGGTATTTCTGGTTTCGGTTAGTTTTGTTTTCGGTTCCCCGAGTTTTGGATCAAGCAGATCAGCTTGTTGTCGGTTTTGTGATTTATACACCCGTACCTGGTACCCATGAAATACACCACCCCAAGTGTTCTAGCTAATAAAAACACCAACTAATCAATGTCAAAAATCCTCGCTCCTTTCCCACACAAAAACACCAAAACCCACCCAAAGAAAAACACACAAGTTATTTTTATTACTCCGTATCATATTAAGAATGAGCTCTAAGCCGTCATTTAAAGCCAGGTTTTCCGTGATACAGTCATGGTAACTAAAATGCAAAGTAAAGCTAAAACTCAAATACAAACTTTCAAAACAGATTTAAATCAGGGTATGCCTGTTCCACAATTTATATAAAAGAAACTTGGACAATAAAGCTACAGAGATAATAGATTCTTAATAGCAAAAAACATCTAAACACTGAAACCTGTGACAAACTCAAAATTACCCTCGTCTCTCAGGACGTCCTACTCAATATTTAGATAGAACATGAAAAATAAACATTAGGTCATTAGGATCAAGAGAGATCAACTTCAGTCCCACCCAGATGCAGCAGCAGCAACATCAGTTGGTGGTACAGGTGCGTCCACAACGTCCCAACCATCAGCACCACCAGCTACTGGAACTGAAAAAAAAAAAAAGATGCAGACATGCATAAATACCAGTCGAATAAGATAATAATGATCATCAATATCAAGTATACAACAGGTGTGATTGTTAGGTCAAATGTTTTACCTTCAGCACCAGTCCATCCACCAGCAGCTACAGGTGCACCTGAAATTGGTGCTGCGGCAGCATCACCAGCCCATTGGGCATCAGTGATATTGGCTGACCAGTCATCCATTCCAAGGTTGCCAGCACCATAATCCTTGTAGTCAGCTACAGCCAATTCGTCCTCTGGTTCCTTGGTCTCTTCAGGTTCCCTGTAGAAGAACAGATCAACCTGAAAAAACAAGCCAGTTGGTTAAAAGATAAAACGGCTGAACTAGACGCAATAGTTGAAAGCCAGAGGGTTTTTATGCATACCATAATATCCCACTTGTGCCCTTGGTTAATGACACCACGCATCTGCAAAACCATCCTTGCTAGAAGCCAAAACAAACAACCAATGCTGTGCTTTCCCTTGTTGTTGGCAGGGATACCAATGTCGACGTATCTCATGGGTGAGTCAGTGTCACAGAAAGCAATGGTGGGGATGTTTCCAAGAGCAGCTTCCTTAATGGGCTGCAAAAGATCAACAATAGTGTGATATTAATAACAACTGACGAATTACAAGATGGAAAAGATGAGGACAAAGACTAAAAACAAGTAAATGTACAGTACAACAAAGACGTGTATTGTATAAAAAGAGCACCCAACAGTAAAAACTGATAGATTGGTCACTCGAATTAGCATCTAGATTCAATCAAACCACATGAGAGAAAATAACATACATGATAATGATGATAACTTTGAAACGTTTGGAAAAAGTAAATTGAAACTCAATAACTCGGTCAAAATTAAAAACAAACCTGGTGGTCGGTACGTGGGTCAGTCAAAATGAGGAGACGAGGCTCACTGAAAGAGGTCTGAAGCTGGTTGGTAAAGGTACCAGGAGTGTGACGTCCAGCAATAGCATGAGCACCAGTGTACTGGGCAAACTTCAACACAGCCCTCTGACCATATGGCCTAGCAGATTGGACAATGATGTCCTGTGGGTTCTCAATACCAACAATAACCCTAGCAGCCATTTGCAACTTTTCCCATGTCTTTCCAAGGTTGATGATGTAAATCCCTACAACGGAGACAAACCCGTCAGATACATGCAGCAAACTAAAACAACCACACAAACAACTAAAAACGAGTTCACCAATTAAACTTGTGCAAAACTCGAGACATGAACAAAATCAATTTTAGTTACAGTATCATTTGGTACATGTACTTTTTGTAAATACATACATTCAAATCACTATCCACGCATCGCAAAATTGTTTGACATCATTATGATCATGATGTTTCCAAAAAGTCTATACGGGGCCTGATATACGAATACACTATACATCTCTAGAGTTACACCAGCATAACACCCTACCAACTACCAAGTACCAATAATGAATAAAACAATGTTTACTAACTAATTAAATACAACAAACCTAAAAGACTATCAGGCATTGCTTATTTCAAAAGTGCTTAAATCCTTCTAAATAAGCAGATCCAATAATGTATTTTATGCTTATTTTAAAAGGGCTTATATCCTTCAAAACAACTTGATAAGCATATATACACATTATTAACCAATTCAAGACCCATATATCATTTACAACAACTTAACCAAAATTTCATTAAAAAAACATATACATTTAGTACTAAACTATTAACACAAACACCAAAACATAAACCTTAAAAAAAAACCAAACATTCTACAATCTAACTTTAAACAAAAGAAATTCGTATATTAAAAAACATATGTATATACCATCATTTCGGCGCTTAAAGACGTAACGCTCCATCTGGAAATCACAGTTCTTGGTACCAAGATGAACCTCAGCAGACAACATCATTTGGATGTCTGCTTCCTTTGCTGACAACGCCGCCATGTTTCTTGCTTTTCTCGCCGGAGAATTGATGAGGCTAAAATGTTTTGTGACGGCGAAGATGATATGAAAGAAGGACAACACAAGAATATATTTCCAACCCTAGTGGATTTTATTTTGCCATCTATCATTTCTTAATGGGCCTATATTGGGCTTACTTGGGTTGGATAGACAACATTTTTGGTGCGTTTATTTTTCGCGTTTAATAAAGGTATGAATTTGGTTATGTTTTTGTAAGTAGTGTTTTGAAGCTAACTAGCTTAGAGGTTAGCATTTTACACAAAATGCTTGTTTCGATACAAGTAATTAGCGTTTCTACTTATTCTAAGTGCTCCAAGTCAAAATGCTACTTCTAGAAGCATTTACGAGCAATTAGCATTTTCATTTACAAATTATGACTATACAGTTGTGTTACTGATGCGTGGGGATTGCACCAGGCTTTACCTCTCGAGGGATCTCGAGAAGCTTACAACCCCCACCAGGCAGTGTACCTGATCGATGTAGTATAGTATAATGACAAGTACCGGGAGATTGATCGTTCAGCTAGGAATAGTGTCGCTAGGATTAGAAAACCTAAAGACTATGTCTAGAGATGAGGGATGATTCTTTTTGTATTTTTATATTTTTTAGAAAGCAAGTAAAAATCTCGGGTTTGAAGGATTTGGGCGGAATTAGTTGCAAGTCAACTAACCCAATACTAAAGATGCAATCAAAATAAAATACTAAAATGAAAATAAAACTATATTAAACTAAAGTTGTGAGCAATATGTGGGAGAAATGTGCTTACTTAGATTTCACTACTCCCTAGATATCTTTTACACGTTAATTACTTGTTATAGTTGCGTGGATGACGGATTGTATTCCTTAATACCATTCATGGGGTGGCGTACTTACTTCCCCAATCCTATGAGTGCCTACTTCACTCCTATATCGAGCCTGCTAGAAGCTCCTAACATGGGATCATTAGAATTTACTCATGCATTAAATACAACCAATAAAACCTAGTACACATCGGTTCATGTTTCCTAAGACGTTCAAGCATGTTACACAATGGAGATCTGCCAGTTTTCTTAAGCCTAACATTAAAATCATTCATCCAATACAACCATAAACAAGTAATCAACACATAATTAACATCTAGGTTTCATTAGATCTAAGCAAACACAAGATAAATCTAGCCTAGCATGTTGAAATCAAGACAAGCACAAGATATAGATAACCAACACATAGACATATTGATTGAATTAAAAGAAGACTTACCTTAATATCACATGAAAGGATTCAAGGGTTGAAAACCCTTGAAAAAGCTGTAAAATATGTACAAGGTTCGGCCCTAGGGTTTCTCCACATAAGTTCCTCTTTAATGAATGAAAAATAGAAAACTATATATAGATTTAAGAAGGTGATGGCGTCAAGAACAAATGTCTGACGCCGTCATCTCGCCGCCAAATAATTCCTCGGACTGCCTAGATCTGGATCTGACGCTGTCATGTTATCTCCTTATGCAGGCCGTCATACAATTAACTCTTGACGCTCTAGTTGTGACGCCGTCAGGTTTGTACTGGGTCGTCACCAAATTAACTCTTGACGCCGTCATGCTTTTCTTCTTGACGCCGTCATACACTGTTTCCAGCATGGAAAATTAAGTTTTTGGCGTTTTCTTCACTTTTATGCTCCAAAAACGTCTGAATTGCTTCCTTTTCCAGATTTCTCTCCCAAAGTACCTAAAATCACAAAAGAAATGATTTAGGGTAATATTTGATCAAATAAATTCAATTCCGGGCTTAAATGACCCCCTAAAAGTGGTTCATTTTTCGTCTCATCATATACCCTTACACTTGAGATTTGCTTGTTCTCAAGCAAATGCGCTTTTATTCTAATCAAAATACAAGTTAGGGGTCATTCGACACTAATATAAAAGTAATTACAACAAATAATCGTTCAACTAAAGACCAAAGACAAGCACGGAGGTCATACACTAGCACCTCACAAATAGTGTTTAAATACTCACATCTCTCGGGTGTAATAAAGTATAAATTACAATATGGAAACGGAAGATATCTCTCACTACCTGTCATAACAAAATAGATTACCATAGGCTTGGGAAAGGATCAAACCTCCACCACATGGCGTAAGCACCTAGGATAAACTATCAAAGAGGTCTTTTAAAGGGTTGTAACGTTAGGTATAGGGATATGAAATATACGTTTTTGTTGGATATAGGCAGTCTTTACTGGTGGCGAGTTAACAATCTTGGTTAATTACATGTACAATATGGCGTTGCTAAGCCAAGACTAGACTCGACTTAAGCTAATAAATGAAAAATAACAAAAATATAAAATAAACATAGAATGAAACGGGATGGTAGTCCGTATGTTTTTTCTCTTTACTTTTTCTATTTTTTTCTTTTCTTTTTCTTGATTTTTTCGATTTTTTTTTTTTTTTTTTTTTTTTGCATACACTTACCCTACCATCCAAAATAATACATCATAAGGAGTGAAAATTCCCCTTACATTTGAATTTTTACATACTTTACAATAAACTAATCTAATTACTCGAATTAAGAAAATCAAAACACTTGAAGTACTTTTAAGATTTACGTACATATGGGGGTAATAATATGATGTTCTTCCCCATTACTCCATAAAATAAGTACTTTACCCATGAGTCTCAATCGTCCCAAAACAATATGTACAAGGATATGACTCGACTTAGCAACCATGTAATCAATTAGATAATTAACTTAGAGTTTAACAAATAATAATAATGCACTAAAGATGAGCGCATACACGGAAGGCTAAGGCGATTTGGGTGTACATTTAAGTGGGGTGTAACAAATTATTTCTTTAAGTAAAATGCTTAAAGTTAGAAACGAAAAGATAGGCTCGGAGGGGTGTACTAGGGGTTTCATGTACTAAAAATGAGTACAACGCTAAGGGTGTAGGAAAAATTAGTTGACTTAACTAGCCAAGTAATATGACTTAAATTGTCAAGTAATTATGATACGGGTTTAACACAAGGGTGATCCTAATGCCTCTTATCATTTAGTAAATCCTACCACACGAATGTAGTCTCATTAGCGGTCTCGGGATGCATCACTAATGCAAGTTCTAAAATCTAAATGCTATCGGTACACTCATAAGCACTAATAGTAAATGTTTTTCCTATCAAATCTAAAGGCGAACCTCACATATTTGGGTGGAAAATTTTTCTAAATATAACGGTTATGTGCTAGTCATACAATCTCCTATCCATGAGACGCTTGCTATGGCTCGAGTTTCACTCCTAAATGTTGTAAAAAAATTTAAATTTGGCACTAAAATTGCACTAACAAATATTTCTCATAGTTTTATTACACATCTACGATTAAACAAACAAACTCAAGCGAAAGTGTATCTGTAAGGTATCCTCACTTTACCCTCCCCTTACACTTAAGATGAACATTGTCCCCAATGTTCAAGTAAAGAATGTAAAAGTGAAATAAGTAAAAAGAATGAAATCAAATACTCCTCTGATTCGCTCGGTATGGATAATAAGGTGGTCAGGTTAAATCTTCCTCCAAGAAAATGAACAATCAAAGCTTCCCTTCCAGAATACAAATCATCTTCTTGTCATACATAACCTGTAAATCCTGAGAAAATAAACAAGGCAACCTCGCATAAAATCGGCGGCAATCTACATATGTTATTAAATCCTATAAAACAAAGTAAGATATAATGCTTGTGGAATGATGTTTGCAGATTTCTTGGAGATTATAAAACTAATAATTCAACAAAAACTTTAAGACTCCGTTAGAAAAACAAAACCGGTAAAATTTCCAGATTTTTACACGTGACGCCGTCAAGAGTAAACTCATGACGCCGTCAGAAGTGACCTGCAGAAATTCTTATGTTAAGTTTCCGGAAAATTTCTGGAAAAACTTCATCCTACTTCCTGGGAAATCCTGCAAAACATCATTATGACTCGATACAAGCATTTGACTCTAACAAATATGAATATACATGTTCATTTAATATTGTGGAGAATCATGATCGGTGTGTTTCTTAAAAAGCATATTTGGGGTTTCCCTTAACACTTATCTTTAGCAAAAATACCTTTTGGTGAAGTTAAGACTAGGCCAAAACAACAAAATAAAGTATTTCCACTATTTAGTTTTGAAACATGATCTACCAACAATAAAAATAAAACATGCATACGGAAGCAAATAACAAACAAACAAAATAAAATCACACAAAATCATGGGTTGCCTCCCAAGTAGCGCTTTTCTTTATTTACCAGTCTTTAGCTAGACTCAAGGTCATGGGTTACTAAGTGACCTCATCGTCAAACGTTACATCTTCCTCACCAATCATTTCATTATTATTTTCTTGATAATGTTTTACACGTTGTATGTTAACAGTAAATTCTCTACCTTCATCGTCTAATAACACAACGGCTCCAGTTTTAGAGGAACTTTTCACCGTAAATGGTCCATACCATCTAGACTTGAGTTTCCCTGGAAATAATCTTAACCGTGAATTGTACAATAGGACTTTGTCCCCATCTGAAAATTCCTTGGGTTTCTTAATTCTTTGGTCATGCCATCTTTTTGCCCTTTCTTTATATGTAATGGAAGACTCATAGGCTTCTAATCTAAGCTCATCAAGCTCGTGTAATTGCAAGAACCTATTGGTTCCGGCAATTGTATAATCTAAGTTACATGCCTTAAGCGCCCAATAAGCCTTATGTTCTAATTCTACTGGCAAGTGACATGCCTTACCATACACCATGCGAAACGGGGTCGTTCCAATAGGTGTCTTGTAGGCGGTTCGGAATGCCCATAAGGCTTCGTCAAGTTTAAATGACCAGTCTTTTCTATTCTGACTAACCGTTTTTTCAAGTATTCTTTTAATAGCCCTGTTTGTGTTTTCGACCTGGCCATTGGTTTATGGATGATAGGCGGTGGAAAATCGATGGGATACTCCATACCTCCTCATGACCTTTTCCATTTGCGCATTACAAAAGTGGGTCCCCCTATCACTGATGAGGGCTTTAGGAATCCCGAATCTAGCGAAAAGCCTTTTCAGAAAATGAATAACTACCCTGGCATCGTTGGTCCTAAGGGCTTGTGCCTCTACCCATTTTGAAACATAATCTATGGCGACTAAAATGTATTCGTTCCCCCTTGAAGATGGAAAGGGTCCCATGAAGTCAATTCCCCAGATATCGAAGACCTCACATACTTGTATAAAATTCTGAGGCACTTCATCCCTATGTGATATGTTCCCGGCTCTTTGACATGCATCGCATGCCTGTACCATTTCTTTGACATCACGGAAAATTGTGGGCCAACAGAATCCCGCGTCGAAAATCTTTTGGGCGGTGGTGCTTATCCCATGATGCCCTCCAGAGGGACCAAAGTGACATTCCCTCATAATCTTCACTGCCTCACTTTCCAAAACACAACGTCTTATTATTTGGTCAGGACACCTTCGGAATAAAAATGGTTCATCCCAGAAGTAATATTTTAACTGAGAAAAGAACCTTTTTCTTTCGTACTTAGTCAGGTGTTCTGGAACGAGTCTGCTTGCGAGATAGTTGGCAAAATCGGCGTACCAAGGCTCCGAATCAATCATTGACATGAGTTGTTCGTCAGGAAATGAATCCCTAATCTCACACCTATCGTGCTCATCCAAGGGGTTTTCAAGACGAGATAGATGATCAGCGGCCAGATTTTCTGCCCCCCTCTTATCACGAATCTCAACATCGAATTCTTGTAACAACAAGATCTACCAAATTAGTCGTGGCATAGCATCCTGCTTAGAAAAAAGATATCGAAGAGCCGAGTGATCAATGAAAACGACTGTCTTTTAAAGGACAAGATATTTCCGGAATTTGTCGAATGCGAACACTACGGCTAACAATTCCTTTTCGGTGGTGGAGTAATTCTCTTGAGCGGGATTCATGGTTTTGTTAGCGTAGTAAATAGGTTGGAATAGCTTGTCACGCCGTTGGCCCAATACAGCCCCGACAGCGAAATCGCTAGCGTCACACATGATTTTAAACGGTAACTCCCAGTTGGGTGTAATCATGATTGGAGCTTGTGTGAGCTCCTTTTTTAAGAGATCGAATGCATCCTTGCATTCTTGGGAGAAATCGAATGGAGCATCCTTCATGAGCAATTGAGTCATTGGCCGAGCTATTTTGGAGAAGTCTTTGATGAATCTCCGATAAAACCCGGCGTGCCCCAAGAAGCTGCGTATTGCTTTAACAGTCGTGGGGTATGGTAACTTAGATATAGCTTCAAATTTAGCTTGGTCCACCTCTATCCCATTCCCTGATATCTTATGCCCTAACACAATCCCTTCTTTCACCATGAAATGACACTTTTCCCAGTTTAACACCAAGTTGGTTTCCTCACAGCGTTTAAGCATTTTTTCTAGATTAGCAAGACAGCGGTCGAAGGAGTTCCCGAAGACCGAAAAGTCAACCATGAACACTTCCATGTTGTCTTCCATGAGTTCGTGAAAGATTGCAGTCATGCATCGTTGAAAAGTGGCAGGGGCATTACATAGCCCAAACGGCATTCTTTTGTAGGCGAACGTTCCATAAGGGCAAGTAAATGTGGTATTTTCTTGGTCCTCAGGTGCTATGGGAATTTGAAAATACCATGAGAATCCATCCAAGAAGCAATAGTACTTGTTCCCAGACAACCTCTCTAACATTTGGTCAATGAATGGTAAGGGAAAGTGATCTTTCCTCGTGGCATCGTTGAGCTTCTATAATCAATGCATACCCGCCATCCAGTAACTGTTCTCTGGGGTACCATCTCACCCTTGTCATTCTTAACTACAATCATTCCACCCTTCTTAGGGACAACCTGTACAGGACTAACCCATGGGCTATCCGAGATTGGGTAGATCAATCCTGCATCCAGAAGTTTGATGACTTCTTTCTTTACCACTTCCTTAATGTTGGGCTTCACCCGCCTCTGGGGTTGCACGGTAGGTTTATAATCTTCTTCCATGAGAATCTTATGTGTGCAAAAAGTTGAGTCAATCCCGTTAATGTCGGCTACACTCCATGCAAGCACTCCCTTATATTTCTTTAGGACCTCTAAGAGTTTACCTTTTTGTTCATGTTCGAGGGAAGAGCTTATGATAACCGGCAGTTGGTCCTCTCCCTGAAGAAAGGCATACTCTAAATGGTTAGGAAGTTCCTTAAGATCTAACTTAGGAGGTTCGATAATAGAAGGCTTAAGCTTGTTTTCGGGCTTTCGGAGCTCGAGATGTTCCGTGGCCTCTTGTCTAGGGTAGAATGAGACTGCACCAACATCCTCCATCTTTTCCACCTCTAGCAAAGGCAGAAAACTCTCATCCCGTAACCAGCCTTCCTCGATTTGTTCATCAACACAGCTATCAATGACATCTGTGAGTTCATCGACCTCCCCAATGAAATAGAGCCGGTTAGCTGCTTCGAGAGAGAGATCCATAGAGTCTTTAATGTCGAAGGTTGTGCTATCGGTTCCCACTCGTAAGGTTAACTTGCCGTCATAAACATCAATGACTGCACGAGCGGTAGCAAGAAATGGTCTCCCTAAGATGATGGGTACCAAGTCATCCTCCTCCATCTCTAAGATTACGAAGTTGACCGGGAATTTGAATTTCCCAACTTTGACTAGCACATTCTCGCATATCCCTACGGGGTACTTGACCGATCTATCGGCTAGTTGGATGTTCATACGGGTAGGCTTTAATCCAGAGTATCCTAATTTAAGGAACATAGAGTGAGGCATGAGATTGATACTCGCCCCCAAATCGGCAAGAGCATTCTTTATTGATAGAGATCCTATGGAGCAAGGCAAGGTGAAGCTTCCTGGATCGTCTACCTTTTTTGGTAGCCTTCGATGGGTCACCACCGAACATTCTTCCCCCAGGGTCACAAGACCCTCGAGTTTCTTTCGGTTAGCGAGTAGTTTTTTAAAGTACGCGCTATACTTCGGCATGTGATAGCAAGCATCAAGGAGGGGTATGGTGACTACTGAGTCTTTTAGATATGACAAGAATCTCTTATTATCATTCTCAGTTTTCTGATTTTTTAATCGGGATGGGAATGGGATTCTCACAGGTTGGTAAGGTGGGGTTGATGGGGAAGGGGTCGTCAAGGGAGGTTGGTTGGGAGTCTCGCTGCCCACATCCTCCTCCTCCTCGCGAGGCTTGTTTGGATCGGGAGTGATGGGGGACGAGCTCGGGTAAGGGGGGTCCTTGGTTGTTGTTCCAGCTCGAGTGGTTATCGCGAGCATGGGGTCTTTTTTAATACTGACGGCATTTCAAGGTTATCGAGGGCTGAGTTGAGCTTGTTGAACAATTCTCCAATGTCATTCTGCTGCTCGTCAACAAGTTCATTAAAACCTTTTAATTGTAAGCCTTTTTCTTGAGTGAAGTGACCAAGGTCATCTTCAAAAGTGCTCCTGATTTCGAATTCAGGACCTTCCTTTCCTTATTTTCTTTTTACCAGATTCCCCCAGAGGGTATAATCGTCATTTTGGTAAAAAGGCAAAAGGGAGGGATCAGCATAGATGTCACCTCCTGACAAGCATGCATGTTCAGTAGTGATTTCTCCTCCGCATTCCTCTACCTCATGCAGGCCCCCATAGTAGTCGCAGATCAAGTAAGGATTTGAAAGTTGTTTAGGTAACTGCGACCCAGCTGGGTACTCCATTCTTTTGTGAATTTTTCTTAACCGATCTGAAGTGATTTCAGAAATGCTGACAGTCGACTCAGGTTCATCCCAAGTGTCATCCTGGTCTTGAGCATATTCTTCAATCCTATCCCATCCTTCTTCGGCACTAAGATTGGCTAACCTCCCTTTTCTAGATTGGTTGATCCCGTTCCGATCATTAGATGAGACATTGTCGTAGAAGATTTGGAGCAAAAGCCAAAGTTCGATGCCATGATGGGGAACTTGTCTTATTAAATCCTTAAATCTAATCCACGATTTATGGAAGGGTTCGTCCTTCCCTTTTCGGAAACAGAGATCCTATCTCTAAACACTGAGGTTTTTCCAGGTGGAAAGAACTTCTCATAGAACTTGGATATGAGTTGCTCCCATGTGAAAATAGATTCAGAAGGGAGTTTATCATACCATTCTTGGGCTTTTTCATAGAGGGTGAAAGGAAAGAATCGTAATCGGGATGTGTCTCTAGTAGCCCCATCCGTATGGAGGGTGTCTACTATTTTCAAGAAGTCTTTAATGTGTTGAATTGGATCTTCCTCATCTAATCCACAAAACTTACACACACTTTGAACAAGCCAAACATCGGTCGCATGCAAGACCTCATTGGTGTGTTCGTTTGGGTAGACAATGGCATTTGAGAAGCCACGAGAGTTTGGGGAGGAGTAGTCCTTAAGGCGCTTAGGAGTAGAAGTTGCGGGGGTACTCATCTCGTTGTTGGGTTTGGAGCTAGGGGTTGTAAGGTGATTTTCTGAATTTTCTTCAGAAAGGGGTGCATCAAAATCGATGGCAACGCTAGATGGTTCAGGAGTTGAGTGAGATCGTCTTAACCTACGCATTTCTCTTTCGGGTTCTGCATAAGGCAAGACAAGGTTTCTAGTGGAGCTACGACTCCTAGTGATCCTAAGGTTAGAGAATTCGTCGGTTGCCATAATGGCGGATGGTAGAGAGGTACAAACAAAAACACGAAGAATTAAGATAGACTAAAGAGAACCTAAAAATAAAAATAAAATGTTACTAGAAAGGAATCTAGCAAGTAGACATAATAAACAGAGATTCTAACCTAGACAATAACTATTCCCCGGCAGCGGCGCCAAAAACTTGATGCGTGGGGATTGCACCAGGCTTTACCTCTCGAGGGATCTCGAGAAGCTTACAACCCCCACCAGGCAGTGTACCTGATCGATGTAGTATAGTATAATGACAAGTACCGGGGGATTGATCGTTCAGCTAGGAATAGTGTCGCTAGGATTAGAAAACCTAAAGACTAGGTCTAGAGATGAGGGATGATTCTTTTTGTATTTTTATATTTCTTAGAAAGCAAGTAAAAATCTCGAGTTTGAAGGATTTGGGCGGAATTAGTTGCTAGTCAACTAACCTAATACTAAAGATGCAATCAAAATAAAATACTAAAATGAAAATAAAACTATATTAAACTAAAGTTGTGAGCAATATGTGGGAGAAATGTGTTTACTTAGATTTCACTACTCCCTAGATATCTTTTACACGTTAATTACTTGTTATAGTTGCGTGGATGACGTATTGTATTCCTTAATACCATTCATGGGGTGGCGTACTTACTTCCTCAATCCTATGAGTGCCTACTTCACTCCTATGTCGAGCCTGCTAGAAGCTCCTAACATGGGATCATTAGAATTTACTCATGCATTAAATACAACCAATAAAACCTAGTACACATCGGTTCATGTTTCCTAAGACGTTCAAGCATGTTACACAATGGATATCTGCCAGTTTTCTTAAGCCTAACATTGAAATCATTCATCCAATACAACCATAAACAAGTAATCAACACATAATTAACATATAGGTTTCATTAGATCTAAGCAAACACAAGATAAATCTAGCCTAGCATGTTGAAATCAAGACAAGCACAAGATATAGACAACCAACACATAGACATATTGATTGAATTAAAAGAAGACTTATCTTAATAGCACATGAAAGGATTCAAGGGTTGAAAACCCTTGAAAAAGCTGTAAAATACGTACAAGGTTCGGCCCTAGGGTTTCTCCACATAAGTTCCTATTTAATGAATGAAAAATAGAAAAATATATATAGATTTAAGAAGGTGACGGCGTCAAGAACAAATGTCTGATGCCGTCATCTCGCCGCCAAATAGTTCCTCGTACTCCCTAGATCTGGATCTGACGCCGTCATGTTATCTCCTTATGCAGGCCGTCATACAATTAACTCTTGACGCTCTAGTTGTGACGCCGTCAGGTTTGTACTGGGTCGTCACCAAATTAACTCTTGACACCGTCATGCTTTTCTTCTTGACGCCAATGTTCTGAAAGGCTCAAGGCGCACTAAGGCGCAAAAGGGGTCAAAGAGCCTCGAGTCGAGGCGCAAACCAAGGCGCGGGATTCATAAATATGAGGCGCACTATACATTTAGGTTTTTTTATAACATATGTGACAACTTATGCTGCTTAAATAACACAAAATTATCAATATTCAATGCATAATGCCACTTAATAGTTATTACATTGCATTTAAACCCAAAATATTAAGCAGGCAACGTATCAAAATCCATGAACTACCCTAAATTCCTGAATACACATTACAATATATGAGTTTATGACTTATAAAATTTAACAAATTACCATGTATCAAACTATCAACTATCAACAACAAAAAAACTATGTTTGTTTGGTAACACTTAACACTAAAGAAACAGCATTTGTATCTGTTAATAAGCTAGTATTCTTAGTCATTAGATTACAAAAAAACATAGTTCTTTGTTGATTGTGTGTTTTATTTATTTTCTAAAATATCAGGGTTATTAGATAATTTATAACTTAAAGGGCCAAATGTATATAACATGTAAGCCCAAAATGTATCTTACTAGTAAGAAAAAAAGGCCAAAACCCCGTTACATCTTCTAGGCGCACAAATCCCCAAGGCGCTAAAGCGCAAAAATCCCCAAGGCGCTGCGATTTTTACGGGATTCATGCATGTCGTGAGCCTCGATCTAAAAAAATCCCAAAGGCTGGAGCCTCATGGGATTTAGGGAGTAGGCGCACCTTAGGCGCGATTTTTAAAACTATGCTTGACGCCGTCATACACTGTTTCCAGCATGGAAAATTAAGTCTTTGGCGTTTTCTTCACTTTTATGCTCCAAAAACGTCCGAATAGCTTCCTTTTCCATATTTCTCTCCCAAAGTACCTAAAATCACAAAAGGAACGATTTAGGGTAATATCTGATCAAATAAATTCAATTCCGGGCTTAAATGACCCCCTAAAAGTGGTTCATTTTTCGCCTCATCAGTTACTAAACGTTTTATCAAAACAAACAGTTATTACTTCCTGCTACCGTTTTTCGCTACTACTTACTGCTACTGTTTCTGCTACCACTATCTTCGCCAAACATATCTTGGATGCGCGTATTTAGCTTTTTGATTTTGTTTAGACACATTTACCATGAAGATAAATGTTTAGCTTTTTAAGTTGTTTTCTACTTTATAATTGTATGTATAGTTGTGTAACTAAACATTACCATAAAACAAAGGGATACTTTTGTTAGTTTTTCAAACACAGTGGAAGTGTTATTTGGTACAGTTTTCACCTTTTCGGTATTCTCAAGTTGTTCCGATCTTGTTCTTGTAAGTTGAGAACTTGTGTTGGTTGAATAAAAAGCTGAAATTGAACTGTATTTAAACTTTGAGTAATTTTTTATGTGTTTTGAGTTTGTTAGTTATAAACGAGCGGGGGACTAACGGTGCAATTTCTAGCTAACCTGAGGGACTAAAAGTGAAAATCCTTAGCTACAGTACATGCACTATTCCCCACTGTTTGGTACTGTAGTAGCCACTGTAGCAAGGTATTTTTCAGTTTTAGTCCCTTAACGGACGTTCTGTTGCAATGTTAGTCCTTAGGGACTAACGGTGGAAAAATAGTTAACGTTAGGGGCTGTTTCTGTTTATTATTTGCACAGAAACAGCCCCACAACCCCTGAAGTTACTGGTCCATTGCAAATTTAATCCACGTCTGTTTGTTAACGGTTGTTAAAGACTAACTTCGCAATTGATCATTAACCTCGGGGACTAAAATGGGCAAACGCGAAACTTGCGTGGGTACTGTTGCTACAGTAACCATTTTGCCTTTTAGAATATATTATAATGTGAAATGTATGGAGTACAAACATGTGCTTGGAGTTTAAATTAAATGAATAAAACCAGAAAGACGATTTCTTAGTTTGGCCAAGATTTTATTTCAAATTGTATATACAAATTGGTATAATAATGATAAAATAACAATAACGTAAAATATAATGCAGTTGAAATAAATCTTTGATAACTTGATCTAAGCTTATGTAAGGGTTCAACAATTCGAAGTGGAAGATCGCAATTTAGATGAACATTTTAACAAAATCATTATTATAAGTGTCCGCCTAAATCGTTAGACAATACTTTTAATCAACTGCACAATAATATTCGAGTCACAACATACAGTTAACAATCAACAAGTTAAGGGAGATGGTAATAATATCCCTGCTAATGTGCTACTCAACATACAATAATACTGCCAGTTAACTTGCTTCACTCAACTCATCAATGTTATTTTGGCAAATAGCAGTGTTAAGTGTACCTATTTTAATTTAAACCCCATTTTACATGCAACCAAGCTTCCTTACATAACTTATAAAGTCATTACGATTGGATTTAAACAATGTTATGTTGGCATAACATACATACTTACACCTCTAAACACACAATGAACACGACTAGAAAAAAAAAAAAAAAAAAAAAAAACATTGTATACTTTTATGTTAAAATCAGGTATTTTTTCACGTAAATATGCAACTACCATGTACAATGGATGAGCTTCTTGCATTTAAGCCATAAAATGGCCTACAACATATTTCATGTATATGTATAGGACGCGAGTAGGAACACAAAAAACTAACTTTAAGATTCATCGTATAGAAAAACAAATAACGTTGGGGGTTCTCCAATTACATAGAAAACAAAGAAAGAAATGTAGAGTATGTGGAAAACTAGAAGGGGGGGGGGTTGAATAGTTTTATGTCCTTTTTAAATTTATTTCCAAAATATTTTGTAGGTTATAAAAACTTTCGATTCGATCTTAAGTGAGTTCAAGCAACAACCAATATAAGCAAGTCTAAACTAATATTGAAAGTATTGAAATGTAATGAAGAAAAGATAGAGTTAGAAAGATCAAACCACAACACGTGAATTTATAGTGGTTCGGCTACAAGGACACCTTCCTTGCCCTACTCCATTCCCCGAGTACCACACTCGAGAGTTTTCTTCACTATGTCAACAAACTCCTTATGGTGGAGAAACCTTACACACCTTGGCTTACACAAGTTAACGACACTAAGCTAAATGTCGAGTTCTAATCGTAGCTAGAACCAATCTCACACCAAATATCACACCACGTGATCTTCACACCTTAATCACACCTTCACACCTTCTTCAAGACTTCACACCGTCTTCACACCTTGTCAATCTTCACACCTTCTTCTATGCACAACTAAGTCACAACTACTAAACTAGTTTACAACACACCAAGATTCTACAATCAACAAATATACACAACACCTTTACAAATAACTATCACTAGTACTATATGAAACTAGCTATACACAACACCACTACTATAAGATGGATGTAGAGAAGTGTTCTTCTTCTTGCACTTGAATGGATGAAGCTTTGGATCATTTGGAAACAAAGACTTATGAAATATATGATCAAAGGATTTTAGATCTAGAGAAGAAGATTGGATCAGAAAGTTTATAGTGCAAAAAGGTGAGAAAAATATGTGAAATGATCCAATATTTATAGGGCCAGATTTTACTGTTCGGGAGCGTGCCGGTCCCCTTAATTGTAGGCCGGTCCCCTTAATGATTAAGGGGGCCGCCTAGTAAAATTAAGGGGGCCGCCCTCCTGAATGTTCCAAAAGTTTTTCTGGATAAAATTTGCCCTTTTTGGTTGGAAATTTGAAATCATATTTTTGTGGTTTAATAAAGCTTTGCCAAAAATGATTTACAAATATATATAAAATGTTAAAATCATTTTATATAATGTTATATATTAATATAAAATTTCCTTTGATCATGTAATGCATAAGTTACTAAGTTTATGCATACCTTGAGTGATATAAGATGTAGAGGTAAATATTTGTCACCAAATACTTGTTTATGTCTTATTCTTGACTTAATTTGATTTAAGTTTTGTGATTATCAAAACATAGGTTTATTGAGAAATATTAATAACATTCACAAACATTATTTATATCAACAATCTCCGCCTTTTTGATGATTACAAAACTTAAACTCATTAACTCAAAAATTAGTTTTTAAACAAGTATTTTAGTGAGTTTATATGTACTTCTCCCCCTTTTTGTAACATCAAAAAGGTTAAGCCGACAAGTTTTCATTCGTGAAAAATTTGACGGGTAGAAACTCCCCCTTGATGTGTACTCCCCCTCGTTTGGGGGCACCAAGAGAACGAGCTATGAAATGCTTGCAAAACAAAAATATTAGAAGCACAAGTATAAACATGCACACAAATATAATGTAATAAGGAAAGAAAGAAGCATTCATATTAGAGCAATGGTTGTGTCAAGACACAACAATACAAGTACAAAAACTAACAACATAATAGCAAATACATAAGCCAATTAATCAAGAAAGATACATCATCATGCAAAAGTACATGGACTTCATAGAGCTTGCAAGCAAAAGGGGTGGCAAAGACTTTATTTATTAAGCATATCAAATGCTTAATTTGGAGAGCATGATGGTGATGGTGGAGGAGTGAATGAGAATTGTGGTGGAGGAATTATAGGAGAGGATGGTGGAGTTGGAGGTGGTGGTGGGTTGGTAAGCAAATGTTCAATATATGAAAACATATATTGAATTTCATCTTTAAGGCCAAAGATGATGGTTCGGTTGTGGATACAACAAAGGCAAGTATCACCATGTGATTCAAGCATCCTCCAAGGTACGGGATTGGCAAAGTATGGTGGTGTAGTTTGTGGAGATGAGAGTTGAGTATCAAGTGGTGTTATTGGTGAAAGTGAGATTGTAAGATGGGTGGATATAGGTTCTTGTGTGGGAAGTGGTGATGATACTTGTGGTGACAAGTGTGAATTGATGTAGTCATTGATTGATGAGGTTGAGGGTAAGGATGATGAAGAAGTTCCATGAGTGGAAGGTGTTTTAGATGGTGCATTGGGTGCACTTGGGGATGAGCATTTTGGGGGGAGGTGATGGTGTTTTGTTGTCTTCATTTGTTAAGTCAATGAAGAGTTGTTTTGGGGGGATGACCACAAGTTTTTGTTTCTTGAAGGTTTTGGAGTTTGAGGTGCTGGGAGGAGTCATGATGATTAAGATGGTGAGTGATAAGATGAAGAATGGTGATTGTGGAGGGAATTTATAGTATGGAAGTATGTGATTTAGGTATGTATTTGAAATGGTTGAATGAGATTCTAAAATCAGTTGGGTTAAAATGGGAAATGATAGCTGAAACTAGAGAAAGGGTTCACAAGATGCAAAAGAAAACAGTGAATCCAGTTCCAGATGGCCGGTCCCCTTAATTGTATGCCGGCCCCCTTAATCATTAAGGGGACCGCCTAGGGAATTAAGGGGGCCGCCCATCTGGTGTTTTCCCAGACGACCAGAAACCTAAAATTTGCAGAATTTGGCCATTTTTCAAGTTTGTTTTTCCAGCAAGCTCTATTAGAATCATATGCACTAGGAATGATGATATATAAACATATATGTATAACCAAATTTTGCATACAAATTGACATATTATAATCCATATGAAAAGAGAAACATAGCATATCATATAATTAAGATTGGAGCATGATAATTATTCAAAGACTAAAAATCATCCAAGAGATAAACATGAGCTAACACAAGTACTTCCGAACACGTCGGACAAATATTAAGCCATACATATGTCAAATAGAAACAAATAATAACAAGTAGCAATACATCAATAGTTCCTACTTCTTTTTCTTCTCAAGCATCTTCCTAAACATCTTTCCCACAGATTTGAAGCCTCCTCGCATCTCTTCATGCATTTGTTGTTGTTGATTGATGATGGAGGTTTGGCGAGTGAAGAGAAGTTCATCGGTACGTTCGTGAGGAAGAGGAACTGAATAATCGGAGTAATCAAGATCAGGAAGATCATCAACAAAGGTCGTGGGGGATGGAGTACTAACACGTGAGGTGTTTTCCTCCTCATCATCATCGTCATCACGATGAGATGTAGAACCACGAGGCCTAGAATACAAAGGAACACGAGATTTTCCTTTGTCACTACGAGGACGGCGAGTACGAACACGAGTAAGTTGGTTCAAAGTAGGAAGGATATGAACGTAGTAGTCTCTTTGAAGATGTGGGTAATGTTCCATCACATAACGGTAAAGTCATGTGAGAAACATACCGTAAGGAAGATTGGCATTTGGGGTGTTTTTGGCGGACATGATTCGATGAACAAAAAGATAAGCCAAATTGTATTGCTCTTCAGCAATAACACAATAAAGCATGTGGGCAATGCTCGCCGTGACATGATCACGATGACCACCAGTACCAAACGCATTCTCTCGAATGAGTTCTTCCCACTTCTTCATATCTTGGCTTAGCTCTCTGAGGAGGATTTGATTGGCATGAATATCGACATTCTTCGACTTGATTACTTGACTAGTCGTACGACGTTCTAGTTCAAGCATTCGACGAATGTCTTCAGGACTAGGAATCTCAGAATAGTAGGGACCATCCTGAGGACGATTTCTTTCAAGAGTGGAAAGATCCCATTCATTTGAGAAAACGGCTTGGCCTTTGAATGGGATTCTAAGAATTTGCCCAAATTGAGCAAGAGTAAGAGTGATAAATTGATTTTGAATCATGAAGGAAATGAGGAGATGACCATAGGGATTGGTTTGCACCATCACTTGGCTATAGAAGTCGAGGATAAAACGAGGAATGATAGGTTCATTGATTTGGAAAAGACATTCAAAACGAATATTGGTGAACATTCGTTCGGTTTGATCATTTTCATAGAAAGATGGATCGACAATTCGTCCTTCGTGAATGTTTCTATTTTTCAATAGGACGATAGAAACATGCAACTGAAGGAGACATGCCGGGAGTAGAAGAGACATTTGGAATGTATTGTTTGGTTTTGGAGACATCACCAACCGTGGTCTTAGGCATTTTCACCTAAACAATATAACAACAAAAATAAAATTAATATAAAAACAACTATTATGCATATGTTATATATTTATATAATTATATGCACTATATGTGGAACGAAATTCTACTTCGACACAAAAAAAAATATTCAATGAAGTAGTTTCATGATGTTCCTTTTATTTTGATTTTAAACTCGTTTAGAATGTATAATATCAAAAGGGTATGATATCATAATTCATTTCGAAATAAAGCTAGATATATATTAGATTATATATCTTCCATTTCGTAAGAGTTTGACACAACATAAGCTTGTTTAAAAGATTGAAATGCGAATTTTAGTTTTCAAAAATATCATTTTAAAGATAAACCAAACGCTCCCTTAACTAGATAACAATATCCTAAAAATATCAATATATATATTGATTATATATCTTGATGACCTCTATTGATTCTAGTATTATTAACAAAACTTATAAGCTAGTTTTAGGTTTCAAATATCTTCATATAGTTATGGTTTATTCATGAACCAAACGCCCATGTTGTCTTCATGAACCATTTAACAACAACTTGAAAAGTATGTTTTGATTGTTTAGAGTGTTAAAACAATGTAATGTAGTAAGTTTTACATGGTTTTTAAGAGTTATATCAACAATGTGCCTTTTGAAAAATAAAATTCGACTAGGGTTTATGGGCGATTAATGATTTTGACTAGATGATATGTTATACTAATTTTGAGTTGCAAAACATCATCCTAATCCTATGGGGAGCATTTGGTAGTTCAATTTCTAGCTTCAATAACACTTAAAATCGAATTAAAATGAATTTTAATAAAATGCATAATTATTGATTAGACACCAAATCGAATGACATGTGATGAAATGCATGTTGGAAAACTTACAAAAGATGTTGTTATATGTTTGGTTGATGTTTGCCCCTTGCGAAATAACCCCGGATTGGGGATTTGGTGAAGGATTTTGGTGGTTTTGGAGGTTTAGTTTCGTTCACAGCAGTATATGGGAAGAGGTGAGTGAGTAAATGGAGTGTTTGGAAATGGAATTAAGGAGGAAAACGATTTTGGAAGTGTCAGATGGCCGGCCCCCTTAAACATTAAGGGGACCGCCCTCGATAACAAGCCGGTCCCCTTAATCATTAAGGGGGCCGCCTTTGAAACTTTCCAAATTTCGCGGAATTCGTTTCTGGAACAAAAATATTTATACGTATATAATTAGATTTATAATATATCAAAAATACGTAAACGTCTATTGGCACGATGATAAAATTCTTAACAATTTTTAATTACTGTTTCGATAATTAAAATATACCTTTGACAATTTTTGGATAAAATGATCAAAGTGTTAAGTTGATGAAGGGTTTGAGGTGTGTTCGGGAATATGTGAATAAGTGTATATATATATATATATATATATATATATATATATATATATATATATATATATATTGTTTATATATAAGTATAAATGTGATTGAAAGATGGGTTGATGAGTGAGATTTGAAGGATAGTAGCGGAGATAGGATATAGTTGGCGAGAGGAGTTTGTTTCATCCATAGTGTTCACGTGCGAAGGCGTTCTTGCATTATAAAAGTCCACTTGACTCATATCCCTTCATCATCATGAGTCTCCTAAAAGAGGACTTACTAGAATAACGTGAGGGGGGAAAGAAAGGGTTCGATAAAGAACGATTTCTTGGAGTTCTAGAAAGTCAACAAATGACGTATCTAGGTTATGTACAAGTGAATATATATATATATATATATATATATATATATATATATATATTTAATATATTACATATAATAGTATATATATGTATATATATAAGTATATATGTGATTCTACCAAATATAAGACAATAACAAATTATATCTAAATAATTGACGAAATCAAACAATGCATTTTTATCTAAGCATGGCAATGAGCTGTGAAAGAATGGCGTACCCGGTGGTCTTCAAAAGAAATCTTCAACATCATCAAGATGAAATATAGACTTTGAAAAAGTCTATGTTGAGAGAAAAACCAAGATTGCCTCAAGGAATGTTCGTCTAGCCATTTGATCTCCATTGTCCTTTTGGTCCAAAGTTGTTTGGTCCAAACATGTTTAACATTTGACTCGGGTGCATGAAAGGTGGTAGAATGCCCCAAGGATTGTAGCTTTGTTGGTAGTTTCACATTTGATTACTATTGTTATTATAGTTTTGTCTATTTTGATTTCTTCTTGGTTGAGGTGTTTTAGACCTAGGATGAGAAATATTTGGTTTTCTAGGTGGTGGAGTTTTAGATCTTATTTTGGTTTTAGAAGTTCCTACTTCGGTCTTTAAAGACGGTTTATAAAAATCTTTAACTTCTTCATCGTTGGCAAGAGGTATTTTCTTATCATTAATAAGTATATACTTAGGATTAGATTTTAAAGGTTTTTGTTTGTTGAGTTCACTTTCAAATTTTACATTTTTAATCTCGCTTGTTGAAGCCTCATTTGAATTAAATCCTAAGCCGGTTTTGTCTCCGGATGTTCTTTGAATACTTATTATTTTACTAAGTGATTGACTAGTACTACTATTTTCAAATTTTTCAAGTTTGCGAATTTCTTCCCTAAGTATTTCGTTTTCACCTTTAAGCTCTTGACATGATTTACATTCTTCAAAAATTTCTTTACCTTTTTCTAGTTGATGTATTTTAATTTTTAGTTCAAGTACTTCACTTTCTAATTGATTGTTAATGTATTTTAGTGATTTGTTTTTGGCCATTACTAGTTGTCCTAATTTGCATAGTTTAACATATTCATTATCTAGATCTTTTTCATCTAATGATATACTTTCATCACTAAAATATTCGGTTTTGGAACGTACCTCATTTGGTGTATTTGCCATGAGACATTTTTCTTCCTTTGTCGTTTCATTCTCATCATCATCACTATCACTCCAAGCACCTCCAACAAATGCTCTTTGATTTTGATCTCTTGTCATCATTGGACATTTTCCAATAAGGTGATTTGGATCTCCACACTTGAAACACTTTCTTTCAATCTTGTTGTTCTTGTCATCTTTACTCTTTTGAAATGTTTTCTTTTCATCATATGGTTGTCTTACGAATCTTCCTCACCTTTTGAAGAATTTCTTGAAATCTCTTACGGCCATGGCGTATTCTTCGTCATCACTTTTGGAAGATGAGCTATCTTCGATACTAGATTCCTTTCTAGCTTTCAAGGCGATTGACTTGCTTTGCTCTCATTTTTCCTTGACCATTTCGGAGTCCTTCTTAATGATGACTTTGTAGACTTTTAGATTTCCAATTAATTCGTCAAGTTGCAAAGTTGACAAATTCTTCGATTCTTCAATAGCCGTCACTTTAGCTCGCCATTTTGGATGAAGAGCCCTAAGAAACTTCCTAACAAAATTCTTACTAGAAAAATTCTCATCAAGTGCTTTTTAACTTGTGATGATAGTGTTAAATCTAGCAAAAGCATTGTCAATTGATTCCTCTTCCGGAATCGTGAATTGCTCGTATTGTTGAACAAGTAGATCTATCTTATTATCTTTGACTTGACTATTACCTTGGTGAGTTATTAGTAAAGAGTTCCAAATTTCTTTTGCGGTTTCACACATAAAGATCCTTTCGTACTCTTTACGTGGTAGCGCATTATAAATAACCATTTTTGCTTCATTATTTTTAGCAAGTTTTCTTTTTAAATCATCATTTTGTTTTTCAAAAGGTACGATTTCATCTTTCTTAGTTTTCGGGTTATTTTGAATAGGTAAAAAATCACCATTAGTAATAACATGCCAAAGATCTAGATCTTTTGACTTCACATAAGTTTCGAATCGATTTTTCCAATATAAAAATCCATCACTTTCAAATAGTGGTGGTCTTTGCATAGATTGCCCTTCTAAATATTTTTCAGATTTCATAGATCGTTACAAGTTTTAAAATACAATATATTTTAAAGATCTTGCTAGACCTGGCTCCTGATACCAATTGTGAAAAACTAGAAGGGGGGTTGAATAGTTTTATGTCCTTTTTAAATTTATTTCCAAAATATTTTGTAGGTTATAAAAACTTTCGATTCGATCTTAAGTGAGTTCAAGCAACAACCAATATAAGCAAGTCTAAACTAATATTGAAAGTATTGAAATGTAATGAAGAAAAGATAGAGTTAGAAAGATCAAACCACAACACGTGAATTTATAGTGGTTCGGCTACAAGGACACCTTCCTTGCCCTACTCCACTCCCCGAGTACCACACTCGAGAGTTTTCTTCACTATGTCAACAAACTCCTTATGGTGGAGAAACCTTACACACCTTGGCTTACACAAGTTAACGACACTCAGCTAAATGTCGAGTTCTAATCGTAGCTAGAACCAATCTCACACCAAATATCACACCACGTGATCTTCACACCTTAATCACACCTTCACACCTTCTTCAAGACTTCACACCGTCTTCACACCTTGTCAATCTTCACACCTTCTTCTATGCACAACTAAGTCACAACTACTAAACTAGTTTACAACACACCAAGATTCTACAATCAACAAATATACACAACACTTTTACAAATAACTATCACTAGTACTATATGAAACTAGCTATACACAACACCACTACTATAAGATGGATGTAGAGAAGTGTTCTTCTTCTTGCACTTGAATGGATGAAGCTTTGGATCACTTGGAAACAAAGACTTATGAAATATATGATCAAAGGATTTTAGATCTAGAGAAGAAGATTGGATCAGAAAGTTTATAGTGCAAAAAGGTGAGAAAAATATGTGAAATGATCCAATATTTATAGGGCCAGATTTTACTGTTCGGGAGCGTGCCGGTCCCCTTAATTGTAGGCCGGTCCCCTTAATGATTAAGGGGGCCGCCTAGTAAAATTAAGGGGGCCGCCCTCCTGAATGTTCCAAAAGTTTTTCTGGATAAAATTTGCCCTTTTTGGTTGGAAATTTGAAATCATATTTTTGTGGTTTAATAAAGCTTTGCCAAAAATGATTTACAAATATATATAAAATGTTAAAATCATTTTATATAATGTTATATATTAATATAAAATTTCCTTTGATCATGTAACGCATAAGTTACTAAGTTTATGCATACCTTGAGTGATATAAGATGTAGAGGTAAATATTTGTCACCAAATACTTGTTTATGTCTTATTCTTGACTTAATTTGATTTAAGTTTTGTGATTATCAAAACATAGGTTTATTGAGAAATATTAATAACATTCACAAACATTATTTATATCAACAGAGTATCATAGAAAACAAATAAAGAAATGTAGATTATCATATCAAACGTTAACCTATAGCCATCAGATTGAATAAATCTTTGCCATCACCTTATGATACTTATGCTTTTATTAAAAGAGTGTTTTGATAAACTTATTACTCCATTTGTCCCAAAATAAATGTTCAAATTTTTATTTTGAGATGTCTCAAAAAAAAAATGTTTATCTTGCATTTCAACCGACCAAAGAAAGTTTAGATATTATAGATGATATTTGATTGATGGAAAGTATAGTTGGCAATATTTCCTAAAACTTTATGTAATACAAATTAGAAATTTATTTTGCGACGTGCTTTACTTCTCATAAAATCATTTTTAGCGTTTAGAGAGTTTTTTTTCATAAGCACATATTATTTTAGTGAAACTAAATGAGTAACAAAGCATATTTTTCCCTTGTATAAAAAGATTTGGCAATAATGTTTTTTCTATGAGCAACAAACAATAGGTGTCCAAATAAATCACCCGGGCATTAATATATAGTTACAAGGAATTACAAGGAATTAATAGTTACTATAGGATTTTTCAACTAACCTACCAACTAAACTTAAACTTATGATTTTTAGAAGAAAGCCATAAGAACGATTGTGAAACCGGGCATTTAATATGAGTTCGATCTCAAACTGAAAAGTTAATATGAGTTCGGTCCCAAACAGGAAATGAAATCAAATAGCATTTAGTATAAATAACAATACGCAACTATATAGAATTTGAGAATGCAAAGACTATTCTTTGCTCACGAGTTCTCTATATAATGGAAATATAAGTAAATAGAGGGTCTTTCACTAAAACAAAATTATAGATAAAAATAATTGGAAAGAGTGAAAGACATTATTTTATTTTTCTTTTTGAAATTGTGAAATATATATTAATCACAAAACTTTACAAATTACATTGCAACAAAATTTTATGCTAAAGACATGCCCTTGGAACAAATATTCTAGACATTATTCTACTACATACACAATACTATATACTTCAACCTCAACACGTCAATATAAGAATACTTCTAGTGCACATATCAACAATCTTAACAATATAACCCTTTCATCATAAACTATATGATTAATCAACTACTTCTTTTCACTTCTTAATCACAAGTACAGTTGTGTACTACATTTACATCACTGGAAAATACCAAAGACCAAGACATAGTAGTTCTCCAAGACTCACTAAGCTTAGTGGAATGGTATCAAATCAAGAAGACCTCATCTACAACGATACTCCCAAAAGATAGAACAAGAACTAATGAACTATATTTATTTTTAACTAATGTAAACAAACCAAAGACCATGCCATAGCAGCCCTCCCTGACTCACTATCTATGATAAAATGGTTGCTACATTAGAAAGGCTTCATCCATCACCCATGTTCCCCTTTTATACCCCAATCTAAACACCCTTTTTCCAACACAAATTATCTGCAAACTAATATAACCATTAAAAGAGTAGTCTCATTTTTCATGCCTCACTCTTTTAAGGTTGTTAACACTATACATTCTTACATAATTTGCAAATTCATATTCTTCCATTTTAAACCCCACATAGCAGCAACTTTACAAATTGCCTTTGACTTTTTAACTTTCCTACACTGCCCACCCATGCCAGCCAATCCCATCATATTTGAAAATAAGACAAGTACATTTAGCTTGAACAAAATCCCATCCACTTTAGTGTTTCCGTAATGATGCCAACAACCTTTCTGGGTGTTGGATACCTATTATTAAACTGACCATACAATCTTACGCTTACAAGATCTTTCCTTTCAACCTTATCCAATCCATGAAGATCTGGACCTCCTAAATTTACACCTAAAAGTTCATGAACTATCTATGGTGTTATTAATAGGGTAGACATCATAAAATAACAACATACTTTATCCAATTTGCCGAGTTGAAACACTTATTTTTTTATTAACGATGAATCCTATCAAACTTTCAAATATTGTTCTAACTTCACCCATATGACTAAAATAACTTGCATCGTTAATCCTTTATACTAATGGCCGTTAACAAATAACTTAAAAGTTGGTTTTCTTACGTTTTCGTCTGTTTTTACACGTTTTTGTTCGTTTTTGCCGTTTTCATCCATTTTTACACTTTTCGTCTGTTTTTGCACATTTTCATCCATTTTTACATGTTATCATCCATTTTTACATGTTTTTAAACTTTTTAATCTGTTTTTACATGCTTTCATCCGTTTTTACACATTTTCTTTTAATTTTGCACGTTTTCGTCTGTTTGTACACGTTTTCGTCCATTTTTACATGTTTTTAAACCTTTTCACCTATTTTTACACGTTGTCATGTAAAACTAGATGAAAACATGTAAATATGGATGAAAACGTGTAAAAATGGACGAAAACGTGCAAAAACAAATGAAAACGTGCAAAAACGAACGAAAAACAGACGAAAACATAAGAAAACCAATTTTTAAGTTATTTGCTAACGGCCGTTAGTATAAAGGACTAACGATGCAAGTTATTTTAGTCATATGGGTGAAGTCAGAACAATATTTGAAAATTTGGTAGGATTCATCGTTAATAAAAAATTAAGTGCTTCAACTCGGCAAAATGGAGAAAGTAAGTTATTATTTTATGGTGTTTAGCCTTATTAACATATCGTAGTTTTTAAGTTTTAACTTCATCTCAGCAGGATCAAAAGTTATCTACTACAAAATGTCCTATTTTCACTGAAATTTCTTCTACCGCCATCCCAAAAAAGTGATCCGAAACCCATATCAATAAGATCCTTCCTTTGAGTAGAAGTAAGTTTCTTCATCAAATGGAAAAGAACTTTTGGTGATCCCCTTATGACGAGATTTTGGTGACACGTAAGATGGGTGACGAATTAGAGGGTGACACATGTGTGTGGGTGTTTGTTTCCTAAAATGGGTAAAAAGGGGATGCATAGGATTTGTTCTAATTGAAATCCATTCTTCATTCTCACAGACATCCTTATTCAATATTGTCTTGCTTTTCTTTTTCTTTTTAGATTTATCTTCTTCAATCTCGTTTATTTGAACCTGAATTTCAATTTGTTCAACAATCTGACTCTCATTTCCCTCTTCCTTATCAACCTCATACTCATCAATTTTCATTGGTATGGAGAAATTGAGAGAAATGAAATATAGTTAAGAAAGAAGTGTAATGAAATGAAATTGATTGACAAATACATATTAACTCCATTGTTTTGTAACACCAAGAAATGAGAAAATTTTCAATTTTTTTTAATTTATTTGTGATATGAAAGAACAAATTAGTTTTAGACAATATCAGAATCAATTTTTCAGATCCCGTCGTCAAACTAATCAATTTAATCAAACATGCCAATCTGCGTATTTGCATTTGCAGTTCTAAAAATCAGAACAACAACCACGATAGTGATCCAACCATCAAAGATCCCGGACATTGAGGAAACATAATACTATTTAAAGGAAACATAAAACAAGTAGGGTTGGATTAGTTGGAAAACCTCTTGCCTCTCAACCAAGAGGTCAAGAGTTTGATCCTCACTCCCTACAAAAGGCTGGAGGTCCTTTTCTACCTTAGGTAGAACCGGAAGCAGCCTCTCTACCTTCGGTATGGGTAAGGCTGTCTATATATCAACCTCCCCCATACACCGTGGAAGACGGTATTGGGACCCATAACCCGCGGAAGATGGTATTGAGAGTTACTTTACTTTACTTTTTTATTTAACACACTAGTGAAACTGCACCATTACAAAATTAAAAAGTTATGCAGATTGCAATAATTTAGATCTATAATACTCCAATTCATTACAAGTCAAATGGCTAGGAGTTAGATTCTCATATCAAGTTCTTTACAACCACAATAATAAATGTCATTATTTGATTATCAAAGTTGATGAGAATCAAATATGTTAGGATTACATTTTATTAGAAAGTCTTGGTCATATTATATTGTAATGGGTCGTTATATGTTTGATGCTCATAAGAGTTAGTTTGTAATGGGCCAGCCTGTGTAGTGAGTCCATGGGCTGGACCCAAAGTATCTAGGGCAACACAAGGTCCTTGTAAACACTATAAATACAACCTCATACCTTGGTAGGAGGTGTTGGTTTTATTGTTTATCACATTTCATATTATCATTTACATAGTTCCTTTCATTCTCTCTCTCTCTCTCTAGCTTTCTCTCACTAGAATATTACTTGTGTATGCCAAACATGATGACCTAACAAGTGGTATCAATTGCCTAATAGACTTTTGATTCATGTGTTTATGTGCTACGGTTTCATTTTCTTCGTAAACTATCGGATTTGGTTTTGGGTTTGTTATTTGACTTCAATTCTAGCACTTAATCCTTGTTACTTGGATAGCATTAAGGGTTTGGTAGTGTTTAGGGTCCTAGTTATAGTAGATAGCTTTTTAGTCATAAGTTACAAATCGTTTTAGTTAAGTTTTTACGTTTATACTTATTATCGAACTTCGTCAAAATTCATTAAAAACATAAAAGTTCAAAAGTTTACCCTTATTTAAGTGCTTTTGAAGTTATTTGATCAGAAGAAACGGTTTGGAAGTTTGTCTTTAGTAGTAAAATCGACTCTCTAAAATTGTATCATCTTATCGAATTTAAAGTTAAGGTTTATTGAATTTGGTCTATCGAACTTGTAACTATGGTTTATCGAATTTGGTCATCGAACTTCAATAAGGAACAATTTCTTCACGATTCAAGGATTACTCATTATGTGGAAAACTAGAAAAGGGGGGGGGGTGAGTAGTTTTACGTCTTTTTAAATTTATAAAAACTTTGTTTCAAAAGCTTTGATTCAAGTTTATCTGAAATCTACTTTTGCACAATATGGACAATTATATATATGTCTATGTATGAAAGTAATAACAAGGTAAGTAAAGTAATAAGTAAGAGATGGAAATATCAAACCACGACACGGAGGATTTATAGTGGTTCGGTAACGAAGCATCTCTTCGCCCTACTCCACTCCCCGAGCACCAAACTCGAGAGTTTTCTTCACTATGTCAACAAGCTCCCTTATGGCGGAGAAAACCTTACACACCTTTGCTTACACCAATTTACGACACTAAGCAAAATATCGAGTTCTAATCCTAGGTAGAACCAATCTCACGACTTCAATCACTACACGACTTTGACACAACTTCTTCATAACTTCTACACACCACAAGTACTTCACAACTTCTACACTACTTCTTCACACCACAACTTCTTCTTCTTCACAACTTCACACTACTACTAACACACTAATAACCTTACTACTTCTTCACGACTTAACTCTAGTTCTTCACACCACTACTTCTTCACGACTTAACTCTACCAACTAGCTCACCAATCTAATTTACTTACATATATTCACACCTATCTAACTAATATACACACCTTTATACAAATGAATGAATGATCTACAAAGTATAATACACAAACAACTTAGATTGTAGGATCACTAAGTTGCAATACTTCTAGTTCTAGTCTTGAAGAATAGAAGTATTATTCTCTTGCACTTAAGTGGTTGAAGCTTAGATAGAAGTATAAGATGAATTAGAACAGAAAGTTTAGAGTTCAAAAGGTGAGAAAAATGACAGAAACAGTCCAATATTTATAGGCAAAGCTGAGGGGGCTGAGGAGCGGGGCCGATCCCCTTAAAGTCAGGCCGACCCCCTTAAACTTTAAGGGGCCGCCCCTTCTAAACGTTCCTCAGCTTTGTCCTTTTCTGGGGAAGATTTTCTGAAACATTTTGTAATTTTTGGTTGAAAATTTGAATTCAAATATTTATTATGAATTAAACATTTTTCTTTATTTACCAAAAATGATTTTGTAAAAGATATAAAATGTCTGTAACATTTTATAAAAAATCTACTGATTAAATAAAAGTTCATTTGATCATAAAATGCAGTAGGCATTTATTTATTCATACCTTAAGTGATTAATTTGTTAAAATGAATATTTACAACTAAATACTTGTTTACGTAACAATTTTATATTTTGTGATTATCAAAACGTAGAGATATCGAAAAATATTAATAACATTTTTAGGCATTATTTATATCAACACATTACTTTAGTTGCTTGGATAAGCTTGTGTAATACATCGACAAATGGGAAATCTTCTAGCTTGGATAAGTTAGATAGACACTATCGAATATGATTATCAAATTCGGTTATCTAATTTGGTTATCGAATTTAGTTATCCAATTTGGTTATATAATTTGGTTATCAAACTTAGTTATCTAATTTGGTTATTGAATTTAGTTATCGAATTTGGACTTGGTTATCGAATTTGGACTAGGTTATCGGTTTTGGACTTGGTTATCGAATTTGGACTTGGTTACCGAATTTGCTCAAAACTCAAAATCAAATCTCAACAACACTACAAAACACTTCTTAATTGCCTACAAGATCCATTACACAAATACAAAAGTTAACTCAACAATCATGTCTCAACCATCGTATCCTTATTTCCCACAACCACAATATCCTTAACAATACTCTCAACAACAATACCCTCAACAATATCCTCCACAACAATTTCCTCAAAAATCATTTCCTACACCACAATTCCCATAACAACAACATTGATTTGCTCAGATGTGTGAAGCAGTCAACAACCAACAATCCATTCATGAAGCTGGTTCAGATACTAGACCTCCAATGCCAACACCATGAAATTATGTGCAATGGGCAGCATAATTCTAAGGTATGTGGAACTTAAGAAACCTCATGGTATGTGTCTAAAGAAGGTGATGCTAGAAGGATCATTTGTAATGCCAACTTTGACCGTTCCAGGAGATCCTACAGCTGTTCCACCAAGACCTTAGACTGTTACACCACATCCAAAAAGTCAGCTAACTCCAAAACAACGACTTCACCTTGAAGCTGATGAAATAGCTATGCGGCAGATTCTTCAAGGAATACCAAATCCAATCTATCGAATTACTGATTCTCAAATAACGGCTCAAGCTGTGTGGGAGCATGTACATCTCTTAATGGAAGGCATTGAGTTAAACAAAGTTGACATGGAATCTAAGTTGTATCATACCTTTGATTCATTCACCATTGCACTAGGGGAGTCTTTAAAATCTTACTATCATCGGTTCACAAACATTGTTAATGACTTGGAACAAAACTTGATTGAAATGCCCCGTATTGCTATCAACACAAAGTTTCTGAACTCTCTTGGACCCGATTGGCACAAATATGTCTCTTTTGTTCGTCAAGTCAAGGATATTCATGGTGTGAAGTATGGTTTGCTGTACGACTATTTGAAACATCATCAGGCTGAGGTTATGAAAGATAGAGCTACACGTGGCATGTTTTTGATCCGTTGGCACTCATGACTCAAACCTATCCTGCACCTTATCCGCAGTCAAATCATGCATTTGTTCAACAAAAACACAACTTTGCATATCCTCAAATCCCAAATCAACCTTATGTTCCACCACTACACCTAGCAATTAAATCATTCCATATGGAAACTCGGACACAATGTACTATGCACAAACAATGGATGATCCGAATGATGCATTTGATAGCTTGGATCAAGGAATGACATGTCTAGCAAGGGCTTTCTCTAAGTTCTCTACCCAATCAAACAATCATCTTCGAAACTCATCTAATCTAAGGAATCAAGCTGTAGTACAAGGTGGCATAATTGAAGTACAAAACAATACTAGTGGTCGTCGGATGATAACTAAGAGCATACGGTACCTTAACCAAATAAGAAGGTGAAACTTTCACCATTTCACGTTAAAGGCTCGTTAACCACACCGAGGGCGAAAGTTAAAGCCTCGTTAACAAGGCACGTTAAAGCTTTAACCTCGCGTTAAAGCTAGTTTGAATAAAAAAAATAAAAATTTTCATTTTACCCCCTCAAACTGGGTTGAATTTGAAAATAGTTTAAAGTTAAAGTTTAGTTAAGGTTAAGTTATGATAAGGGGTGTTTTTTTTTTGAGTTAAAGGTGAAAAGGTTAAAGCTGATGTGGCACTGACGTGACAGTGGGTGAAAGTTTAACCTTGTGTTAACACACCCTTTGCTCTAATGGTTATGCTGGGAACTCAAGGAATCGACAACAAGTGACTAATGCCGGTACTTCTCAGAGGAAAGTTGAAATTGTTGAAACAGGGAATACAAATACTAGAGAAGAAATCCCTTGTTGTTATAACTGCAAAAGTGGGGTCATTTGGCTAGCACTTATCCAGAACCAAGAACCAGAGGTGGTGATTACTTTAAACAAGCAATGCTCTTCGCCTGCAAAGATGAAGCAGGAGGAAATCTCAACCAAACACAACAAGGATTTATGGCAAATACTCTATCAGATGACGAATATGAGGACTTTAAAGCTAATGCAACAATCGTCTTGATGGACAACATGCAGGAACATCATTTGCGTGACAAAGAGAATGGACCAATCTATGATACTGGTGGTCTTTCTCAGGTACCTACTCCAAACATCGACCTCATACATGATCTTATATCTGCATCTGCAGATGAAGAGCAACAATCTGTTCAAAATGATTCATTACCAGATCTTTATGATAATGATCAAACCATAAACAAATTAAAATTTTCGGTCCAATTTTATTCGGTTTGGTCCGGTTTATTTTTCAATTTGTTCGGTGTCAAACCAACCAATGAACACCCCTAGTCTTATACATTTCCAATTGGGTAAAGTACATAGAATAACAACGTACTTTGTCAATTTTACCGAGATGAAACATAAACTTTTTTATTACCATTTAAGCCAACCAAACTTATTTTCTATGTCTTAATATCAACAAAAGTATATATCTGCTTTTCCACGTAATATATGTTTTTTTCAAATCTTTTATAATTCCACTTGTATGCCTACATGGCATATTAGAATAACCCAAATAAAAAAAACCCGAACCAAACCCGATTATATTCCCCCTTTTAAAACCCGTTTGCTCATTTACCCCCAAATCAAAAACACGCAAATCATAAACCCTAATTTCTAATCCAAGATGTCAATTAATTGCGATTGCGGGCTTCCTCTAAAGTGTCACACCTCTTGGACCCCTTCAAACCCTGCAAGATGTTTCGTTTGTTGCCCTAACAGATTTGTAAGTTGATCTAATGTTGATTGTGTAAATCTTTTATGCTAACATCACTTAATTTTAATTGCAGAAAACAGGGGTAAAAAAGTGTTTGGCATGGGATTGGTGTGATCCTGAACTAGACAATCAATGGTACAAACATCACTTGTATGAGATGTACAAGACCTTGACTCCTTATGGAAGGGTTCAAGTGCAAGAAGAAGTAACAAGCCAAGAGAGACTTGCTGTTTTGGCTGTTGAAATGGAGCAACTTAAGGTTCAAATGAAGAAAACTCAAAAAAGTAGCTTAATTTTGAAGTCAATTGTTATCTTGTTTGTGTTGGGTTGGTTTCTGTTTTAGTGTAATAGGGTTAGGTTTATAGTAGCAGGTTTGTGTTGATGTTACTGATGCAACCAACAAATTTTCATGTAAAAGGATTAGGTTTGTAGTAGCAGGTTTGGTTGTAATAACATGTTGGTTGTAGCAGGTTTAAGCATGTTGGATATTTGCAGGTTTGGTTGTAATGTACTAGACACTTGTAATGTGTGTCCCTTTATAATGAAAAGGATTTTGTACTCAAATTGCATAAAGATGTTGCTGATGCAAGTGATAATATAATATACTGCAAATAGGAAATGTATAATATACTACAATTAGATTAAAATACTGCATAATTGGTTCATTCAAGGTGGTCAAAAGCCACTTAAAGGTGCTTTACAAAAGATACCACAAAGCATGTGCCCACATGCTTTTTTGTCCACCAATACTGTCCAAAAGTAAACCAACAAATATGCAGAAATCCATCCTAAATATTCATTACAGACCATTAGAACATAGTTATAATCCTAACATACTTAAACTATTCAGAATCAGAAACTGCAAATGCTTTGTCAGGGATAGAACCAGATCCTTGTTGGTCAAACTGATATGCTTTGCTCATCTGCAAGTTCTTGATTCTTTCAGATCTGCCACGGTTCTTGTGATAAATCCTTACACCATCCACATATGCCTTCTCCATCAACTTGTTCATGTTCTTTATCTTTTTTGGTGTTTCAGTTGGTGATGAAGTGGCTGTATCAACTGCTTTGCCTTTGTCACTAACAATTTTTGATGTTGCTAATGCAGAATCTTGAGTTGGTAGTTGTTCTTGTGTATCAAGTATGACAGACTCTTGAGTTGGATGATAAGGGTTGTTCTGACCAAGTAGCTATTGTGGAATGATTCTGTTATAAGGTTCTTCTTCAAGCATGTCTTCTATTCCATTCTCAGCAAATAACCTCTTTTTTTCTAAATATTTTTCTTCTCTTATTTTATCAGCTAACTCTTGCTCCTTCCTTTCCTCATCTTCCATAAATTCTCTGAATATTTCTTCATCTTGTTCCATTTGTTGTATCTGTTTTAGCAGTACATGGTTAGCTACACCATAGTTATAAATGTGTTAAACATTAATACAATTGAATGTTAAATTTACCTGTGCTTTTGTTAGACCACCATTCTGTTGCTCCTTCATAGCCTCATCTTCCATAAATTCTATAAATACTTCCTCATCATGTTCCATTTGCTGTCTCTGTTGTAATGGTATATCATTATATGAACTGACATTCCACATGTTAATTGCAGCTGCACCTCTACCACCTCTGCCACCCCTACCACCCCTACCACCTCTGCTACCCCTACCACCTCTGCTACCCCTACCACCCCTACCACCCCTACCAGCTTTGCTTGCACATTGACCATGTCCAGTTTCCCTATTTCTTCCTGGTTGCTTTTTCTCAGTTTGAGGTTTAGGTTGTGTTGGATTTTTACACCCTGCCTTGTTATGCCCCTTTTGCCAACAATTTGAACAAGTCATAGTCCTACCAACCCTACTAACTTGAACACCATTATTCTCATCTTGTGCTTTGCTTCTAGCCTTTTGAGGTCTACCAGGCATCTTTCTAACTAGTGGGGGTAAAGGTGGTTTGTCATTGGTCTTTTTCCAGGTTTTTGATCCCCATACTGGGTTAATTGAAAACTGATAAGCACTAAACCATTTATCTTGACTATACCAATGACTCACACCTTCATCACTTTCTTTACCCATATGCATATAGCCTGCTACAGCATGCACACATGGGACACCACATAATTCCCAATGCTTACAAGAGCATACCTTATGTAGTAGATTCACAACATAACTCTCATCTCCTTTCCTGACTTCAAGAACTTGGAAACCACTAGGATATACATCCCAATACCTAAGAAGATAAAAAAAAAAAAACAATAATTAAAACAGGATGTTTACCTTTTGAAAGTCTTAACTATATAATCTTTGTTATATACCTTTGTGTATTTTCCAGGATACTTAGCCTCTTCCTTACACTTGGTGTGATGGTGTCTTCCAAAGAGAATGCTTTCTTGTTCATGGCAACCAACCTTTGCATTATGTAGAGCCTGATGTCTTCCAGCATAGTAATTATAGGTCTTGATCTAGGCCCCAAAATTGCTCTGTTAAAACTCTCAGATATTCCATTCTCAAATGATGCACATTTTCTATCCAATGCAAAGAATGCTCTACTCCATGAGTTAGGGTTTCTTTCAATAAGCCAATCATAAGCTGCCTGATCAATCTGTTTAATTTGCTCCATGTAAAACTCATATTGTTGTTCTAACGTACTTTATGCAGCAGTCCAGAACAGCCTTTGATATTGAACACCAGAAAATTTCTTCTTGAAATTTGCATATAAATGCCTTGTGCATTTTCTATGCTCTGCATTTGGTAACCAATCTCTCACTGCATCTAACAAACCCTGGTTTATATGAAACATATTCTTAGTACAATGTAGTTAATACAGTATAGACATAGAAAAATTTATGCAAAATGAGGTTACCTTATGGGAGTCTGAAATGAGTGTAATGCCCTGACCATCATTCAAACAAAGATCATTAATTAACAGAGATATGAACCAACCCCAGTTCTCTGCATTTTCTACCTTAACTACAGCCCATGCAATGGGATACATTTGATTGTTTGCATCCCTTCCCATGGCTGTGAGTAATTCACCCCTACATGTATGTTTCAAGAAACATCCATCAAGTCCAATTACCTTCCTACAACCTGCTAGCCATCCATCTTTTACCCCTTTGAAGCAAATGTACATCCTTTTAAACAACACATTGCCATTAGAAGATGTGTCCACATCTAATCTACATGTGGACCCAGGGTTGGTTTGTAAAACAGCATTTCTATACTCATATAGTTTACTGTAATGCTCTATTAGACCCCTTCATGCTCATATAATGCCCTCTGTTTTGCCCTTTTACACTGACCTAAACTGACATCTATCTTAAATTTCACTCTAATGTCATCTTTCATTTTTCTGTATGGTATATCAGGATCAGCCATGATTTCTTTTGAATACTGGCCTGCAATCCACTTATAGTTGACAAGAGCACCCAAGTTGTAGTTCCTAGAGCATTTATGATTAGGTATGAGGGACTTTATTTGGAAAGAATGCTCATTGGACATCCATGTAGCATACAGTCTAAAAGGACAGCAATTACCACTCTTTAAAGCTGAAATCTTCTTCTTCTTAACTGGTTTCTTTTTGACCTTTTGCCTCTTCCTTTTACTTGTACCCTCCCCACAATCATTTCTAACAACAATATCACCCTTATTCACTAGAGCTTTTTTCTCATTTCCCATCAACCTATTTTTGTCACCTTTTTTAGCTGCACATCTGCCCTCATCAACATTCCTACCACAGTATACCAACACAGACCTCCAGTCATTCTTCATATACCATAACTGATAACCATTTGCTACACCATAGTTGGCCAAGGCAAATTTGAGTTGTTGAGAGTCCTCATACCTCATACCTAAGATGGGTTTCATCTGATTCCAAGGTGTATCAGGGTTAAAAGTTGGATAAACTACGCCTTTCTTAACCTTATAAACAGGGTCTATTGTGTTATGCTCAGGATCTTCTTCTGGTTCATGTACACTTACAGGGGCTTGTCTATGAACATAAGTCCTAAATAAACCCTGATCACTAGTAAGCTTATTTAAGAAAGGGTCTTTTGAACTAAAATCCTTAATGACCACATCATCAGCCTCATTCTGAAAGTCCACATAATCTACTTCTTCACAGTCATCACTAGAATAGCTATCATCACTATCCTCTACATTTTGTTCCTTATCTTCCATATCAAGCAATTCTAAGACATCATAATCAATATGTTCTAAATAAAGATCCATCTTATTCCCATTCCGATAACCAGCTTTCAACATTTCAGAAACATCATTATCAGTCTTAAGCTCTTTTATACCTGACTTCAATGGGGTACCCGTTTTACAATAATATAACCTATAGAAATACTTATTTGGAATTAACCTCTTCAATATTACCACTAGGTTTTCATATGACATACCTTCGAAGGAAACATCATTTATTTCTTTGAGATCACCTTGTGAATATCTTAGAGGTCCACCAGTAAACAAACCATTATATCTAACATAAATGGTGAAAACCCCCTTCCTTGCTTTCTTTTTTTTTTGGTTCACCTGAAATTTATGGTTACGACATAAATTAGGGCTTTACAAAATAACAGTTACAAATACAAATTGATTATTGTATTATGCATACCTTCAGTCATCACGCTAGTTGTTCAACTCAATTTCATGTAATTGGGGTTGTATCGTGTTGAGACAGAAATTAGGGTTTACTTCAAAAAATGGGTATAGTGTGAAAGAGACGGGGTAAGAATATATATATGACAAATTAAGGTTGACTTTATTAGCGGGAAATATACGTTTTTTTTTTTTTTTGATGACTAGGATAATAAAATTTTTATATAATACAGGTGTATATTAAATGAGTTACACGTGGAAAATCAGATATATTTTGGTTGATATCAAGACATAGAATGTAAGTTTGGTTGACTTAAATGGTAATAAAAAAGTTTCATCTCGGTAAAATTGACAAAGTACGTTGTTATTCTATATACTTTACCCTTTCCAATTTACCATTTTAACCTTCACTTTCATCACTATCCCACACACACGAACTCCCAAGTCCCAACCCTAAAACCCAAACAAAACCCTAACAAAACCCTTTCTCCTCCCGCCACAACCATCACCTTCACCACCTCCCCCAAAACCCACCGGAAAAATGTCTATCCACAACAAAAAATCCAAAAAACCAAAGACCACCACCATTAAGACTGACGACGAAAACCTTCACTCAGAAATTGCAAGCTTCGCTTCCTCCCTCGGCCTCTCATCTTCCCTCCCTTCCTCCGGCTTCAACGACACCAGTTTCCGTAACCCTAAAAACCCTAATTCCAAATCCACCCAAAAACACACCAAAAATGAAATCAAACCCAATAAATCACAACAATCAAACATTCCAAACAACCCCAGAAAAAAACCATTCAACGCCGTTGACTCTACCAAAAACGCCCAAAACCCTAGAAACCCTAATTTCGGAAACTCAAAGGAATCGAAAAACCAACCAATACCCAGGTCACAAAACCTCTTTGCCGTTGATAATTCACGGTCATTTGATAAATATAAGAATTTACCAAAGCTGCCATTAATGAAAGCTAGTGCATTAGGTGTATGGTATGATGATGCAGCTGAGCTTGAAGGGAAAGTTATTGGGGATAAGAAGAAGGGGGTTAAGGGTGTCGAAGAGTGGAAGGAGTTGGTTGAGAAGAAGAGGGAGTTGGGTGAGAGGTTGTTGTGGCAGTTTGTGAGTGATTACGAGGGGACGAGAGCGCAAAGTGGGGATATTAAGATGGTGTTGGCGACACAGAGGTCGGGGACTGTTACGGATAAGGTTTCGGCGTTTTCGGTCTTGGTTGGGGATAATTGTATTGCTAATATTAAGTCTATTGATGCACTCATAGGTATAATGGTTTACGCATATTTGAAAATTTGGATACGGAATTGTGGATGTTAATCTTTGTGAATGTGGATTTGTAGGTATGGTGACGTCGAAAGTTGGAAAGCGATATGCTTTTACGGGGTTTGAAGCGTTGAAGGAAATGTTTATATCCAGGTTGTTATCTAGCTAATGTTTGATGTTTAGTTATATGTGTTTCTGTAGACAATGCTTGCATAAAACTTTATTAGGTTCTGGGATTGCTTAGTTTTAAGTGCTTTCTGTGTTCATTTTACAAGTGCTTGTATAGAGTAAAGCAAGCATATATGATATGTTTGGGATTGCATTTAAGTGCTTATCGCTAACTGCATGTTTTATAAGAATTAAGCACTTTTGAAGTGTTTGGATGAGTAAGTGTCTAGTGGCTTGTTTCGTCGGAAATAAGCACTTTTAGCTAAGCACCTCTTAAGGTGCTTTATAAGCCAAAAATATATCCCAAACACCCTGTTAGGTAGTTTTATTTAAACAATCAACTGAATTAGATAAGCTCTTAAATAAGCAGTTCGGAACCCCTTTTTTCTATTTTGTAAATTTGTATGTTGTCACAAACTGATGTTTGATTTGTTGTTACCAGCTTATTACCTGATCGTAAGCTGAAGACGCTTTCTCAACAGCCATTAGATCTTCTTCCTGAATCGAAGGATGGGAACTCTCTTCTGCTATTCTGGCATTGGGAGGAATGCCTGAAACAAAGGTGCATGCTTGAACAGTTGACTAGTTTCAGCAGATTTTTTTTACTTCCAAAAGTAAGTAGAGAAAACAATGATGCACATATGGTCATTGAAATTTTTTGTCATGTCTGAATGCAGATATGAGCGGTATATATTTGCGCTTGAGGAAGCGTCTAGAGATGTATTAGCTTCACTTAAGGATAAATCTCTGAAGGTTTGTTTAGCTTTATTCTGTGTGCTTTGCTATAGTTGGGTTAAAATAATCATAGCTATTATGTGCACGAAGACCTTAATGATAAAAATATATGCGTTTGTTTCGCTCTAATGCTTGCAGACTATTTATGCATTGCTGCTAAGCAAGTCTGAACAAGAGCGACGATTGCTCTCTGCACTTGTAAACAAGGTATGTATTGTGTCACCTCATTAGATTGTCTAAGCAATTCTTCTTGCTATAAATAGTAAGTTTCGCTATGTTCATTGTCTGCAGCTCGGGGATCCTGAAAACAAGGCCGCGTCTAATGCTTCTTATCATTTAACAAATCTTTTGTCAGAGCACCCAAATATGAAGGTATTTCCATCTTTCAGTGCCTTCAATATCGCACATGTTAGAACGTCAATACTAGTTTGCTGTCATAGCGATGCCAACATGTAGTCTACAACTGCTGTTTTAATAAAAGTTTACTAGTTTGATGATACTAACTCTACTTATGCCTGCAACTTTACAGGCGGTTGTGATCGACGAAGTAGATAATTTTCTTTTTCGACCTCATTTGGTGTTGCGAGCCAAGTACCACGCTGTATGTGACAAAACTCATATGTGGATGATGATGTTCTTAATTTTTATAGTTTGTGATAAAACTTTTACAGTGTTATATTCTTTTTCTCATCAATCAGTGGCCTGACAAGATCTTCTTACGCACAGGTTAATTTCTTAAGAGAAATCCAGCTAACTAAGACCGGAGACGGGCCAAAAGTGGCAAAAAGATTGCTAGATGTATACTTTGCTTTATTCAAGGTAACACGTGGAGCATTTATTCTCTGAATGTTGATTATACTTGATGCTCAGTTTTTAAAGTATATCATTTCAGGTGCTTATCTCTGAAGCTGGTGGACCGAATAAGAAGAAAAAGAGCAAAGAAGAATATAAGAGACCCGTTACTACATTTCCCAAAGACAAGAATGTTAAAAGTGAAGCAGATTCTTATGTTGAAATGGATGCACGAATTTTGAAAGCTCTTTTAAATGTTAGTATGCTTTTGTATCTTTAATATATATGACATTTGAGTTCTTGTGTACATCTATATTATTGCAAACATTAACGGCACCAATTATATGTTGTCAACATTTTTGAGTTCATACCTACATCTTATTATGTTTACTCAACAGGGAATCAATAGAGCTTTTGGTTTTGTTTCAAATAATGAAGCAGATGACGTTGTTGAATCTCAGACCCCAATGCTATTTCAGTTGGTAAACCTATGAATAAACTTGGAATTGTTTTCATCCTTTTGTATGTGGCTATTTACTTCATTTTTTACGTCTATAGTGTTTGAATGTGATCACTTATTTGCAGGCTCACTCGAAGAATTTTAATGTCGGAGTTCAAGCTTTGATGCTCATCTTTAAAATCTCGTCAAAGAATCAGATTGTCAGTGACCGGTTTTATCGTGCTTTATACTCCAAGCTATTACTTCCTTCTGCAATGAACATTTCCAATGTAAGTAAAATTGTTATTATCCGGAACTTCACATATAGTTACTTCCAGATTATTACTCTATTTTTGTATTTGCATTTTCAACATTTTTGATGTTATCTGAATCGTTATGGGAAATATGTACCTCTATCAGGAAATGTTCATTGGTCTGCTTACACAAGCTATGAAAGACGATCCTAATCTGAAGAGGGTAGCTGCATTTGCTAAACGTTTGTTGCAGGTAAGTACCAAAATTTATACCTTTGTCTCAGTTAAGCAGTTCACATAAATGCACATAAATGGCCTTTTATTGATTATAAAAGGGCTCAGATTACATGACATCTTTGCATGGGGATACAATTCAGTTTTCCATCTTCCTGACATAAGGCATTAGCAATCAACAATAATAATAGGGATATCCCGGGAATTTGATAAAACTATTTTGCAGTAAGAACTTGGTCAAAAAATCAAAGCAAAGTTATAGCAGCATTTCCCTGAAATATCATGAAAAAAATGACAAACTTTTTTATAAGCTGATACATAGGTTAATGATTTGTTACATATACAGGCACATTTAGTCATTTACTAGTTATTATGTAATTATTAACATTTCGAGAATGTGTACAGGTTTCCCTTCAGCAGCAGCCTCAATACACTTGTGCGTGCATCTTTCTTCTTTCTGAAGTCCTTAAATCAAAACCACCACTATGGTTAGCCCCTTGAATTTTTTTTAACACATTCTTAAGCTTCATATCTGTTTTTTAAAATTAATACCATTTTCATCTATTTGGTATTATGAAGGAACATGGTACTTCAGAACGAGCTGGCTGATGAAGAACTCGAACATTTTGAAGACGTAATTGAAGAACCAGATACTGAAGCAAACAAGACAGCAGATAAACCAGAAAGTGATGGTGTTGATGATGATGATGATCCTTCAGAGGATGAGGCTGGGTCACCAGTCCCCAGTTCTGATGATGAGTTTTCAGACAAAGGAGATGATGATTTGCTAGGGTTTAATAGTTTGACCAATCTTGATGACTCTCAAAAAGCATCTGGGCATGCTGTTAAAAATGCGAAGTCTTCATTACCTGGAGGATATGACCCCCGTCATAGAGAACCTATTTATTGGTAATTTTCTTAACTTAAATCCAATAATGCATTGAACGTTTTATTTTGAAATGGGATGCATAACTATCAATGTGCTTTTTAAAACTGGATTTTAAAACTGATTAGTTTCAATGTGAAATGTCAAATTTATGTACAATGATGCTTTTATACAATCTTAACTGTTATATAGAAATGTCACAAGTGCGATTTAGAAAATGACCGAAACAGTACACAACACCAAAATTACAAAAAGGAACAATTGTTAAAATAGGAAAAATAATAAAATTAGTGCAAATAACCCTTCTGAAATTTCAATTGGTTGAGGTATAATGCTTTTTTGATTTTGTGATTGGTGTATGACAGCAATGCCGACCGAGCGGGGTGGTGGGAATTAATGGTATTAGCTTCACATGTGCATCCCTCGGTTTCCACTATGGCAAAAACCCTTCTTTCTGGTGCCAACATTGTCTACAACGGAAACCCATTGATTGATCTTTCACTTGGTACTTTCTTGGACAAATTCATGGAGAAAAAACCAAAAGCAAGAAATTGGCACGGTGGGTCCCTGATCGAACCCGTCAAACAGGTCAGTCTAGTTCTCATTTTGTTGACATGTTATTTAGCTTACCTTTCTCGTTCGACATGTTATGGCTACAGAATGATTTCAACGTGACTTAATACTTATCTTATAATCACTCAGATGTTAAAAAAGTGACTAGAACATGACAAATGAAAACGTACTTTGGTATTCTATCTAAAAAAAATCATTTCTGTTGTTATTTTTCTGATGATAATGATTTTGATATGTAACAAACTGTATTTCTTTACAGCTGGATATGAATAAGCAATTGATAGGGGCAGAAATTATACAACTAGATGAAATGGATGTAGCGCCAGAAGACGTTGTCTTCCACAAGTTTTTTATGAACAAAATGAATGCCTCAAAGAAACCTAAGAAGAAAAAGAAGAAGGGAGCTGATGAAGAGGCAGTAGAGGATTTTATGGGCGACGATGACATAGAAGAAGACGAAAGTGACAATGAAGAGATTGATGCTATATTGGATTCTACAAAATCTGCATTAGATTCAGATGCAGAGTATGATTATGATGACTTGGACCAACTAGCTGACGACGATGATGACGAGTTGGTAGGGGATGGTAGTGACGATGGTATGGAGTTTCCAGCTGACATGGATGATGATGATGACGATGATGAAGTGGCGGATGATAAAGCGAGTGATGATGATGTCAGCATTGGAGATGCGGACGATGGAAGTGAGGACGACGAGGATGTGTTTGAGGTTCAGCCAAAGAAGAGGAAGTTGCGAGGGAAGTCGGGTGCATCACCTTTTGCGAGTCTTGAGGATTATGAACACTTGATGGATGACAACGAGAATGAAGATGACAATGATGATGTTAAGGACTCCAAGAAACATAAGAAATCTAAAAAGACTAAACGGTCCAAATATGAGGATGATAACGATGATGATAAGGACTCCAAGAAACATAAGAAATCTAAAAAGACTAAACGGTCTAAAACCAAGAAGAAGAAAGTCTCCAAAGAGTGAGTGTCTGCATTATATTCATTTATTGTCCAATGAATTATTCAGTAATTTTGACTCTGAGCGGAAATTTATTGAGCTCAAATGAGAAGTGTAGAGTAGCAACTAGTATCAATTTTGATAAAGATTTAACGATCTGAGTTTCTGTAATACGAGGTTTACATCCCTGAAGATTTACATGTTAAAGACTTGGTATTGTGAACAAATTCTACAAAGTCCAGACTTATATTTTCCATCTTATCTACAATTTCCTTAATTGGCATACAGGATTGTTTGTGTTTCTGTTTTTAGTACTACACAGGGTTTTTTGGCATCACTGTAGTTAAATCTTTCTGGTTAAAAGCTTTGACTGCCATGAGACCTGTGATGCAGTTTTAAATTGGTAAAGCCATTAAACAAGATCAATAATGGTTTTAATATTGACCCTATTTGTGACAGAATGAGTAGCCAACATGTTAAATTTAGTTGCTGTATATTTTACCAAATCGTGCAAGTTATACTGTAAATCCATTTTTGCTCCATGTGATATCCTTTGGTTGCTGTGAATCTCAGTATTTTGACTGCGCTGAAGCAGCATCAGGAACAAAAAACTCAACACAGGAGCAAAGTTATCTGTTCACAGTATGACCATTTTCATTTCTCAAATTCATACGTGTGTCGATAGTGAGACAGTTGACCACCTGCAGCCTGTAATAACCGATTACAAGGCCGATTACCTTGTAATTGCCGATTACAAGGCCGATTACTTTGTAAAAATTAACAAGGTGGAAGGCCGTGTACCTTGTAATCGCTGATTACAAGGCTTAGGCCGATTTTTGCAACATTACGTGTAGACATCTTAACAACACACCACAACATTGATCGCTAAACCAAAACCAAACTTTCCTACATTTACCACTAATTACTTAATCCAGTTTCAAAAGCAGCAACAGAAACAACTCAACATAGGAACAAAGTTATCTGCTAAAATGACCATTTTCATTTCATAACTTCATACATCTAAACATCGGAACAAAGCTAATAATAGCCGAACCACAACACACTACACTAAACAAAAGACCAAAGTTCCCTACATTTACCACTACTGCTTACTACTACATTCACGAAACCGCAACTTGAACAGTCTTGGACTTTGGTGGAGGAGGGAGCTTCTCAACCACCACCTTCAACACCCCGTTTTCGCACTTTGCACTGATAGCAGACATGTTACAGTTTTCGGGCAGACGGAATTTCCTCATGAGATTCTTCTTTGGCCTCCTCTCGAGCCGCAAGTACTTGCACCCTTCTTCCTCCTCCTCATCCTTTTCGTCACGCTTCCTCTTCCCATTGCTTTTCACCACCAGTAAGTTCTCCTCTTCCACTGTCACCTGTATAAATTACAAAAAACCTTCAGAATAAACTCGAAATTCGCAACTTTTTGGTGTTTGTTTTGGCTTATGTAGTCGGCTTATGGCTTATTTGGTTTCGGGCTTATGTTTTATAAGCTCACTTTTTGGCTTACATAAGCTGATTATGACATAATAAATATATATAAGCCGAAAAGTTTCAGAATAAGCCAGAAAAAATGAGCTTATAAAACATAAGTCCTATAAAACATAAGTCCGAAACCAAATAAGCCATAAGCCACCCCTAGAGTTTTTATATATGATTTTATACAAACGTACAAAACTCTATTTTACATTAAAAAAAAAACTAAATTACGAAATAACAGTTACTTTTGTCAAACATACCTGAATATCAGACTTAGGCAACCCAGGGACATCCATGTACAAAACATATTCCTTAGGAGTGTCAACAATATCGACAGCAATGTTTCCTCCTTTCGATTCGACATTGCGCGACTCGTGATGTGACCCATTAGAAGGAAAAATGACCTTGCCAATTGTGTCAGGAACATCTAGCAAATGGCTCACTAGACCACCTATGTCAATGGTTCCCATGCTCATGGTTGTTCAAAGTTGAAAGTGTATCTTTGTTTAAGATTGTGTTGCGAATGATTGTAGTACGTTGGTTGGTTTGGTGAGTGAACGGGGTTTTAATGGTGATTAAGAAGCTTCTGGCTGAGACTGAGAAGTGTCTAGAAGTATCAAGGAGATTGGCGACGTGTATTTATTTATTATTAGTATTATTTTTTTTTTTCCGTTTTTCTTTGTATAGATTTGTTTTGTTTTTTCCACGGTTCTTCTAAATCTTTTATATTACCATAAAAAAAATTGGGAAAAAAAAGAGGGAAAGAAAATGTTTATAGCAATTATTTTATTTATTTTCTTTTTAGCAATTAATTATTTTATTAACGAACATGATAGCAAACTTTTAAAGATTAGCTTTGTTATTGGCCAATTTATTTATTCAAAATAATCTAAGTTTCGTCTGACAAAATAAATATGTGTAAAAACGCATGTCTTGACTCTATATAAAAATAAAAATGATTAACTAAGGGTCCGTTTGATTTGTAGGTGGGTTTAAGATTATAATTTGGATTTGGATTTGAATTTGAATTAGAATTTGCATTTAATGTAGGAGAGTGAAACATATTTAAAATTATTCTATATTTAAAATATGATTTATATATTATTTATATAAAAGTTTAGATGAGAGAGAATGAGAGAAATAATGTGTGTTCTATCTTTTGTCATAAAACTTATCATACTACCTTATTTTTATACACACCTTCATATTTGTTATTGAGTCCAAAGCCAATTCATACCAAATAACTAAAAATGTGGTGGGGTCCATTTTTTCAACCAAAACCCAAGATAAACCTGTAAACCAAACGGGCCTTAACTTTAGTTATTGAGAGTTGATACGGGGGATTACGCCCTAGCAACAGGTTTTACCTCTCAAGGGATCCTGAGAAGCTTGCAACCCCCACCAGACAGTGTACATGATCGTTATAGTATAGTATAGTGACAAGTACCGGGGGATTGATCGTTCAACTCAGGAATAGTGTCGCTAGGATTAGAAAGCCTACTAAACTAGGTCTAGAGGTGAGGGATAAATCTTTTTGTATTTTTTTTTTATATTCTATAAAAGCAAGTAAAATCTCGGGTTTGAAGGAGTGGGCGGAATTAGTTGCTAGTCAACTAACCCAATTAACTACAAATGCAATCAAACTAAAATAAAAGAAATGAAAATTAAACTAATGTACTAATGTGGTGGAAACAATAATGAGAAAAGTTGTGTTTACTTAGATTTCATTACTCCCTAGATATCTTTTACCGGTTGATTAGCTTGTTACAATTGCATAGATGACGGGTTATATTCCTTAATACTAGTCGTAGGGCCGTGTACAATATTCCCTAACTCTATAAGATCCTACTTCACTCCTATGTCGAGCCGACTAAAAGCTTCTAACATTGGATCATTAGAATTCACTTATGCATTAAATACAACCAAAAATCGTAATACACCTCCGATCATGTTTCTTAAGACGTTCAAGCAAGTTACCAATGAAAGTCTGACAATTTTCTTAAGCCTAACATCGAATACAATCATCCGTAACAATTATAAACAAACAATTAACCAATAATAAATATCTAGGTTTCACTACATCTAAGCAAACACAATAAAAACCTAGCCTAACAAGTTAAAAGAAAGAAAAGCATAAGATAAAATCAAACAATACATAGACATATTGAAAAAAAAAAGAAAAAAAACAATACATAGAATCAACATCTAGGCGACGTGTATTTATTTATTTATTATGGAGTATTTTTTTCGTTTTTCTTTGTACATGTTTGTTTCTTTCCACGGTTCTTCTACTCTTTTATATAACCAAAAAAAAAAAAACAGAAAAGAAAAAAAGAAACATATTTTATAGCAATTATTTTATTTATTATTTTTTTTAGCAATTAATTATTTTTATTAACAAACATGAGAGCAAACTTTTAAAGATTAGCTTTGTTATCGACAAATAAAAGTAAAAACTGACTTCATTTGTTCAAAATAATCTAAGCTTTGTCTAACAAAATAAATATGTATAAAAATATATGTTTTGATTTTATATAAAAAAAATGATTAATAAAACTTTAGTTATTGAGTTTTAAATAATATGAAAAGATATGAAACTGATAATTAATGGGGTGTAGTATATTGCGTATTGCCTAACAATACCAAGACAAAGTATAATATTAAAAAACCATGAAATCTCCAATTATACTTCATGAGAGGCTTATCACATGCGTATAGTAGAGCCTTGGATAGCTAGCAAGCGCATTCAAAAGGGATAATTGTACAACATTTTGTTGCAATAGCATAAACGAGTGGGCGAACCCGCATGTTGCTGCGGGAATGCTGTGTCAAATCTAAATTTGAAACGAAACAATTATCAAAAGACTATTTCGGTATAGTAAGTTATTCATTAAGGAGTAATTATGCAAAAGCTTGATAATAGTATAAGTTTTTTTTTTTTTTTTTTTTTACTGAGAAAGCCCCTAAAATTATTGGGCTACTAACTTTGAAACTTACAAATAACCTGAGGGACTATTCTTGTAACTTAATAACGCTAAGGACATTTTTTTTGTAAATTGTCGCCAAACATTTGTACGGAAACAGTCCCTGAGGTTATTGGTCACTTGCAAAGTTAAGTAACGACTGTTAAGCAATGGCTGTTAAGAACTAACTTCGCAACTGAACCATAACCCCAGGGACCAATTTTCTTTTACCACTGTAGAAAGCACTATATGTATAATACTATAATGGATTAGACCAATGTCAAGGAAGACGACATTGACTACACAAATTAATCTTGGGGTACATAGCATAAGCATATGCTTATTTTAAGCTGTTTAATCGAATACTTTTTGTCTTAAAAGAAATAGTTTATTTAGCCCAAAATAAGCTGTTAAAGATAGCTGTTTAATTCGGCCAAATACTAAAACGTGCTTATCGTAACTTGAAAACTAATAAGCCAATATAAACTGAATGGAAACGAAAAAGAAACATTCTCTAATTAACTTGCACTTCCTTAAAGTCGGCCCTGACGACAGTTACGTTAAACAGATTCATAGGTTAAGAAACTTTAACTATGTTCCAACATGATAGGGACTACAAGAATTTGTAGGTTATGAAATAAAACATTAATTTTGTTCCATTGATAGTAAAAGATGTTATACTCTATTTAACAAATTTGAGTGGCTATAAATAACTTTCCTTCCCTTTCCTTAATTGTTCAAGTTATACATTTTCTAAGAACATATAAATAAGGAGGTGTGCTACACCCACATAAAATTTACAAAATTTCACCCACTCGCTGACGTGGCAGAGTGCTGATTGGTTGATTTTCTGTGACCCATAGAAAGCCAACCAATCAGCACTCTGCCACGTCAGCGAGTGGCTGAAATTTTGTAAACCTTAGGTGGATCTAGCATTTTCCATAAATAAGTTGGATAGTTAGATGGAATGGTGAAACATGAATTATACAAGAGGTCAAGAGTTTAAGTGAGTTATTTAAATTACTAAAAGTCTTTTCAATAATTTAAGCAAAGATAATTTTGCCACGCGTGTTGCGAGAGAATGTATTCATAGGTACAAACAAAGTTTTAATTTAATAAATAAGTTGGAACAAATAAATAAGTTGGATAGTTGGATGGAGTGGTGAAAACATCATCTATTATTCAAGAGGTCTAGAGTTCGATCCATTCTTCAACTACCCAATCTTTTTTAAGATAGCAGCGAGTTATTTAGATTACTAAAAGTAGTCCTTATGCTTTTTACAAATTTAAGCGAGATAATTTTTTGCCACGCGTGTTGCGAGTGAGAAAGTATTCATTTATTAGTGAGTAAAATGCAAAAATCGTCCTTGTGGTTTGAAAAAATTGCAGAAATCGTCCATAGTCTTTAGAAAGTGCAGGCGGCCTCCCTGTGGTGAAACTTTTGGATCATTTTGGTCCTTGGTTTTAACCGTTGTTAAGTGGATTCCGTTAGCAGTTACACGTTAGCCCCTTTTAACCAACGATAGTTCCAGCGTTCATCCTTTAAATTAACGACAGTTGATAATTTATTATTTTTGGTTTATTTAAAGTGTTTCGACTTTTTATATACATTTTTTTATAAAAACATATACGTTTTTGTATACCTTTTTTATATAAGTTATTATATACGTATTTATAACAACATTTACGCTATTATATACGGTATATAATATACCTTTTTTATATATGTTATTATATACTTTTTATATGTCTTTGTATGTGCTTTTATATAAGCTTTTGTAAATGTTTTAATATACGTTTTTATACACGTTCTTATATACATTTTTGTATACATTCTTATATACGTTATATATGCTTTTATATATGTATTTATAAAAATATATATGTTTTTAAATACGTTTTTATATGTTTTTATATACATTTTTATATACAATTTTATATACGTTTGTGTATACGTTTTTATATATATTTTTGTATGAGTATATATACGTTTTGGTATACGTATATAAAAACGTATACACTAACGTATATAAAAGCGTATGCAAAATGGTATATGTTAATTCACATACCTTTTCATAGCCAAAAGTGGACCCAAATAGACTAATTTTGCTAACAATATGCCAAAGAATGTGTATTTCTATGTTTGTGAACGTGCAGGTACGGATATGTGAAAAATGAACAAAAACAAAGCAAAACCGACAAAAACGAACACGAGATTGGAAAAAGGTAAAAAGCCGAAACCAGGAAAGCAATCTATCTAAGAAAAACCCAAAATGACAAAAGTAATCCTTAGAGATTCAGAGAATAACAAAAGAGACTCTTAGTTGAAATATGAAGACCTTTACAATAATGACCCTCCAAGTTTCAGCAAGTTGTCAACTTTGGTCCTTTGAAGAACTTTGGAAGAAAAGTCAACTCAATTCCTCCAAGTTACAAGATCGTTACGTGTAGTATTTAGTTGCATTTATAGCGTTTTAATATGTTTTAAGTAGTTTTTTTCATGTTTTGTAAAGGTCTAGGGGCTAATCTTGCAACTATGTCAAAGATTAGAGAAGCCCTAGCCCTTAGCCTATAAATACCCCTTAAACACCAACTTTGAGAGGTTGGTTGTTGAGGGTTGGTCCTCTTAGTAATAAGAGTAGTGTAGTTTTATTTTTATGAAGTATATGTTTTATTTTACTTTCTCTCTCTAGCTTTATCTTTCTAAAAATCTTTAATTTTTAGTTGTTAAAATCTTGTTTTTATTGGTGAGATTTAAAGTTTATGGTTAAACTAGGTTGTTTAGTAATAAATTTGGTGAAAAACATTAGTTTTTAGACTTTATTTTGGATCAAAATGGTGTTTTGATATGTTTTTATCGAGTTAAAAAAAATAAATAAAAAAGTTTCGAGTTTTTTTTTTTTAAAAAAAAGAAAAAGTTATCGAGTTAAAAAAAAAATATAAAATTGTCGAGTTACAGATTTTTAGTTATAGGGACTAGTTTGCAAAGTTTATGTTTAAAACTTTCGAGTTTGGATTTTTGCATACCGAGTTTGAACTTTTCGATTAGGGACCAAATAGCAAAATAATACTTTCGAGTTTGGTTTTGGTATATACCGAGTTTGGATTCTGTTGTCTTTCCGAGTTTGAGTTTTGTTTGTCGAGTTTGAGTTTTGTTTTATTTTATCGAGTTTGATTTTACCAAGTTTCCTTTTTTTTTGGCGAATTAGCCAAGATTATCGAGTTAGATAATCATTACCTCATCGTTTATCGAGTGAGGTTCTCTTATGCTTTATGCTAAGGCGAAACTCTGCCGAATTTTATTTTAGCTTATCTAGTTTGTTTCTTTTATCGAGTCTTTTTCTTTTATCAAGTAACTTTATCTTATTAATATGAGTTTCGAGTAGTTTATTAGTGTTTGCTTAGTGGCACGAGTTTGTGAGTTAAGTGTGGATATAAAAGAGGATTATGATTAATAATTGTTATGATTATTTAGACTTGTAATTTTATTATTTGAAGGGCAAAAGCCGGAGAATAATCAAATTACACATCTAGTAATTATTTCCTTTTTAAAGGATTATTTTCAAAATAAACCAACGTTGTGAGAAAATAATTTTGTTTAAGGAAAATAATTCGTCGTCAATCCTTGACCCACACTTGATGAACTTATTCACGTCGCTTAGCAAACATATTGTTTTTAAAATCTTTTCCCGACTTATTTTTTCTTTCTTGTTTTCAATATCTTATTGTTTCATTGTTTTTAATTGCAATTTCATTTCCTTTAGAATAAAAACTCCAAAAATTCTCAATTATATTTTCCCATTCACTTCACAATCACGCGACTCAAGCCGACTTAATCGCCGTCTTACCTTCGTTGGGACATAACGACCCGGGGAATTACTTTCACGAGCATTTCTTCGGTTTAAAAAACCTATACTATATAAAAAGACTAAAATCACAAAAACGTATAAAAAGTGTATAAAAATGTATTAAAAACGTATATAATAACATATATGTTTTTATCAATACGTACATAAAAGCGTATAGAAACGTATATAAAGTATTAAAAAAACGTATACAAATTGTCTACAAAAACGTATAAAAAGTATATAAGAACATATATAAGAAATTATATAATAAGAATATAAGAATATATACAAAACGTATATAAGAATGTGTATAGAAACGTATAAAAAAATGTATATAGAAACATATAAAAAAACGTATATAAAAGCGTATAAAAACTTACATGTTTTTATTAAAAATGTATATATTTAAAAAAAAAAAAAAAAAAAAACTTTAAATAAACCAAAAAAATAAATTATTAACGATCATTAGTTTAAAGGATGAACGCTGCAACAATTGTTTGCCAAAAGGGGTTAACGTGTAACTGCTAATGGAATACACATAACGACGGTTAAAACCAAGGACCAAAATGATCCAAAAGTTTCACCACAGGGAGACCGTCTCCACTTTCGAAAGACCAGGAATGATTTATGCAATTTTTGCAAACCACAGGGATGATTTTTGCATTTTACTCTTTATTAGTTATAAGTAAACTTTTAATTTAATAATGTATTGCGAGTGAGAAAGTATTCATTTTATAAGTATAAATAAAATTTTAATTCAATAATGTATAACTTAAAAGCGAAAAAATCACATTAACGTAATAGTGTTTACTAGTGTTGGAGGATTTTTGTTCTAATTTTTGTTAGATTAGTTTTGATTTAATAAATATATAGAGTGCGTATTGTGCGAGTAAAATCATACTTATTAAAATAATAGAATATGAATAAAATAAGAAAATATATAAGACATATTTGGCGCGCAAACTTATCAGAGCTTATCATAGCACGAGCTTATTTTTTTTTTAGAAAAATAAGCTACCATTAAAAATAAGTCTCGTTTTGCTGACATAGCTTGAAGGAGCATGTAAAAAAAAAAAATTAGCAATTAAATGAAATGCTAGTTAAAGGAGCATGTAGAAAAGCTCCTACAACATGTTCCAACAACCAGCTCCAGTAACCCACTCCAGCTCCTAGTAGTGCCAAACATATCCATAAATTAATTTGAAGAAAAAGATAAATTCTACTTAAGATAAAACATAATATACCAAAACAGAATATGATTAATTTAAACATTGCCACAAAACAATTGATACTAAAGTATTTTGTTACAAAACAATAGATCGGACAAAAACAAAAAGTATTTTCAGCATACAATGGAAAGTAATCATTAGTTTTATAAGGCTCAAAGATGCAATTTAAACAATCCCAATCATCTACCCATTTTTCTGCATTTTTTTTCCCGCCTTTATCTTCAAACATTCTATAAAGATTGAAAATCATGTGTTACACACATCAAAGACTGACATCATATTTTACATTGTCATGCGGGCTGGTAGGAATGTGCTTTTCTAAATTTGATGGAGCATTTTTCTCATCGATAACAGACAAAGCATGAAAGCATCCTAAAAACATGTTATTGTAAAGATTAAAATAAGACGCAATAATAGTTCAATGTATATACTCAACAAATGTTAATAGTTTTTCACAATATGTGTTTCATAAGTATACCTTAATGTTGTGTAGATTTTTTTATGAAGCTCAAGTACAACATGATGATCATCCGTCATTTTAAGAACATTGTACATATGCCGTTCCTTCTCAATATTGTAATCAGAATTTTCAACTTTAAAGGCAAACTTTCTACCTACAAACTTTTCAAAAACTTGCGGGAAAGAGTCGATGTCACCGGTCTGTGTAAACATAATTGACTTCTAGTGATTATAGAAGTAAACATGTATAATATTGTAAAGATTAGAATAAGATGCAATGATAGTTCATTGTATTGATACACACAATAGAAGTTATTAAAAGTTTACAATACACATAATAAAAAGGGTAAATGGCACAAAAAGGTACTAAACTTAGGGTAAATTTCCAATCAAGGTACTTTTCATTTTTTCTTACATAAAAAGGTTCCCAACAAAATTTTTTGACGGATTTAGGTTATTTACTAACGTTCGTTTACTCACTTCTTTAGTAAATTACATGTTTGGTCCTCAAGTTTGTATACACATTTCATGCACCATACACCACCACCACCACCACCACCCACCACCACCTCCACCACCACCGTCCGCCACCACCGTCTGCCATCATCTTCCTCCTTTTACCTTATCTTCTTCATCTCAAAACACACTCTCACCCACCTTCATCTTCTTCTATATCTCCATCTTAATAAACACTTACAAATTAAATCAACACCAAAATGAACATCAATATACTCGATCAACAACCATCTCATTTTCATTTTTCTTAAACAACAACACTCTATCTCATTACGATTGACAAGGTCCCTTACCAACAAGGTAGCAAACCAAAATACCAATTCTACATTTCTACATATTAACCTTTTATATATTACATGAAGTGAACGACGCCGTATAAAGTGAAAAAAAATATAGGGTAAATTGCAAAAATGGTCCTTAACGTTCCACGAATTTGCAAAAACGGGACCGAGACAAAAAGTAGCACAAAAAAGATACCAACATTCCACATTTTCGCAAAATCGCCACTGAGAGTCATTTTCCGTTAATTTTCTCGTTAAGTGCCACGTAGTTGAGGGTAGTATCGTCATTTCACTGTTCATACTTATCTCCCGCCAACTTTCGGGGGACTATTTTTGCAAACAACGTAAACTATGTACATTTAAAGCTGTGTGCTTTTTCAGGGTACAATAAATCCCCAAAACCAACCAACCATTGTGTAGATAATCAACCGTCAAACCCTAACATAAAAAAAAATCAAATCGCAACAACTAAACCCAGCTATGGCAAATAATGATAAGAATGAAAAGGGAAAGTGCTTGTTGATGGGGGGGGGGGGGGGGGGGGGAGGAATCATCCGAAATATCGTGGGGCAAGGTTTTATTAAATGATGAAGTCTTTGAGGATGTTTTGGATGAATTTGGTGATAAAGTTATTGCCAAGTATGATTCGTATGCAAACATAGGGAATGAGATGATTGAAGAAATTCTTCAATGGATGTGGAATAGAACCTTCAACAAACCAAATGTGGGTGCTAGCGGTTGCTCCAATGAGGTAGTTGTAGAGAAAAAAAGGAAGAGGGGAAGGCCGGTTGGGAGTGGCAAGAAGAAGACGGAGGAGAGTCCTATTCCGACTACAGTCACAGAAAAAAGGAAGAGGGGAAGGCCGGTTGGGAGTGGCAAGAAGAAGACGGAGGGGAGTCCTATTCCGACTACAGTCACAGAAAAAAGAAAGAGGGGAAGGTGATGCGTGGGAATCGCAACAGGCTTTACCTCTCGAGGGATCTCGAGAAGCTTACAACCCCCACCAGACAGTGTACCTGATCGTTGTAGTATAGTATAGTGACAAGTACCGGGGGATTGATCGTTCAGCTTAGGAATAGTGTCGCTAGGATTAGAAAGCCTAAATACTAGTTCTAAAGGTGAAGGATGATTATTTTTGTATTTTTATATTTTATGGAAAGCAATTAAAAATCTCGGGTGTGAAGGATTTAGGCGGAATTAGTTGCTATTCAACTAACCCAATACTAAGATGCCATCAAAATAAAATACTAGAAATGAAAATAAACTAAATTATACTAAAGTTGTGAGCAGTAATTGGAGAAAATGTGTTTACTTAGATTTCACTACTCCCTAGACATCTTTTACACGTTAATTACTTGTTATAATTGCATGGATGATGGATCGTATTCCTTAATACCATTCATGGGGTGGCACACATAACTCCCCAATTCTATGAGCTCTTATCTCCTCCTACACCATGCCCAGCACAACTATAGGGATTGTAAACAGTGGCTCATGCATTAAATACAACCAATAAAGACCTAGTGCGCGTTGGTTCATGTTTCTTAAGACGTTCAAGCATGTTACCAATTGGAGATCTGTCAGTTTTCTTAAGCCTAACATATAAATCATTCATCCAAGACAAGAATAAACAAGTAATCAACACATAATTAACATCTAGGTTTTATTAGATCTAAGCAAACACAAGATAGATCTAGCCTAGCATGATGGAATTAAGACAAGAACAAGATATAGACAACCAACACATAGACATATTGATTGAATTAAAGGAACACTTATCTTGATTAAACATGCAAGGTATCAAGGGTTTGGAACCCTTGAAAAACCTGTAAAGTAACACCAAAATCGTACTTAGGGTTTCTCCCAAAACTTCTCTCTTTTAATGTGAAAAATTAGAAAACTATATATAGGAAAAGGGGTCTGACGCCGTCAAGACAAACTTGTGACGCCGTCACCTCGCCGCCAAAATCATTCTCGGACTGCCTTGATCTACATTTGACGCCGTCAAGACAAACTCATTTCCAGGCCGTCATGACTTTTACTCTTGACGCCCTACCCTCGTGACGCCGTCAAATCTGTACTGGGTCGTCATGGACTTTTGCTCTTGACGCCGTCAGGAAATTACTCTTGACGCCGTCACCTACTGTTCCCAGCATGGAAAATTAAGACTTTGGCATTTTCTTCACTTTTATGCTCCAAAAACGTCCGAATTGCTTCCTTTTCCAGATTTCACTCCCAGAGTACCTAAAATCACAAAAGGAACGATTTAGGGCAATATTTGATCAAATAAAGTTGAATTCCGGCTTAAATGACCCCCTAAAAACGGATCATTTTTCGTCTCATCATATACCCTTACACTTGAGATTTGCTTGTCCTCAAGCAAATGCGCTTTTATTCTACTCAAAAGACAAGTTAGGGGTCATTTAACACTAACATAAAAGTAATTACAACAAATAATCGTTCCACTAAAGACCAATAGACAAGCACGGAGGTTATACACAAGCACCTCACAAATAGTGTTTAGATACTCACATTTCTCGTTTGTAATAAAGTGTAAATTACAATATGGAAACGGAAGATATCTCTCACTATCTGTCATAGCAAAATAGATTACCATAGGCTTGGGAAAGGATCAAACCTCCACCACATGGCGTAAGCACCTAGGATAAACTATCAAAGAGGTCTTTTAAAGGGTTGTAACGTTAGGTGTAGGGATATGAAATACACGATTTTGTTGGATAAAGGAAGTTTTACTGGTGGCGAGTTAACACTCTTGGTTAATTACATGTACAATATGGCGTTGCTAAGGAGTATATAGCAACGTCTGCACTCTGCACGTTGTTGCAATCATGTAATTTTTTTTATTTTCCCAGTCACAAATAATATAATGGCTTTAACTGACAAGACAAGTTAAAATAAAAAGACAAATATCCATAAAAAGGATAAAAATGATTGTTTTTTTAAAAAGTTTTTCAAAAAATTTCAAAAGATCGCGTATGTTGGTGCATAAAAAAATGTGAAAAAAGTTTTTTTTTTTTAATTTTGAGTTTTTATACGTTTTTTAATAAAAAAAAATGAAATTTTGATATACAAAATTTTCAACTTGATATGTGTGATGTGCAATAAAATTTAAATGCAAAAAGTCAAAAGAAGTTAAGTGAAAAACCGAATTTTTGTTCCAACGATAGTAAAAGATGTTATACTCTATTTAACAAATTTGAGTAGCTATAAATAACTTTCTTTCACTTTCCTTAATTATTGAAGTTATACATTTCGTAAGGACATATAAATAAGTTGGAGAGTTGGATGGATTGGTAAGAACATGATCTATTAAACAAGAGGTCAAGAGTTCGATTACCCATCAACTCCAAATCACCACCTTTTTAAAATTTAAAATAGCAGCGAGTTATTTAGATTAGTAAAAGGCGAGATAATTATGCCTCACAGTGAGCAAGTATTCGTTTTATATTTATGAATAAATTTCTAATTTAATAATGTACACGCGAAAAATCATAAGTAATTAATATAATAGTGTTTATAAACAAAACTTTTTTTTTTTTTTTTTTTTTTTTTTTTTTTTTTTTTTTTAAGAGGTGTGTTTGGCACATAGTGTTTAAGATTATTTAAGCGCGATGAGGGTTGTCATGATTTAATACTCGTTTGGCAAACAATAAATAGATTTATCTTTATTTTTGAATACTTTTTTTCAAAATTTTATGAAATAGCATTTAGGAGTTGTGAGGATACAAACTTACTAAGATGCCCTCAAGAATGTCAAGTAAATAAATTCGTGGTTTCTCCTGCAAAATGGTTATTGTTTTATGTTTTGGAATGCTATGTATTTATCACACCAAAATACCAGTTCTACATATAGAGTAGAATGATGCATGAATCATGATAGTTACCCAAATGCAGTCGCATAAAGTAACATGCAAGTCCAAACTCGACAAATATTTCAACTCATAAAAACAAATCTAGCAACCTAATAGACAAATTATGCGCACATGCACTAGCTTTGATTCTAAGAAAGATTGAAGTCTTCACTCTCGCGTCAACTGATGATCAAATAGCTAGGTGGAATCGTTCTCTTCCTATAAAGGTAAACACAAACACATGAAGACTCTCTAGCTTTGGATTGTTTACCTGCTAGGGAATGATGTTCACACCATTCAATTCGTTGCTCGGTTTGTGAGAGGGGGCATTTAAACCACCCGTCACCTATTCACTGATTGTTTGTTGGCTTCTGGTATAAAGGGGTTTGGTTGCGCCATGGTGGGGTTCTAATGATTTTCTCAAGTCACTCGTTTCCCTATTCAAATAGGGGGAATCGGTTAACCTCAACTTAGCGAGTGTTGTTTCGATGTGGTAGTTCAAACTATGTTTTAGGCTCTTTGGCGTTTTAGAAACCGAGTGTGTTTTGATCTAAAGATTCGTAAGAAAGACACTCTCTTGGATGATGATATCAAGGTTTTCTCGCATACATGGATTGTTAATAGGAATAGATCTCTTAAATCCAAGTGGTTCTATGGGATTCGTAAACCTCAATCATCTTGTAATTTTTCAAGTAGTAATCTTTTTCTTCTAGCTTCTTACTAGTTTATAATGAAATTGCCGTAAGAAATTAAATACTAATAAAAGTGTCTAGATCGTGGACATACTTCAAGAGCATACCCTTTAAAGCCCTTGTTGTGTAAAAAAGGAATTTTATAAATTTTTGATTGTTTAACACTAAATAAATACCTTCTTAAAAAAGATTTTAAAACTGCATACCCTATAACTAATATGCGTCCGCTACTGGTTAGAGCATGCCTTTTTATTTGTGGGTTATGTTAAACTTTGGGCAGTGTTTAATTCTTTTCACAAATTGCAGATGAGTAGAGGTGAAAAAATGGGCTAATTTTGACAACTTTGTAAAAGATTTGAACACATTTAGCTTATTTCTTTTTGTGAAATGGGCATATTTAACCCATTGAAAAGATAAATAGGTATTAACGGGCACATATTTTTTTCTCAATTGAAGAACATTATAATCGCTTTTGAAGAAAAACTTATATTTTATTTTTTAAATATAAAAGAGGTATTACGTTTAGAGAATTTATTTCATCATTTTGGGTCTTCTATAAAGTAATTTGTATAACTTGTGCTCATTTGGCCCGTGCTCGCCCGACCCGCCCGTTTTGCCACCTCGTCTTGTGTGTCTTTGGACTATTGTTGGTCCACTTTGCACTTGTAAAATCTGGCTGTGGAAAACATGCGAGTTTTGTTTTTGTTTTTTTGTTTTTTTTTTTTTTTCCTTCTTCTTCTTCTTCTCCTCTTAGCGGCACCACACTTGAAATCCGACCTTCGAGTTAAGGGTAGGCTCCGGGACTCGAACCATTAGGAGAGACCCGCGAAGGGAAACCCTAGAACTAACGACTTCGCACTAGGAAGAAAATCCGGATTTTTTTTGCCATTTGCGAGACTCGAACCTAAGAAAAACTCCCTTCCAAGCTCCAGAAGGAACTCAGGTGACCAACTGAGCTATGAGCTAAGTCTGATGGTTTATATGTCAAACACTGAGATGAATAATTAAAAATGTAGATTACTCTCTACATGATCAAATAGATTGTAACTCTACTGGTCTAGAAAAGAATTATGTATGAATGCCAATTTCTGGTGGTTAGTTTTGCATTAGAAGGCTAAGGCTTTAGTTTCTTAGAACGAATCCTAACAAACACGAGATCGACACTAAGTTTCTATAACACCTATGCATTTATCCATCAACGTGTTCAGAAACTTTGTTTCCTTCCACAAAGAACAAGAATTGTATTGGGTATGTCAATAACACACAAGATTATATGTAATCTGTTATATTGAGTATTTAAAAAATAATTTATTTATTTCGTAACAAATATATACCACAACAATAAAATTTCCATATACATAGTTGTTCTTCAATCAAAGAAACTTTAAATCCATAATATATACGAGTCACTAACCACACTAATCCTTCAAAGGAGGCTAAATAGGTTTAACCTTTCCCATCTTATACTTCCCTTCTTTCTTCATCCATTCTTCGAACGCTCTTGGTTCATAGGGTATCCTCAACACCCCATCATTCGAAAATCCATACTCTTCGGCCGATCTACACAGGAACTCCATAAAGTCTGTATGACTGAGAGTACTGGTATGAATGATGAAACGTCTTGTTGTTTCATCATTCACACCTACTGAGATTGGGACGTACCCTTTTGGCACTCCAGAGGAGCTTCGTCTCATAAGCTTGCTCAACTTACTTCCCTTTAACCCCATAGTACGTTGAAAGAATTTAAGTATAAGAATTTCACCTCTTTTGCTAGAAAATTGGCTAATATATATACTCGTAGCGAATTTGGTTCTAGAGGACAATTGTACGTACGAATTTTGTACTTGGATCTTGTTACGAATTGAATATATCCTTTTTAATCCATTAAACTATAATTAAATATCTTAATTAGATTGTGATTGACAAGAGAGCATGCCGTAACATCAAAGTTAAGATAAAAAATTGACATTATATATGCATGTTTATATCACTAAACGAATGAGGTTTTCTCTCAAGCTATCCTAAAAGAGCGAGCATTTTCGACTAAGATGTACGCGGCCTCACCGAGTTAACCATTTGACCATTTCTGACTCTCACTAACCACACTAAAATGTACTTACCTAACGAGATTTGAAAACCTTGCCCTCTTTGTAGGAAACCAAGGATATTATCATTAGTCGTCGATTTGATGGTGGTTATACCGATGTTTATATGCTTGTAATAATTAATTAGCTAGTGATGTTATATACCTTGTCTTTAGTTGCAAATGCACCGTGACAGCAATGGAATAAATCAACAAATGAAGGTAGCATGGTTTGTATCTTTGATTTGTTTTTTTTCTTTTGTTGAATCTTTTTCACGGCTCGATAATTTGATAAGTTAATGATTTTTTTTCCGTGTTTAAGAATACAGTTAACAAACATGTTAACTAATCGATTACGATAAATTGAATGGCATTTTGTAAGATATTTTTGTGATAGGAACTTTTCTTTTTTGTTTTGTTTAGACTTATTTTTGATAAAGAAAACGTTGTTTGAAATATGATGGTACATAGAAAGTACTATCGTATGAATCGAATTCGTTACATACGATGCCGTACCATATATGTCGTCTTTGATGGTTGTATTATAAAACGAAATATCCTTTAATTATATTGTTATAAGTATAAAAGAAAAGACAAGCTAGAACATTATATCGAGGGGATTATTAGATGAATATTGAATAGGCATAAGCTCGATGTGTGAGTTTATGGCTTCTAGGGTTTTATGTATTAGCAATATAAATATATGATTAATGAATGATAATGACCCACGGGGTTTACATTATTCAACATAGTATCAGAGCTCTAGGTCTGATCCTCGGACGTGGTTGGCCACCTTAGCCGCCGCCTCAATGCCACCCCATCAAACCCTAGACACCGCCGTTTATTCGTGCTAGAAAAAACCAAAACAAAAACTGCAGACAAGTGTTTGACAAGATCAGCGGCCATGGCTTCGTAAATAAATTCAAGAAAAGCATACCGGAATCGCAATCGTAGTCATAAGGACGCACCATCACACACCGGAACAAGCAGACTTTCATGAACCAAATAATTTTTTTTTTCGGATTATGCAATTGACTACCTATCAAAGTCTTGATTATTCATCAAGAAATAATATCTTTAGTTTTATTTTTGTTTCTTTTAATAATTAATTTTTCTCGTTTGTACTCCAATCCGAGCTTTCGCGATTTGCCGCTCGGATTGCTATGAGTATTAGATGAACATTGAATAGGCCCAAGCCCGATGTGTGAGTTTATGGCTTCTAGTGTTTTATGTATTAGCACTATAAATATATGATTAATGAATGATAATGACCCACGGGGTTTACATTATTCAACAGGGTTCACATTCCCAAAATACGTATGCATGAATTTAATCGTGTCCTTTTGGATTAACTAAGCGAAAATGATATAAATACATAAAATATAAGCTTAATTTCATGCCTAATCAATTTATCAATTAACACATCACATGCATATTCTTTCAGTCTTAATCTTCATCTTTTTATTTTGACACATGTTTTGATCTTCTTGTTATCTTTAGAGCAAAAGTATCATTTTCCTTAAATAAGAGTTTTTTGTTTTTTTTTTTTTTTGAACGACCTTAACTAAGAGCTGACCAAGGGGTTTTCGAAGATGTCTGTTAATTACATAAATATACCTTTCTTAGTATAAAATTTGCGTCAAAGATCCTAAATTTTTGTGAGATGGACCGTGTCCAAAATTTCGTCGTATTATTATTATTATTATTATTATTGTTATTATTTATTTATTTATTTATTTGATGAAATGCACCCGATAACTATTAGTATTGGATCCGCCACTAGATTTAACTAACATAAATAGTATTTATACTAAGATAAGTTAATTAGGTAAAGTTGGTAAATTTACTAGGATGTGCGTTATGCATTGCACTTGCATTTTAATTTGTTATTTCTTCCATTCAAATATTAACACAAATGTCAGCGTACGTAGTTGGTGTAACTTATTAAAGTTACTTGTGCTAAAGATTGCCTACCTATATTGAACAACATTAAACATATGTAAATAAAATACGTTTGGGTTAAACTGATTATTGACGCGCCTTAGTGTTCACATTAGTTTTAAATGAATTAATCAAGAAGACTCTTTCTGAGGCTTCTTCTTAGTCCGTTAGGTAGTTGACTAGAGCTATTAACCAGACCGAAAGGGGAATAACGACCAGTCTATCTATGAACAAAACTTCATGACAAAGCTACCAAAAGGTTTTGGACAAAATGAGAACAAAATTGAAAGAGTATGTGTAAAGATGCCTTCTCTTTTTGCTCATCCAGACAACACATAATTACATACTTTTTTTTTTGACTTTTTGTTGTTACTTACTCAAATGTTAAGCCCATTAGTAAGGTCCAAGTTCCTGGATGCTTTGCTTCACTGAATCAATTAAGAGCCCTACTGCAGACCCAACAGGAATGATTTGGAGGCCTACTGAGAATGTTCATAGAGCACTTTCCCAACTTGCATTATTGCATTAGAATCTTGCGAAGTACTAGTATTCCCGTCTTGATTTAAATATCCATATTTGTTACGTCTCGATTTAAATATTCATGTTGTTATTTTAGATCGTCATAAAATAAATGTTCATTTTTATATTTCAATCAACTAAAAAAGATTTGATAGTATAAATGATAATTTATTGATGCATAGTGTAATGATTGTACACTCCTAAAACTACGTCGAAATTTGGATATTACATGTATTTTAAGACAAATAAAGCATTACCATTAAGGTGACCCAACTTGGGCGCCCAGAAAAATGTGAGAAAAGGTCGCGAATCGGGAGTATCTAGTTTAATTAATCTAATACACTTAAGTCAGAATTTTTCATCCCAACCAACTTTAAGATGAAAACCTAGAAAAAAAGAAAAATATGAAAAACACCATTATTCCTTGTTCTTTCCTTCCAATTTTTAGGATTATAAATTTGGAAATCATCTCCCAGAAAATATCTAATTCCACTCGGGTTCATTTAATCGCAAACTCATTATCATAGTTTTTGACAATTTTTAAACATTTTATAAGGGCATTCAAAATACATCAATTTCTGAAAAGGCATTGTTTATAAAACAAGAGACATGCAGCTTTAAAGGTCGTGGTTAACAACAATTTAAAAAAAAAAAAAAGGGTAATACTAACATTAAGATATGACTAAAAACATTTTTTATTTTTTTCGCTTGTACAACCATTGAATATGAATGAATTACAAATATTTTTGAGAAATAAAAGTAACTAATAACTAATTTATGATGATTTATGATGATTTTGTTTGAATAATGCATTCTTTTTTAAATAAAAGATGAATAGTTTGTTGATAGCCCAAAATAAGAGCATTCGCAATGACAAAACCAACAAAAGCTCTTTACTATTTTAAAAAGCTTGAAAGATGTTTATATTCATTGCATCAAAAGCTTTTTTGATAGCTTTTTAGAAAGATTTGATAAACCTCAATTCTTTGATAAAAACTTTCTTTCTTTATACCTCAAGTCATTAAATACATTAAATGCTTCAAGTTTTTAAACATTTGTTGCATTGCTCATGCTCTAGGGTCCGCTTGGTTCAAAGTGGGTAAAGGGAAAAGGAAAGGGAAAGGGAAAGGAATGCAAAGAAATGAGTGAGGTGGGTAATCAATACCTTACCCCCAATTTACTATATAATGGTTGATTACCCACTACGAGGTAATCAATACCTTACCCCTCTATTACCAAGCACTATTATTTGAAAGGATGTGGGCCCTTTTCAATTCCTTACCCATTCCCCACCCCCTTTACCCCCCACCAAGCACCCCCTTAATACTCCATTCGATGCAAATGATAATAATAATAATAATAATAATAAAGTGATGTTAATAATAATAATAATAATAATAATAATAATAATAATAATAATAATAAGGGATAGCTTGGCTACAATTTTTGTAGCCAATTGGCTACAATCCTTCATAAAAAATACACTAGCATTGAATCAGGGACTCACAGAAAAAAAATAAGGATCCACAAAATGAATCAGAGACTCACATTTATAACAAAAAATTATAGCCAATTGGCTATAATTAATTGTAGCTAATATTTTCTAATAATAATAATAATAATAATAAATAGCCAATATTAAAACTTTGAAACTTTGTGCACATTTATTTTGAGAAATAGTAATTACAAAATTTGGGGCCCACTCCATTACAACAAAAACATAACTTTTGGGTTTCTGGAGACTTCTGTCATCCTAAAACATCGTACCTATGCCACCCATGACAATCATATCTAACATTCACCTTTATATATCTTTTGGGTTTTCATCTTTTATCTTCCTAACAGTTTGAATAATGGAATTTAATGGTGAACAAAACAGAGATTTTTATAAAGTTTTGGGGTTGAAGAAAGAATGCAGTGACACAGAGTTGAAGAATGCCTACAAGAAGCTTGCACTGGTTAGAATTTGTTTAACCCTTTTTGAGAAAATTGATTTTTCATAGATTTTTAGACCTTTTGTTATGTATGATGGAATGCTTAATTGATGATCCTGTTATGGACTTATGGTTTAATGGTTCATTTTGAAATGCTTATATGATAATATGGGTGTGTTTAATATGGTTTTGAAAGTCAATATAGATCATAGGATATGAAGTTATCAGAATGATGTAAGGAAGTAAGGAACCATAACATAAGGGGCTGCAGGCCTGCAGAGACAGTGATTTGATATGCCTATGTTTTTCTAAAGTTGTAGGAATGCGAATTAGTGTTTGAAAAACAATTCACATGTAAAAATGATTGCTAAATGATTAGATAGCATAATGTTTAAGTGGTGAAATTTTGATGAGTTTTGGGCAAATCCTGATTATTCAAGAGTAAACATGTAAACTAATCAGATAAGCGCTAGATGAATACCCGTGCATTAGGATGGTGTATCGTGGCAAATAATTATACTTGCGAAACTTGTGGTTCTGCTGTGACCCTTGATGCAACACTTAAGGGTTCAATTTGTAGTCATTGCAAGAAAAGTCTGTGAGTTATAGATGAAAAATGATAAAAGTGTGAGTATTAAAAAATATCTAAATTATTAATTTAAAATGGTGGATGTTGTTACCATTTTTAATCAAGTGTATTTTAGGAATTGAATTTACTCATTTTGTAAGTTTTAAATTTTATGGACTGTAAAGTGCAATGCCAAACACCCCTTTATAAGTAAATGGTGACCCAAATGTTTCAAGTCTTAATTTTGGTTATATACAAACTTTTCTGAGTTTTGGTTATATGATTCTTGGGGCCGATGTAAATTGAGTCATGTAACAATATATGTTTTCCTGTATATGTCAAGCTTTATGTTCTTGTGTTCTGTGTGGGTCTAGAGATGGCATCCTGATCGCTGTTCGGCCTCTGGTGATACAAAGTACGTGGAAGAGTCTAAAAAGAAGTTTCAAGCAGTACAAGAAGCTTATTCCGGTATTTTAATATATGCAATTTGCTGATCTCTCTATAAAATTCTGTTTGTTGCAACTCAGTTGTATTGAGGATCGTCTAATGTACATACATTTGATCTCTTTATGAGGGTGGTAGAAACCAGATTTTAAGTTATTGTAGCCATTTCTTGTGTGATCATATAGTGCTTGTACGGTTTTTTGTTTGGATTCTTAAGCTACTGAACTCGTCTTTTTTATTGTACTAGTACTTTCTGATGCAAACAAAAGATTTCTTTACGATGTTGGGATTGATGATAGCAATGATGACACATATGTAAGTTTTTTTTTTTTTTTATTTTTAACTTTTCTTATACTGGACTGAAATGTGTGTGGTGATTTGTTTCCAAGGTTTGTTTTAGAAGCGAAAAATAGAGAAATTTGTGATGATGTGATTTGTTTATCGGTTGATTCGATCCAGGGAATGGCTGACTTCTTGAGCGAAATGGCGACAATGATGAGACAAAGCAAACCTAATGTATGTTTTATGTTCTCTAAGTTTTCGTTCTTAGAAGGATTGTAGATACAACAAGCTATTAAAGTCAGTAGAGGTCGGATGTTACAGGTCTTTAATCTTGATATATCCATATCTCCAGGATCGGTATGATCAAACATCATTCATGCCAACATCATACAAGAATCAATAGAAAAAGCAAACAAGAGAGATTGGTTTTGAACCCTTAAAACTGATATATTATAAACGTGGAAGGGTTAATTGATTACAACGAATTCCTAACTATTTATACAAGATGAAACGGCACCATTGAAGAGGTGTATACCGCTTCCCTTAAACGACATAAACTAATAACTAAACATTGCAATCTTTAAAACCTAAATAACCGTTTACTAAAACGTCTAAACCTAACTCCCTACGTTTTCTGTCTAATGGGTTTGTTGGCCTGTTGGCCCAAACCAGAAAATATTGCGGCCTTTTTCTTGTTCCTTTTTGTCTGTGTAGAATTGCAGTAGGCTTAATCTTGTAAACAAAGATTAATGGATTAAAACTTTCCAACATATTCTCCCCTAATCTATTAATCTTTGTTTTCTTCAATCTTCTTGTTCTTCTTGATGCTTTCTTGAATCTTGATCTTCAAACTTTAAACTTGATATCTCCATGCTTTAAACTTGATCCTTGAATCTTATAAACTTAAAAACTTGTTTCTTATCATAAACCTAATAAGAAAATCTTAAAAAAAACTTGTTTCCTTATCATAAACCAAATAAGAAAACTCTTGAAACTTGTTTTGCACTTCGACATCTCTTTCTCTTCAATTCTTGAACATGTTTTTTTATTCCTTCTTCTTAGTTAACCACCGGATTGATGGTGTAACTATTATTTCTTTTCTTCTCCTTCTTCATGGCTGTGTTTATTAAAAAAACAGGATTGATTCTTGAGTGATGAATGATCATGATTTGTTGTTGTTTGATCCCTTCGGCTCTGATGCCACTTGTTACAGGTCTTTAATCTTGATATATCCATATCTCCAGGATCGGTATGATCAAACATCATTCATGCCAACATCATACAAGAATCAATAGAAAAAGCAAACAAGAGAGATTGGTTTTGAACCCTTAAAACTGATATATTATAAACGTGGAAGGGTTAATTGATTACAACGAATTCCTAACTATTTATACAAGATGAAACGGCACCATTGAAGAGGTGTATACCGCTTCCCTTAAACGACATAAACTAATAACTAAACATTGCAATCTTTAAAACCTAAATAACCGTTTACTAAAACGTCTAAACCTAACTCCCTACGTTTTCTGTCTAATGGGTTTGTTGGCCTGTTGGCCCAAACCAGAAAATATTGCGGCCTTTTTCTTGTTCCTTTTTGTCTGTGTAGAATTGCAGTAGGCTTAATCTTGTAAACAAAGATTAATGGATTAAAACTTTCCAACATCGGAAAAATGGGTAGGTCATGAGGTTGGGTAATGGGTCAAAATGGGTAGTTTCAGGCATGGGTCAAAATCTGACCAACAGACATGTTTTGTCCAAAATTCCAGCACATTATTGCTAAATAACTAGTGTATCAAAAGATGATTGCTAAGTTTCATAACTCTAGTTCAATCAGTTTTTTTTAATAAAATACCTTTTATAAAGATAAACTTACATGATTTGACCCGTTACCTTCGAAGCTATTTTATATAATTTTTCAACCGTTTGACCTGTTTGAAATATAACAAAGCCTGAATTAACTTATTTATAAGTAAACATGCCAAAATTTCCGCCTGTAATGATTTAGCATAAATCCATGAGAAAAGCAGGATTTCAGATTTCTTTATTGTGCTGACAGGAAAATGTTAAGACAAGTTTTAAAGATTTAAAGGATTTATTCGATGAGATGTTTCAAAGCGACATTGAATCATGTGATTTATTGTCCGAAACAAAAAGCTTGATCACTCAACCATCTTCATTTTCAAGTTATGGCGAAAGCTCTACCTCCATTAACAAACGAGGTTCCTCTGAGATGTCATCCATGGTTGAAGAATCTTGCAACTTCAATATGATCGTACAAGGGTTTTGCTTAGGGGTAATTGGTTCACCCATCTCCTGGATTGATTAGTTTTTTCAATTTGATCAATAACATATTGTAATTTTTGTCGTGTTTCAAGACAGGCTGACACTGAAGATACAAAGAGAGGAGGGTGTGTTGGAGAAAGACGAGGTACTAAGCATGGTTCAAAACACAAAACTTGCCGAAATGGCTTGAGTTCATATTAGCTTTCAATTTGGTGGTTATCATTTCTCTTTCCTTCATCATGTCTAGTTTTTTATCTCTTTGAAACAAAGACGGTTTAAATGGGAGCATACGGTGTACAAACGTTCATTGACGAATGCATGTTCTTTTCACAACCACATCTAGTATCACTAAACAAGCCAAATTTGGACACTTGTGGAGCATGTAAATAATGTCAAAAATCTTTATTCGAACTTGATATGATCGACTTTACAATTGTGTGGGTTATGTTGATCTCTTTTCATCATAGTTTCTTCTATTTTGAAGGTAAATAGAGCTTGATATTAAATTTTCTGGGAACTATGGACCATAAAAATTTACATTAAATGGACTAAAGTGTAGTCACCTACAAATGGTCTCATTATCTACTTGGAATTGATAGAGACTTGACCAAGTTATCACATTGTAGAGGAATCTCTTAACTAACAAAATGATGAACATTACCAAATTTTGTACTCTTCAGAAATATTATTCCATGTCTTTTTTATTTTAGCTTTCCTCCAAGAATTCTGACTTTAAAATAATCCAAATTAATTTAAAATAAGACTATGAGTAACAATTTATTCTTCACTCTAAGAATTGTAACCATCAACACACTTTTACCAATAAGCACACATGTTACAAAATGTATGTAATACAAGTAATAGTATGCTTCTATAATCAGCAAGAAAACGTAAATACGATATCATTACTCTACTATGTGTAATTAGAGTTGCATACATATTGAACTTTTATCAGATCACTCTAGGAATGGTGAACCCGAAACATTGAAGCGATCTGTGCTTAGAGCTCAATATCCACACATTTGAAAAGAGGCGCGAAATGCTTGTGTTCTTTAAGCATATATGCCAAATCAACGAACTAGCTTCTTTAGCACATTGAGCAGTTATATATCTGCTTTCTCATTCACAACAAATCCACATATGGATTGTCAATGTAAATCAGGGTGGACATGCCTATCCTCCTCCAAAGCTGGGCATAGAAATAACTTTACATGAGTATGATGTGATGAAACTTCTTTAAGCCCCTCATGTTCACTAGAAGAGACCTCTAGTACATGGGTTTCCCCAGAAGTTACTACCTCTCGCCCGCCCAAAAAGACCATTTTCATAAAATTTACGATTATCAATTTCTTTAGAAACTTTCTGGACCAAGAATGAAAGACATTTTCTGTAGCAAGATTTATTTTTCCATATCTTGCAGTAAAATGGTAAAGCTTGAAAAAGATATTCATGAACCATAAGAAAAGAAAATACCAACACCGACAAAAATTAAGAAGAAAAGATATATGTAAATATCAATGATAGAAAGTTATTATATAGAGAGATTTTGGTGAACCGTTGTACAACGGTCACATTTTTTGGTTTGTGAAAGTACAAACGGCCAAAATTTTACATATTGGTTTCCATTCTTTGACCGTTCTACAACGGTCACATTTATTGATTTTTGAAATTACAAACGGCTAGAATTTTAAGAGATACACATAACGTTTTTTTTTTTTTTTTTTTTTTTTTTTTCTTAAAAATGTGACTAGTATCATGAATTGATGGATGTATAAGTGTAGCGTGGTCAAAAGGTTAAGCAAGGAAGGATGACAACTAAATTAGATAATACAATTTCAAATATGTGTAAAAAAATGGTGTTGTTTGATACTTTTGAAAAATAAACTCAAATCTTCTACTCAATTTGTCAAATACTCAATAACAAAAATCAAATTGGACTAATGCGATAACTCAATTTTGTTAAGTGGCAAAATAGAGTAACCTAATTGAACAATAAAGTTAAAATTAGATACTCAATTTGTCAAAATTGGGTCAAATTCATTTCCAATATATAAAATTCATAAAATACGTTTTTATATTGTAAAAAAACTAGAAAAAGATAGGATCATTTACAAAACCATAAAGGTTAAATATAAAATAACGTTATATGCAATATAATTTACAATCAAATCGAAAAATTTATATAGGTATTTAATCTTAAATCCAATTTTATAGATTTAAGTGTAATTTTTTTTGGTTTTCGTGATTTTTAATAAGTTAACAAATACTTTACGGAGTTTATGTTAAAAAAAATATTATTAGTATTATTGTTGTTATTATTATCATCATTATCGGATTAAATTTATCGTAATACACAAAACTTCTATACATATTATAAAGCAACCACAATTTATTGTGATATGCAAATGAATTCATGGGTTTATACAAATAAGAACGGCTCATGTAAAGGGTTTAGTAATTTACAATTTTGAATTCTCACATATAATTGTACCATGTTTATAAAAGCAACCATTAGACGGAATTAATGAATATGATAATTTCTTTTAATAAAAGCACACGATATATTAAAAAATGACGCGTAATATCTTGTTTAAATTTGCTTATATTTAAAAATCTTGCGCATATACGAGACTTATAACTAGTTGATTGTAATCATTTATATACATAAAAATTTGGGTTTGGTCGTGTGAAGTTTGTGCCTTACTTTCGATCTTATGTGAAAATGTGATACGTGCGTCAATCATGTTTATAGGTTCTTGTTTTTTCAGAGTCTAACTAGTTGTATTAGTCTATTGTATTATCGTTCTTATTTATTATAATTAACACTCAAATTATAGAATAAGATATAGTTGAAGAAAAATAAAATTAGTTTGATTTTAGGTTTTCTAAAAGTGGAAATGACTTAAGAGGAAGTTTTGGTAGCTCTTTTACGTCCATCAAGCAACGCGACCCAAAGTCGACCATCTACCGGCTATTTAACAAGAAAAAACTAATAATTTGGTCACACTTATACATCACCAAAACAAAAGTGCACAATCATTCATATATGCAAGAGCGTGCGTTTATATGCTATTTTGTTTGCATAATCTAATTTTCATGCATCAGTAAGTAAAACTATAACAAAAAGCAAATGGTATGTTCTTTATAAATCGTCATTGAAGAATTTAATTTGACAACATTGTTTAATTGATAGTTTCACCCTAGTAGTTTGAAAAAAAAAATTACAGATAGCCAGATGCGTTTTTAGAACTAAAGAATATCTTATATATTAAAAAAAAAAAAAAAAAAAAAAAAAAAGTATGATCACCATAAAAAGTTTTGACCGTTTGTCTCCCTTCTATGATGTTTTTGGAAGTCAAATTAAAACAATTTTTTTGTTCAACTTATAAATTATTTTAGACACATGTATTTTTGCTCAAAATTTTGGGCCCACTTCATAACAACAAAACATATATAGGAGTAGAATATTTTTGTTTCTGGAGACTTCTGTCGTCCTAAAACATCGTACCTATGCCACCCATGACAATCGTATCTAACATTCACCTTTATATATCTTTTGGGTTTTCATCTTTTTTTTTTTATTCCAACAATTTGAATAATGGAATTTAATGGTGAACAAAACAGAGATTTTTATAAAGTTTTGGGGTTGAAGAAAGAATGCAGTGACACAGACTTGAAGAATGCTTACAAGAAGCTTGCACTTGTCAGAAATTTTAAATATGGATTATTTATTTAACCCCTTTTTAGAAAATTGAATTTTCATAGATTTTTAGAGGAAAGTAGACACTTTTTGTTATGTATGGTGGAATGCTTAACTGATGATCCTGTTATGGTTTAAGTATCTGTTGTTTTTTATGGTTCATTTTGAAATGCTTATGTGATAACTAGACGGATACCCGCGCAGGTGTATAGTGGCAAATAATTATACTTGCGAACTTGTGTTTTTGTGTGACACTTGATGCAACACTTACGATTTCAATTTGTAGTTATTGTGAGAGAAAAAAGTTAATAATAAAAGTTTGAGGATTAAACAATACTACGTATATAAATTATTAATTTAGTGGCGGATGTTGTTATCATTTTTAATCAAGGGTATTTAGTGTAATTAAAGGGAGGTAACTTTACTCAATTTTAAGTCATTTTAAGTTTTAAGAGTGAAGATACACTCTTTATAAGCAGTAGAGATATGGGTATGTTTAATATGGTTTTGAAAGTCAATATAGGATATGAAGTTATTAGAGTGATGTAAGGAACCATTAACATAAGGGGTTGCATAGACAGTTGTAGGAATGTGAATTAGTGTTTGACACAAAAATTACGTGTAAAAATTGTTGCTAAATGATTAGATAGCATGATGTTTAAGTGGTGAAATTTTGATGAGTTTCGGGCAAATTCTGATTATTCATGAGTAAACATGTAAACTAATCACATAAGCGTATGTAGTTTCCTTATACCCAAACAAGAGAAACTGATTTTATGCGACTGTAAAGTGCAATGCCAAACAGCCCTTCAAAAGTAAATGGTGAACCCAATGTCTTAAGTCTTAACTTTGTTTCCCGCTAAACAAACAAGTTTTTCTGAGTTTTGGTTATATGATTCTTGGGGCCGATGTAAATTGAGTCATGTAACAATATATTTTTTTCCTGTATATGTCAAGCTTTATGTTCTTGTGTTCTGTGTGGGTCTAGAGATGGCATCCTGATCGCTGTTCGGCCTCTGGTGATACAAAGTACGTGGAAGAGGCTAAAAAGAAGTTTCAAGCAGTACAAGAAGCTTATTCCGGTATTTTTAGTATATGCAATTTGCTGATCTCTCTTTAAAATTCTGTTTGCAACTCAGTTGTATTGAGGATCGTCTAGTGTACATACATTTGATATCTTTCTGCAGTGGTAAAAATCAGATCTTGAGTTATTGTAGCCATTTCTTGTGTGATCACATAGTGCCTTTACAGTTTTTTATTTGGGTTCTTAAGCTACTGAACTCGTCTTTTTTATTGTACTAGTACTTTCTGATGCAAACAAAAGATTTCTTTACGATGTTGGGATTGATGACAGCGATGATGACACAAATGTAAGTTCTTTTGAACTTTTCTTATACTGGATTGAAATGTGTGTGGTGATTTGTTTCCAAGGTTAGTTTTAGAAGCGAAAAATAGAGAAATTTGTGATGATGTGATTTGTTTATCGGTTGATTCGAACCAGGGAATGGCTGACTTCTTGAGCGAAATGGCAACAATGATGAGACAAAGCAAACCTAATGTATGTTTTATGTTCTCTAAGTTTTCGTTCTTAGAAGGATTGTGGATACAACAAGCTATTAAAGTCAGTAGAGGTCGGAAAAATGGGTAGGTCGTGAGGCTGGGTAATGGGTCAAAATGGGTAGTTTCAGGGATGGGTCAAAATCTGACAAAACGGACATGTTTTGTCCAAAAATTCCAGCACATTATTGCTAAATAACTAGTGTATCAAAAGATGATTGCTAAGTTTCATAACTCTAGTTTAATCATTTTTTTTTAATAAAATACCTTTTATAAAGATAAACTTACATGATTTGACCCGTTACCTTCGAAGCTATTTTATATAATTTTTCAACCATTTGACCTGTTTGTGATATAGCAAAGCCTGAATTAACTTATTTATAAGTAAACATGCCAAAATTTCCGCCTGTAATGATTTAGCATAAATCCATGAGAAAAGCAGGATTTCATATTTCTTTATTGTGCTGACAGGAAAATGTTAAGACAAGTTTTAAAGATTTAAAGGATTTATTCGATGAGATGTTTCAAAGCGACATTGAGTCATGTGATTTATTGTCCGAAACAAAAAGCTTGATCACTCAACCATCTTCATTTTCAAGTTATGGCGAAAGCTCTACCTCCATTAACAAACGAGGTTCCTCTGAGATGTCATCCATGGTTGAAGAATCTTGCAACTTCGATATGATCGTACAAGGGTTTTGCTTAGGGGTAATTGATTCACCCATCTCCTGGATTGATTAGTTTTTTCAATTTGATCAATAACATATTGTAATTTTTGTCTTGTTTCAATACAGGCTGACACTGAAGATACAAAGAGAGGAGGGTCTGTTAGAGAAAGACGAGGTACTAAGCATGGTTCAAAACACAAAACTTGCCGAAATGGCTTGAGTTCATATTAGCATTCAATTTGGTGGTTATCATTTCTCTTTCTCTCATCATGTCTAGTTTTTATCTCTCTGAAACAAAGACGGTTTAAATGGGAGCATACGGTGTACAAACCTTTACACATTTCTTAGCTCTACACCGTAACCATTCAGAGATTGATGAATGCATGTTCTTTTCACAACCACATCTAGTATCACTAAACAAACCAAATTTGGACACTTGTGGAGCATGGAAATGATGTCAAATATTTAATTGAGCTTGATATAATCGACTTTACAACCGTGTGGGTTATGTTAATCTCTTTTCATCATAGTTTTTTCTATTTTGAAGGAAAATAGAGCTTGATATTAAATTTTCTGGGAACTATGGACCATCTTTACATGGACTAAAGTGTAGTCACCTACAAATGGTCTCAATATCTACTTGGAATTGATAGAGACTTGACCAAGTTATAACATTGTAGAGGAATCTCTTAACTAACAAAATGATGAGCATTACCAAATTTTGTACTCTTCAGAAATATTATTCCATGTCTTTTTCATTTTAGCTTTCCTCTAAGAATCGTGACTTTAAAATTATCCAAATTAATTTAAAATAAGATTATGAGTAACAATTTATTCTTCACTCTAAGAATTGTAAACATCAACACACTTATGTTTCAAAATGTATGTAGTACAAGTAATAGTATGCTTCTATAATCAGCAAGAAAACGTAAATACGATATCATTACTCTACTATGTGTAATTAGAGTTGCATACATATTGAACTTTTATCAGATCACTCTACTATAAATTGGGGTGGACATGCCTATCCTCCTCCAAAACTGGGCATAGAAATAACTTTAACATGAGTATGATGTGATGAAACTTCTATAAGCCCCTGATGTTCACCAGAAGAGACCTCTAGTACATGGGTTTCTCCAGAAGTGACTACCTCTCGCCCGCCCAAAAAGACCATTTTCATAAAATTTACGATTATCAATTTCTTTAGAAACTTTCTGGACCAAGAATGAAAGACATTTTTAGTTGCAAGATTTATTTTTCCATATCTTGCAGTAAAATGGTAAAGCTTGAAAAAGATATTCATGAACCATAAGAAAAGAAAAGACCAATACTGACGAAAATTAAGAAGAAAAGATATATGTAAATATCAATGATAGAAAGATATTATATAGAGAGATTTTGGTGAACCGTTGTACAACAGTCACATTTATTGATTTTTGAAATTACAAACGGCTAGAATTTTAAGAGATATATTAAAAAATGACGCGTAATATCTAATTTAAATTTGCTTATATTTAAAAATCTTGTGCATATACGAGACTTATAACTAGTTGATTGTAATTATTTATATACATAAAAATTTGGCTTTGGTCATGTGAAGTTTGTGCTTCACTTTCGATCTTATGTGAATATGTGATACATGCGTTAATCATGTTTATAGGTTCTTGTTTTTTCAGAGTCTAACTAGTTGTATTAGTCTATTGTATTATCGTTCTTATTTATTATAATTAACACTCAAATTATAAAATAAGATATAGTTGAAGAAAAATAAAATCAGTTTGATTTTAGGTTTTCTAAAAGTGGAAATGACTTAAGGGGAATTATTGGTAGCTCTTTTACGTCCATCAAACAACGAGACGCAAAGTCGACCAACTACCGGCTATTTAACAAGAAAAAACTAATAATTTGGTCACACTTATACATCACCAAAACAAAAGTGCACAATCATTCATATATGCAAGAGCATGCGTTTATAGGCTATTTTGTTTGCATAATCTAGTTTTCATGCATCGGTAAGTAAAACTATAACAAAAAGAAAATGGTATGTTGCTTCACCCTAGCAGTTCGAAAAAAAATTATTGATAGTCCGATGCGTTTTTAGAATTAAAGAGTATCTTATATATTATATAAAAAAAAGTATGATCACCATAAAAAGTTTTGACCGTTTGTCTCCCTTCTTATGATGTTTTTGGAAGTCAAATTAAAACAAGAGTAATGCTATTTAGACCTACAACACAAACCTAAAAATATGCGTAATGCATAAATCACTTGTACAATTATATTATGTACTTTCTCTCTCCAAATTTTGACCAATCATTTTTTGAAATCAACCAATCAAATCATTAGGTACATTTGTAGGCATGATTAGTAGGCATAACAATCATAACAGGTTGAGAGAAAAGTCCCAACATAACGGGCTGAGACTAATCTCGTTATATGCCAGGGACCAAAACGAAACCCAAACTTGCTCACAGGGAGGCCGCCTACAATTTCCAAAGACAAGAGACTTGTGGTGCAATCTTATCAAACCACAGGGACTATATTTGCAATTTACTCTTAATTTAAATAGTCAATAACAAAAACCGAATTGTACAAATACGATAACTCGATTTTGTTAAGTGGCAAAATTGAGTAACCTAATTGAACAATAAAGTCAGAATTAGATATTCAATTTGTCAAAATTGGATCAAATACATTTCCAATAAATAAAATTTATAAAATACGTTTTTATATTGTAAAAAGAGTTGGAAAAAAGACAGGATAATTTATAAAACCATAAGGCTTAAATATAAAATAACGTTATATGCAATATAATTTACAATCAAATCAAAAAATTTACATAGGTATCTAATCTTAAGTTCAATTTTAGATTTAAGTGTATTTTCTTTGTTTTCGTCATTTTTAATAAGTTAACAAATACTCTGCAGAGTTTATGTTAAAAAATTATTAATATTACTAGTATTATTGTCGTCGTTATTATTATCATCATTATCGGATTAAATTAATCGTAATACATAAAACTTCTATACATATTATAAAAGCAACCACAATTTATTGTGATATGCAAATGAAGACACGGGTTTATACAAATAAGAATGGCTCATGTAAATGGTTTAGTAATTTACAATTTTGAATTCTCACATATACTTGTACCATGTTTATAAGAGCAACCTTTAGGCGGAATTAATGAATATAATAAGTTTTCATTGTTTTTTCTTTAAAGTTAAAATAAAGATATAAAAATGTCATTATTTATAATTTCTTTTAATAAAAGTAAACGATATATTAAAAACTGATGCATAGTATCTAAACTAAATTGCTTAAATTTACAAATCTTGTGCATATACGAGACTTATAACTAGTTGATTATATACATAAAAATCTTGTGCCTCACTCTCGATATTATGTGAAAATGTGATACATGCGTCAATAACGTTTATAGGTTCTCGTTTTTTTCAGAGTCTAACTAGTTGTATTAGTCTATTGTATTATCATTCTTATTTATTATAATTAACACTCAAATTATAGAATAAGATATATTTGAAGAAAAATAAAATCAGTTTGATTTTTGTTTGATTTTATGTTTTCTGAAAGTGGAAATGACTTAAGATGACGTATTGGTAACTCTTTTACGTCCATCAAGCAAAGCGACTCAAAGTCAACCATCTACCGACTATTTAGCAAGAAAAAACTAGTAATAATTTGGTCACACTTATACATCACCAAAACCAAAAGTGCACAATCATTCATATATGCAAGAGCGTGCGTTTATAGGCTATTTTATTTGCATAATCTAGTTTTCATGCATCAGTAAGTAAAACTATAACAAAAAGCAAAATGGTATGTTCTTTATAAATCGTCATTGCAGAATTTAATTTGACAACATCATTTAACTGACAATTTCACCCTATCAATTCGAAAAAAAATTATATATAGTCCGATGTGTTTTTAGAATTATAGAATATCTTATATAATTAAAAAAAAAGTGTGATTACCCTGAAAAGTTTTGACCGTTTGTCTCCCTTCTTATGATGTTTTTGGAAGTTGAATTAAAACAATTTTTTGCTCAACTTATAAATCATTTTAGACACATGTATTTTTCTCCATGTTGAATAGGTACATATACGGATGGCAAAAGCATAAAAAATTGTCGGGGAGAACCGAAACCCAAACCAGTTGTGTCAGGTTCAAGGGCGGGTTCAGGTATAACTTTTTGACGGGTACAAGTTCGGTGACGGGTTCTGGTAATACCCGTCCTATTACCCACACCCATTTACCCAAATATGCACTATAACACCCCAAATTTTAAAGAAAAATTTAGTTGATATGTCAAGTATTTTAGTGGAATAAATAGAATGGTCTCACTTTAATTGAGTTAACATTAAAGTTAGATGTGACTCGTGATGCAGTTAAAGATGATGAAATAAGACTTTGGATTATAATACAATTTTGCCATAAGGACTAAATGTGGGAGGTCATAAAGTTGGATCTTTTCGGTGCGATTGCATGGTTTTGGGAAAAAATAGAGATCTCGAGGGGGTGTAATGCGTCGTTTGTCACTATCATTCCTAAGGTGGCAGACCTATTGGCCTTGGTGATTTTCGGCCTATTAGTCTTATCGGGTGTTACTACAAAATCATTGCAAAATGTTAGCGGAAAGGGTTAAACGAGTGGTGGGTGACGTCGTAGGGGAAGTGCAAAATGCGTTTATAAAAGGGAGATATATTCTTGACGGGGTTCTTATTACCAATGAGACGATAGACTTTTTGAAGCGAAAGAAAGAAAATGGTTTAATTTTCAAAGTCGATTCGAGAAGGCATATGATAGTATCAATTGGTGTTTCTTACTTGGAATAATGAGAAGAATGGGTTTTGGGAATAAGTGGATTAAATGGGTTGAGAGATGTCTTAGATTGTCTTCTATGTCCATTCTAGTTAGCGGATCTGCGTTGGAGGAGTTTTGGTTAGAAAGGGTTGTTAGACAAGGTGACCCGCTATTGCCTTTTTTATTTATTTTAGCGGCGGAAGGTCTTAACGCAATAGTCTCCGGTATTTTTAAAGGTGTTGTGGTAGGGGAAAATCAGGTTATAGTTTCACATCTTCAATACGCGGATGATACGATATCTTTTAGTGATTGGGATAAAGAGAACGCTAAAGCGCTTATGTGTATTCTTAAGTGTTTTGAAGAGGTATCCGGACTTAAAGTTTACTATAACAAAAGCAAGATGTATGGCATTGGGGTCAACGTAGAGGAGATGATGGAGATGGCGAATTGGATGGGATGTGGAATCACGGATATTCCATTTACATATTTAGGACTCCCGATTTGTGAGAACATGAGGTGAGTTAAGGCTTGGGACTTGGTTGTGGATAAATTAAAAAAGAAGCTCGTGGATTGGAAAGCTAAAACGATGTCATTTGGGGTCGTCTTACATTGGTAAAATCGGTTCTATGTAGCTTGGCCTTGTATTATTTTTTGATGTTTTGCTCGCCTTTGAGTGTTATAAAATTGTTGAGAGGGTTAGGAAAACATTTTTTTTGGGAGGGGTTGGTGAAGGGAACAAAATTTCTTGGGTTAAATAGGATTCGGTTCTTGCATCATTCGGGAAAGGGGGTCTTAATGTTGGGTCTTTAAGGGCAAAAAACATGGTGTTACTTGGTAAGTGGTGGGGGAGGCTTAGGAGAGAGGGTGAGAGCTTATGGGTTAGGGGTAATTAAGAGCATTCATGGAACTAGTGGGGGCATAGGGGAGGGTAGGAATATGGGTTTAGGGTTAACAGGAGGATGGGAGGCGTGTGGAGAGATATTGTGAAGAGTGGCGAAGAGATTGATGGATTGGGATTAGAGTTCACTTCCTCTTGGGGTGAGGTGTTGGGCGATGGGCGTGATATTTTGTATTGGGTAGATAGGTGGATTGATAATCGAAGGCTTTGTGATAGACTTCCAGGTTATATCACTTAGATAGGAGGAAGGAGAGTAGTGTGTCAAAAAAATGGGTGTGGGTTAATGGCATGTGGTGTTGGGAGTGGGATTGGGTTAGGAAATTAGGGGTATGGTTAGTAAGAAATATGAGGAGCCTTTAGGTGTTTTGCAAAATGTGTGTATTCATAATGATTGTAGAGATAAATGGCAATGGGCGCTTGGAGAAGATGGTGAGTTCACGGTTAAAGAGTTATCAAGAATGTTGGAGGTTAAGATCCTTCGTGCGGATAATGGAGCTCAAGAAACAATTTGGAACAAGCTAGTGCCTAAGAAAGTTAACATATTTTTGTGGAGGGCTCTAAAAGGAAGACTACCGGTTCAGGACGCGTTAGATAGAAGAGGTATTGACTTGGACTTGGTTCTTTGTCCAAGTTGCAACAACGGAGTGGAAACATGTACTCATTGCTTAACGACTTGTGGTCTAGCCATGAGTATTTGGAAAAAAATATTCAATTGGTGGAAGGTGGGTGATGTTAATGTATTTTCCATAGATGAATTCTTTTCATCTAATGGAAACGTTAATGTCCCTACTTCCCTCGGTCGTGTTTGGCAAGCGGTAATTTGGTCTACTGGATACTTTATATGGAAAGAGAGGAATGCACGCCTGTTTGGCAACAAGGTTTCGAGTACTAATAAAATTGTTCAAGATATCCAACTAAAAAGCTACGAATGGATTATGAGAAGATCGAACAAATTTATAGAGTTAGATTGGCAACAATGGCTTTGAGATCCTATTAATTATCGACAACAATAATTCTGCATCAACTTCTTCAGTCTCAATATTTGGCCTGTCACTTATGGTTTTATTTTTCGGCTGTTGCAGATTGTTTATTTATGTGCTGTAAGTTTCCAGTGTAGTGTGCCTAGTGGGGCTGTACATTTTTTGTTTGTCTAAATTTTTGTGACTGAATTATTGAGTGCTGCCTATTTTTGGATGGAGTGGTACCATTTGTCTAGTTCTATTGTTCTAGTTATTGCTTCCTTCCTCACCCAAATGGTGCAGCAATGTTGGTGGGTCTAGTGTCTTGTTCTAGGATAGTTCATGGGACTGTTATCAGGGGCGGAGCCACCTTGCAAGTAGTGGGGGGAAAGGCCCCCAACAAAGCTACACTGGAATAGCTAAATTTGTATTAAAAATGGTTAAATTTCTTGCAAAAATCAGGGGTACCTTCAACTCAGAAATTGGAGTGCCCTCTTCAAAAAGAAAAATCATCAGTTGAATCTTCGTTTTTCTTCCTATACACAGTGGACAGAAGCAGTGAAAAGAAAAAAAGAAGGTTGAAGATGGGAAAATGGGAGGGTGAAGAAAAGTTAAAATATTGGGAAATGTATAATATTAAATATAATAATATGCACACAAAGAATGAGGAAAGGAAAAAATCTGCTCAATACATAGTAATACTATACTTTATTTATGTTATTTTAGTTTACTTTCTTTTGTGAAAGGAATGTTATTTTAATTTTGCCTTTTGATATAGCTATAAAAGTTTTCCTTTTTAATTGAGGATCTTAATTTTTGTTATAACGATGATGTTGTTTTAGTTTCAAATTTCGAGCTTACATCTCATTTCTATAAATAAAGAAAGAAAATTTTCCGTTAGCATCTTAAACAAAAAACATCCATTTTAAAATTTACGAGCATATATGAGTGATTTATAACGATATAATTACTCGATACAAGTTTAGACACTCTAAGCTAGTCTGTTTTCTATTTTTGGTTACGTGTTTATTTTTTATAAGTGAATATAGATTACAATTCTGTTCAAAGAAAAAAATAATATAGACTATAAGTCGATTGATCTTATTTAAAATGAACTCAATGAAATTGCTTTATCATGTGATATAAATCACTCATTTAGTTAGTGTTAGAAGAAGTGTTTTTTGCATTTGATGTAACCGACCCGACTTATATGATAAAAAGTTCAGTCCGTTATCTACAAATGGTTTCAATATCTACTTGGAATTGATAGAGGCTTGACCAAGTTATAACATTATAGAGGAATCTCTTAGAGCTGGGGTATCGTGATGTTTTTCTCTTGCGCCAAGCTACCAACCCATTTCCTTGAACGGCGCATCGTACTGGATGTGGCGCCATAGCCACCAGCCAGCGCGTTTTTTTTTTTTTTTTTTCTTTAAGTTTTGGTGTTTGTGTTCTGTGTTGTTTTGGAAGATCTGTATTTATTTGAAGATTTGTGTTTGGAAGATGCTGAAGAATGGAGATGGGAACGTTGGGCTCGCCTTTTTTTCTTTTTTTTCTTTTTTTTTTTTTTTACAGGTGAAGAAGATTAGAAGAAAGAAGATGATATGTCTATTTTTTATTTTTCGTTTTACACCCTTCAAAAATATTATTCCATGTCCTTTTCATTTAAGCTTTCCTCTAAGAATTGTCACATTAAAATTATCTAAATTAATTTAAAATAAGATTATGAGTAACAATTTATTCTTCACTCTAATAAGCACACATGTTACAAAATGTATTACAAGTAATAGTATGCTTCTATAATCAGCAAGAAAACAAAAATACGATATCATTACTCTACTATGTGTAATTAGAGTTGCATATATATTGAACTTTTATCAGATCACTTTGGGAATGGTGAACCCGAAACATCGAAGCGATCTATGCTTAGAGCTTAATATCCACACATTTGAAAAGAGGTGCGAAATGCCCGAGTTCTTTAAGCATATATGCCAAATCAACGAGCTAGCTTCTTTAGCACAGTGAGTAGTTGTATATCTGCTTTCTCATTCACAACAAATCCACAAATGGATTGTTACTGTAAATTGGGGTGGACATGCCTATCCTCCTCCAAAGCTGGGCATAGAAATAATTTTAGATGAGTATGATGTGATGAAACTTCTTTAAGCCCTTGATGTTCACCAGAAGAGACCTCTAGTACATGGGTTTCGCCAGAAGTGACTACCTCTCGCCCGCCCAAAAAAACCATTTTCATAAAATTTACGATTATCAATTTCTTTAGAAACTTTCTGGACCAAGAATGAAAGACATTTTCTGTTGCAAGATTTATTTTTCCATATCTTGCAGTAAAATGGTAAAGCTTGAAAAAGATATTCATGAACCATAAGAAAAGAAAAGACCAACACCGACGAAAATTAAGAAGAAAAGATATATGTACATATCAATTATAGAAAGATATTATATAGAGAGATTTTGGTGAACCGTTGTACAACGGTCACATTTTTTGGTTTGTGAAAGTACAAACGGCCAAAATTTTACATATTGCCTTCCATTCTTTGACCGTTCTACAACGGTCACATTTATTGATTTTTGAAATTACAAACGGCTTGAATTTCAAGAGATATAGATAACTTTTTTTTTTGTTTAGGTTCTCTCTTGTACTTAAAAATGTGACTAGTATCATGAGTTGATCGATGTATAAGTGTAGCGTGGTCAAAAGATTCAGCAAGGCAGGATGACATCTAAATTAGATAATACAATTTCAAATACGTATGAAAAATTGGTGATGTTTGATACTTTTGTAAAAAAAAATAATAAAAATATGTAAATAAATAAATAAACCCTCAAATATTCTATATAATAAAAAAATGATATTTTGGAATTATTTTAAATACTCAACAACAAAAATCAAATTGGACTAATACGATAACTCGATATTGTTACGTGTCAAAATTGAGTAACCTGAACCAATAAAGTCAAAATTAGATACTCAGTTTGTCAAAATTGGGTCATGTTCATTTTCAATAAATAAAATTCATAAAGTACGTTTTTATATTGTAAAAAAAAGTTGGAAAAAGATATGATATTGTATAAAACCATAATGGTTAAAAATAAGATAACATTATATGCAATATTATTTACAATCAAATTGAAAAATTTATATAGGTATCAAATCTTAAATTCAATTTACAGATTTAAGTGTAATTTTTTTTCGTGATTTTTAATAAGTTAACAAACGTTTCACGGAGCTTATGTTAAAAAAAAATTATTAATATTATTAGTAGGGGTAATTTCATATCTCCCCTTCCTTTACATGAAAATTTCATATATACCCAAACATGCATTAAAAACATTGTATATTATGCATTCAATACTTGCACTTTGGGTATATATGAAATTAATCTTGAAAGTAGGGTGATGTATGAAATTAATCCTTATTAGTATTATTGTCGTTGTTATTATTATCATCATTATCGGATTATATTAATCGTAATACATAAAACTTCTATAATTATAAAGCAATCACAATTTATTATGACATGCAAATGAAGACACGGGTTTATAAAAATAAGAACGACTCATGTAAAAGGTTTAGTAATTTACAATTTTGAATTTCACATATACTTATACCATGTTTAAATGAGCAACCTTTAGACGGAATTAATGAATATGATAAGTTTTCATTATTTTTTTCTTTAAAGTTAAAATAAAGATATAAAAATATCATTATTTATAATTTTTTTTAAATAAAAGTACACGATATATTAAAAACTAACGCGCAATATCTAAACTGAATTTGCTTATATTTAAAAATATTATGCATATACGAGACTTATAGCTAGTTGATGATATACATATTTCGCTTTCGTTGTGTGAAGTTTGTGCCTCACTTTGGATATTATGTGAAAATCTGATACATGCGTCAATCACGTTTATAGGTTCTCGTTTTTTCAAAGTATAACTAGTTTTATTAGTCTATAGTATTATCGTTCCTATATATTATAATTAACACTCAAATTATAGAATAAGATATAGTTGAAGAAAAATAAAATCAATTTGATTTAGAGTTTTCTGAAAGTGGAAATGACTTGAGAGGACGTATTGGTAGCTCTTTTACGTCCATCAAGCAACGCGACCCAACGTCGACCATCTACCGGCTGTTTAACTAGAAAAAACTAATAATTTGATCAGACTTATACATCACCAAAATCAAAAGTGCAAATCATTCATACATGTAAGAGCAGTGATGGAACCAGAAAAATAGCTTGTGGGAGGCAAATTTTTTTTTAATAGCAATAAAATACGGAAGAAAAAACTATGATCACAATAATAAATCGAATATTGTTACTTAGAGATGAATGATTTATAAGGTTTTAAAGTGTTAAATGTTGGGTTTTAGTATGTAGGTGGTGGCAATTTGAGTTTTAAGTGGGGGTATTTCGAAAAAAGATAAAATTAAAAAAAAAATTACACTAAAATCTAGTTTTCATAGGTGGCCGATGCCCCCATAGTTATACTATAGATCCGTCCTTGTGTAAGAGCATGTGTTTCTAGTCTATTTTGTTTGCATAATCTAGTTTTCATGCAACAGTAAGTAAAACTATAACAAAAAGCAAAATGGTATGTTCTTTATAAATCGTCATCGCAGAATTTAATTTGACAACATCGTTTAGTTAACAGTTTAACCATATAGTTTGAAAAAAATATTTATAGATAGTCCCATGCGTTTTTAGAATTAAAGAATATCTTATATATTATTAAATAAAAAAAAAGGTATGATTACCCTAAAAAAAATTAACCGTTTGTCTCTCTTCTTATGATGTTTTTGGAAGTCAAATTAAAACAATTTTTTCCTCAACTTATAAATCGTTTTAGACATACCAGAAGGGTACCCGCGCAATGCGGCGGCGAGTACCCGGTGACTATTTTTATGATGAGCAAATGTTTTCATTTTAAACCTTTTTTATTTAGCATGTTCCAAATACTTTATAACGTAATGGATATATGTTTTTCAAAAGTAGAACTACTAAATTATTAATAGCGTAAATAGTCAGCACTTTTATTTTTCAAATTTTAGCATTAAATTAGTGGTTATAAATTTAGTGAGCTTTTCTTATAAACAATTATATTTAAACATATTATTATTGGAAGAGTTACCGTTAAATAAGACTTAAATTTTCAAATTTTACATTAATTTTCTAATTTTTCTTTTATAGTAATGTTTTTTGTCTTCAATTTTTAAGACTTTCTTTTATAAGAAGTCCTAAATATTTTATAATGTAGTATAGATGTATTTTTCTCCATGCTGAAGAGTGTACATATAGGATGGCAAAAGCATCAAAAATTGACGGGGAGAACCGAAACTCAAACCAGTTGTATAGGGTTCAGGGGCAAGTTTAGGTATAACTTTGTTGCGGGTGCAAGTTCGGTGACGGATTCTGGTAATACCCGTCCGATTACCCATACCCATTTACCCAAATATGTACGATAACAAACTTTAGTAGACATGTCAAGTATTTTAGTGGAATAAATAGAAAAGTCTCGCTTTAATGGAGTTAACATTAAAGTTAGATGTGACTTGTGATGCAATTAAAGATGACGAAATAGGACTTGGATTATAATGCAGTTTTGCCATAAGGACTAAATGTGAAAAATTAGAAAAATAAATACAAATGACTGTTATGCCCTTAGAGCTTAGTTATAACAAGTTACAATGATTAAATGCTACATATCATTAGGTTACAATGATTAAATGCTACATATCATTTGTGAGAGGTGCCTGAGATTACTAGTTTATTCACAATGAAGAATCCTTAATCATATTACAGTCTTAATTAAGAATCAAGATAATTAAGAACTAAAAAAAACGGGCTTCTTCAAAAAAGATGATCAAAGAGCTTATTGATGTTCTTATAATTATTCCCAAATCAAGTTAAGTGGTTTATTTGTGTGCTAATCATGAAGATGAATTGGGAGTTTAAAGGGTTTATGCTTAACATGTGTTTTATATATGATTTTATGGCTATAAAGATATCAAGATTATGAGGTTATGAGTTTTGATGAATTGGGGTTTTTCGTATGAATTTTTGAATTAAGAATGATTGGATATGTCTTATAATGATTAAGAGTTAAAATATGATGTTTAAGAGTTTGAAGTGATATTGAGATTTTGGTAAAGTTTATGAATTATGGTTTATTGATTATCATTATATGTTGCTAATGAGTTCATGAGTTTGGTTTATGATTGTAGTTCACATTGACTATGTTATAATTATGTGTTTAGCCGATTATGTATTAATAGAGTGTACGCATATATCATGTGTTTAGGTGTTCAAGGAATGATTATTATTCGAAAGCTTTCATTCATGTAAAGGTGAGTAACGGAATAGAGTACAAGCTTAATAGTGTGGCCAGGTGTGAAATATGAACCTGGATTGCATCATGCAAGAGGGTTAACTGGCTGATCTCCGGGTACAATAATGATGTTAGGACCGAGTGATCTCCGGGTACGATAATGATGTTAGGGCTGGGTGATCTCCAGGTACGAATGTACGATAAGGATGTTAGGACCAGGTGATCTCCGAGTATGAAAGTGATGTGAAGACCAGGTGATAGTCGGGTATGAGTATGTTTATGAACCAGATAAAAGACAGGCATGGTCATGTAGTCATATGTGTAGGTGAGTTAACAAGCCGAGCTTTTAACGAGCTACTCGAGCTCGTTTAACTCAAGCTCGAGCTTAATACCCTCACGAGCTTGAGTCGATCACGAACAAATATTAGTGCTCAACTAGTTTGATGAGCTGAGCTTTGAAAACTAATATTTGGCTCGACTTGTTCGAAAACTCGTTTATTATCAGGCGAACGAGCTAGTCGAGCTTGACGAGCCGAACAAGCTACTCGAGCTTAACAAGCCAACACTTAATCTATATAACTTTAAGATTATTTTAAAATTTAAATATATGTATCTAATATGATTTAGATTCAAGTTGTAGCTTAATATTCATAAGCTATATATTACTTGAAGGTAAACTTCCTCATTTTTGGACTTTGTTTTATAAACTCTTTATTTTTCTCTTTTTCTTCTCTCTTTTCTATGTGGGATGTGTTTTCTTATATTTTTTTTAACATGTGTTTTCTCTTATTTGCATCTTTTATATCAAATACACTATTTATTTATTTATTTAATATATGTAAATACACTTATTTATCTTATCTAAACTAATATAAAACATTTGAATGTGTGTTTTTATTTGTAGAAATGGTAAATGATTTCAGTTTACACACTTTGCTTTATGGAATGATCTCTGAACATGTAACAATAAAAGTACATTAATATTTAAACCTGTAAAAATCAGTGTATTTCTTTCTAGAAAATCAAGATATTAAAAACTGGACTTGTAACATTCACTATATCTATAACAATTAATGCAATATCACTAAAAATCAAAGTGCTAAAAATCAAGAATTAGACACCCAAAAATTCCTTTACACAATGCGGATGACATACACCATGGATTATGGAGTATCAAAGTAAAATTCAAACTATGAGCAGTTGTATATCTGCTTTCTCATTCACAACAAATCCACATATATATGGATTCTCACTGTAAATTGTGGTGGACATGCCTATCCTCCTCCAAAGTTGGGCATAGAAATAACTTTACATGAGTATGATGTGATGAAACTTCTTTAAGCCCCTCATGTTCACTAGACGAGAACTCTAGTACATGAGTTTCCCCAGAAGTGACTACCTCTCGCCAGCCCAAAAAGACCATTTTCATAAAATTTATGATTATCAATTTCTTTAGAAACTTTCTGGGCCAAGAATGAAAGACATTTTCTGTTGCAAGATTTATTCTTCCATATCTTGCAGTAAAATGGTAAAGCTTGAAAAAGATATTCAGGAACCATAAGAAAAGAAAAGACCAACACCGACGAAATCTAAGAAGAAAAGATATATATGTATATATCAATGATAGAAAGATATTATATAGAGAGATTTTGGTGAACCGTTGTACAACGGTCACATTTTTTGGTTTGTGAAAGTACAAACGGCTAAAATTTTATATATTGCTTTCCATTCTTTGACCGTTCTACAACGGTCACATTTATTATTTTTGAAATTACAAACGGATTGAATTTCAAGAGATATATATAGCGTTTTTTGTTTAGGTTCTCTCTTCTACTTAAAAATGTGACTAGTATCATGAATTGATCGATGTATAAGTGTAGCGTAGTCAAAAGATTCAGCAAGGCAGGATGACATCTAAATTTGATAATACAATTTCAAATATGTGTGAAAAAAAGGTGTTTTTTTTATACTTTTGAAAAAAAATCTATATAATAAAAAAGGGTTTTTGCTAACAACAGCCCTAAGGATTGTCGTTAAAAAACATTATTTTATTACGATTGTTTGTAAGAATGAAATTCAACCAATCACAATCAAGTGTCAATTGTGTAATCACTATATCCTAAATTGTCTTCAGTTTTTTCAGAATTATAATCCAATCAGAAGCATTTATAAATGGTGTTGTGATAAAACTTATTTCCTTAACGACAACCCTTAAGGTTGTCGTTAGCAAAACCCAATAAAAATGATATTTTTGAATTATTTTAAATACTCAATAACAAAAATCAAATTGGACTAATACGATAACTCGATACGTTACGTGACAAAATTGAGTAACCTGAACCAATAAAGTCAAAATTGGGTCATATTTATTTCCAATAAATAAAATTCATAAAGTATGTTTTTATATTGTAAAAAAAAAGTTGGAAAAAGATAGGATAATGTATAAAACCATAATGGTTAAATATAAAATAACATTATATATTATTTCCAATCAAATCGAAAAATTTATATAGGTATTTAATCTTAAATTCAATTTATAGATTTAAGTGTAATTTTTTTTTGTTTTCGTGATTTTTAATAAGTTAACAAACACATCACGGAGCTTATGTTAAAAAAATTATTAATATTATTAGTACTATTGTCGTTGTTATTATTATCATCATTATCGGATTATGTTAACTAAAACTTCTATAATTATAAAGCAACCACGATCTATTGTGATATGCAAATGAAGACACCGGTTTATAAAATAAGAACGACTCGTGTAAAAGGTTTAGTAACTTACAATTTTGAATTCTCAAATATACTTGTACCATGTTTAAAAGAGCAACCTTTAGACCGAATTAATGAATATGATAAGTTTTCATTCAGTGGCGGATTCAGGATTTTAAACCATGTGTGACACGATTTTTGGGACTTCGTTTTACAGATAATTCTTAGCTTTAGTTGTTCACCGACTTAAGTAAACTAACTGTTTTTGGAGTTTAGCTCATTGATTATTGGTTACTCGGGATTGATGGGATTTTCATGCATGCATGACCGTTGTTGGTAATGAAGTAATTGAATAATCAAATTATTTATAACGAAATACGGAGTTGTGTGACTTTAAATTACACTGTTTGGTAATATTGCATACTATAGTTCATTTTTTTTGTTACTTAAAAAGTTTAAATTATAACAAATTTAACTCCAAAACTACCCCTACAAGTCTATGACTATGTCTCTGCAGTCAAATATATAGTACTCCCTCTGTCCCATAATAATTGTCCACTTTTACTTTTTTGAATCTTTTTTGTTTAACTTTGACTATTAATATTTTTATTTGTATTATATAATATTTGATAAAAATTATACCAATGAAAATACATTTAAAACCTAAATTATTTATGTATTTTTCATCAAGTATTATATTATACAAATAAAAATATTTATAGTCAAAGTTGAATAATAAAGACTAAAAAAAGTCAAAGTAGACAATTATTGTGGGACGGAGGTAGTAATAACCAAGACACATGTACCAACTTAATAATAGGATAAAACACTGTAAAAGTTAAATCATTATTCATCATCTTCTTTCTTATCTTTTTTTCTTTCTTCTTCTTCAAAACTCAAAAACAATGTTCTTCTTTGTTAATTTTAACTCATTTTGTACATCTCTAGCTCTAAATACGTATAAACTTTCACATAACTAAAATTTTTTCAAAAAATATATCATACTTCATCGGCTAAAACCATGTGTGGCACGTTCCACAAGTGGATAACACTTAGCTCCGCCCATGTTTTCATTGTTTGTTCTTTAAAGTTAAAATACAAATATAAAAATATCATTATTTATAATTTTTTTAATAAAAGTACACAATGTATTAAAAACTGACGCGTAATATCTATACTGAATTTGCTTATATTTAAAAATATTATGCATATACGAGACTTATAGCTAGTTGATGATATACATAATAATTTGAATTGGTTGTGTGAAGTTTGTGTCTCACTTTCGATATTATGTGAAAATGTGATACATGCGTCAATCACGTTTATAGGTTCTCATTTTTTCAGAGTATAACTAGTTTTATTAGTCTATAGTATTATCGTTCCTATTTATTAGGAGTATAATTAACACTCATATTATAGAATAAGGTATAGTTGAAGAAAAATAAAATAGGTTTTGTTAATACAAATAAACCGTAAAAACGTTTATTTATATTTTACGATCTTTCTATGTTTTATCGATAACAAAAGTAAAATCATTTTATCGAAATAAATAAAATATGTAATGTATTATAGCCAAAAATTTTTCTAACTTACTTTGTCAAAATCTCTAAATACATTTTATAAAATAACTAAGTAAAAATGTATAACTTGTCTTGGATAATCCGTTGGCCAAAACCATTACCCATAACCCGTAACCCATGGAGCTTGACGCACAACCCATGACCCATGTGCATTAATGTCTTTGACATCATGCATGACATCACAATGGGTAAAACCAATGACCTGTGACCCAAAGTCCATGACCCGTGACCCAAAGTCCATAACCCATGTCCCAAGATGTCTTTTACATCATTCATAACATCACTTGACCCATGGACCTTAACCCATAACCCAAAATCCAGAATTGTAACCCATAACCCAACTTGGTACTACCAGATACCCGGTTCCATTGGATTACACTGGCCGGATCCCTCTGAGAAAGGATTCACCAGAACCGGGTGAATAGTGGACTGTTTTTGCCTATAAATAGTGAGTCATTTCTCTCTTGTTCCTCACCCCTCTTGAATATATCTTATCTCTATATTCTTATCTATCTAACCTCAGATCTAAAGATCATTCTTGTAGCTCTCTCTTTCTCTTGTGTTTTCTAGGTTCTTAATACAAGACGAGATCACACTTTCTTACATACGAGCCATCTCTCTTCTCAAAGTTGCTTGGACCTCTCATCACCTTAAGGTCATAGTTATTTCTTGTTGTTCATACCTCTACTTGTAATCTCAAAGTTGTTGTGTTAGTTGCATTGTTGAGTTGGTTTGGTCCGCCGTGATAAGGACTCGGTATTTAGCTTTGTACCAGAAAAAGTGTAAGCGACGTTGTGAAGGTTTCTTCACCGGTTGAAGGAGCTTATTGACATAGTGCTTACGAACTCTCGAGTAGGTGACTCGAGGAGTGGAGTAGGGAAAGGAAGGTGTACTTATAGCCGAACCACTATAAACAATTGTGTCACACTTTATCCTTTATCTCTTCACTTTACGCATTCATTTCATTACTAGTATCGTGCATTATCCATATTTCAACATCCAAAGGTTTCACAAATTTTTAATCTAAAAGTTTTGATAAACTAAATTTAAATCAGTAAAAACTATTCAACCCCCCTTCTAGTTTTCTACAATTGGTATTAGAGCAGGTTTATAAAAAAGTTTTTAAGTAAATTGTATTTTAACTTTTTCAATCAAATGTATCTTGAAAACTATAAAGAAGGGCAATCTATGCAAAGACCACTACTCTTTGAAGCTAATGGTTTCATATATTGGAAAAATAGATTTGAAACATATGTGAAGTCTAAAGATATTGATCTTTGGAATATTTGTTAACGGGATTATGTGTCGGTATTTGAGAATATCTCTACCGACAAAAATGAGGTTGGGTCCTCGGTTTTAAAAGATGATCAAAAGAAAATGCTTTACAAAAATAATGATGCAAAAATGGTTTTATGCAACGCCTTACCCAAAAAGGAATATGAAAGAATTTTTATGCATAAAACCGCTAAAGATATTTGGGATTGTTTAGTAATTACTCATCAAGAAAACAAACTAGTGCAAAATAATAAAATTGATTTATTTGTTCAACAATATGAGCAATACTCAGTATCGGATGATTCAAGTATTGATGATGCATTTAGTAGGTTCAATACTATTATTACTTCACTAATAGCACTTGATGAATCTTTTTCCAAGTGTAATCATGTCAGGAAATTCTTAAGGGCTCTTCCGGCCAAATGGAGACTGAAGGTAACGACAATCGAAGAATCAAAGGACTTAACAACCCTTTCTCTCGACGAGCTAATTGGGAACCTCAAGGTGTATGAGGTTGTATTAGCTAAAGACTCTGAGGTCTCAAGGGAGAAAAAGGAGAAGTATAAGTCACTAGCTCTAAAAGCTAAAAAGGACTCTAGTGACGAAGACACTTCGTCCTCAGATAGTGATGATGAATAATACGCCATGGCCGTGAGGGACTTTAAGAAATTCTTTAGAAGAAGAGGAAGATTCGTAAAACAACCTTACGATGACAAGAAAGGCTTTCAAAAATTCAAGGAAGAAAAGAAAGTTAAAGATGACCGAAAGTGCTTTGGATGTGGTGATCCAAATCACTTTATAGGTGCTTGTCCTTGATACGTGGGAATTGCGCCCTCGCAACAGGTTTTACCTCTCAAGGGATCTTGAGAAGCTTACAACCCCCACCAGGCAGTGTACCTGATCTTTGTAGTATAGTATAGTAACAAGTACCGGGGGATTGGTCGTTCAACTCAGGAATAGTGTCGCTAGGATTAGAAAGCCTATTAAACTAGGTCTACAGGTGAGGGATGATTCTTTTTGTATTTTTATATTTTGTGGAAAGCAAGTAAAATCTCAGGTTTTGAAGGAGTGGGCGGAATTAGTTGCTAGCCAACTAACCTAATAAACTATGATGCAATCAAAATAAAAGAAAAGAAAATTAAACTAATTTACTAATGTGGTGGAAACAATAATGAGAAAAGTTGTGTTTACTTAGATTTCATTACTCCCTAGATATCTTTTACCTGTTGATTACCTTGTTACAATTGCATGGATGACAGGTTATATTCCTTAATACTAGTCGTAGGGCCGTGTACAATATTCCTTAACTCTATAAGATCCTACTTCACTCCGATGTCGAGCCGATTAAAAGCTCCTAACATGGGATCATTAGAATTCTCTTATGCATTAAATACAACCAAAAATCGTAGTACACCTCCGATCATGTTTCTTAAGACGTTCAAGCAAGTTACCAATAGAAGTCTGCCAGTTTTCTTAAGCCTAACATTGAATACAATCATTCGTAACAATTATGAACAAACAATCAACCAATAATCAACATCTAGGTTTCACTACATCTAAGCAAACACAATAAAAACCTAGCCTAACATGTTAAAAGAAAGATAAACATAAGATAGATTCAAACAATACATAGACATATTGAATGATTATTGGAGAACTTATCTTTATTAAAACATGAAAGAAAGAAGGGTTTGAAACCCCTTCAATATGCAGGAAATTCGACCTAGGATTTGTGCACAACTTGTTCCACACTTTACAATGAAAAATTGGAAAATATATATAGACTAAGTATCCTGACGGCGTCATGTATTAGCCTCTGACGCCGTCAACTTGCTGCCAAGTTTAAATTCGTATTGCCTAGATCCACTTCTGACGTCGTCATGTAGAAATAAGTTCTGGGCCGTCACTAGTATTTGGACCCTGACGGCCTTGGTGACGCCGTCAGGCCATTAACAAAGAAAATGTTCTAGGCCATCACGTTATAAATTCCACATCCACCTCTTTTGTCACTCTTGACGCCGTCACTAGTAAATCCTTGACGTCGTCAGGTACTGTTCCCAGCAAGGAATTTGAGACTTTGCCGTTTTCTTCACTTTTATGCTCCAAAAACGTCCAAAATGCTTCCTTTTCCAGATTTCTCTCCAAAAGTAACTAAAATGACAAAAGGAACGATTTAGGGCAATAATTGATCAAATAATCACGAATTCGGGCTTAAATGACCCCTTAAAAGCGGTACACTTTTCGCCTCATCAGTCCTGAACAATCTAATGATGATCAAAAGGCATTCGTTAGCAGCTCGTGGTATGCTAGTGAAGATGAGAAATATGAGATTTATCTCATGGACAAAGAATCTATTGAGGTTTGTCTAAAGGTTGAATGGATTAAAGACAGCGGATGCACAAGGCATATGATGGGTAATAAAAGCCTATTTTCATCTTACAAGGCTTGCGATGGAGGTAACATAGTTTTTAGTCATGGGAATAGTAAGATCATCAGCAAAGTAAGATCATCGGCAAAGGTACGATCTCACACAACTCTTTAACCATCAATAATGTGTGTCACGTAGATAACCTAAGTTTTAACTTATTAAGTATTAGTCAAATAGTTGATAAAAAGTGTGATGTCTTATTTAGTGAGTCCGGTAGTAAAATACTAAAAGACGGAATAACCATAAGAACAGGGGTTAGGAAAAACGGTCTTTTTGTAATGAAAATCGGAAACTCTAAAGATAAAATTTGTCTAACTTCAACAGATGATACTTTGACCCTTTGGCATTGAAGATTGGGTCACGCCAATATGCGACTTATTCAATCGCTATCATCTAAAGAGCTTGTTAGAAACTTACCAAAACTAAAATATGAACATCATTTTTTTTATGCTTGTAATGTAGGAAAACAAGTCCATGCTAGTCATAAAGCTGCATATATGGTCTCTACAACTAACTGTTTAGAACTTTTACACATGGATCTCTTTGGTTCATCGGCTATTCAAAGTTACGGAGGTAACTTCTATACTTTGGTAACAATCGATGACTACTCTAGGTATACGTGGACGCCTTTGATCACTTTGAAATTCTAAGTAAGAAAATTAAAAAACAACTAGGTTGTCCAATAATATCTATACGTACGGACCATGGTCGGGAGTTTGACAACGAAGTATAATTCGGAGCCTTTTTTGATGTGATGTGTTTCGAAAGCTTTAAATTTATAATGCATTTTATTGATTCCTTAATTCACAAAACACACGGGTAAAGTATAACCCCCGTTTATAGTAAAGGTTTAGGTAAGACCAGGTCGTCCCAAGGGAGGAATTTTTTTCTTTTATCAGTGCTTGGTAACAAAATTAGATTCCAATGATTGTCACTTATCATTAAAACTGTTATTGTTGGATTTAAGAATTTTGTAAAGTTTTGCCAAGTTAATTTAAAGTTATGTTTGTCCAAGGCTGAGCACATGAGATAAACAAGCATATGTAACATAGAAAGTACATAGACAAAGCATAAAAGTAAAGCATGACGGGTAATCATGTAAACTAATATATCTACTTCATATAAAAAGGTCTCCTTTCGACCTTTGACCCTAAGTACATAAAGTGCAAAAAGTATGGTCCATGTATGAAGTATAAAACATGTATTTCCTCTAATCAAGTTTAGACGTGAGACTAGTCCTTAAACATGTCATGGTACAGGTTAACATTTGTTTTACTATCCAATTCTCACAAGCATAGCAATGACTCGTTATAAACAGACGAGTCATAATGTAATCAACACAATTGCATCTTTCAACCTTTAAACAATTGTAATGACTAATAAAAAAAATGATAGTAAACTCAACGATGACATATTAAATACACGTTCAATAGATTCAGAGTTCATAATACATTTCCTTTTAACTCATGGCATAAATGCCTTTAGACAAACATAATGCTACTACTCAATATTCATAACAAAGTAACACAAGCAAACAATTATCATTATCATAATAAAACAGGTTTATACCGAGATTACAAGTATGCCCACGTTCACTATATTTCTTCCAAAGGTACTACTGCTCCCAATCTCCTTAGCAAGTGGTCCTTAGCTCAAAACCACTTATAATCTTCTTATGTTATCAAGAAAGTTGTTCTTGATTGAGGTGTGTCTTTTTACTCCGAATTCAGCCACTATTTATAGTTGAAAAGCAGCCATAATATGTCCCTGGTTAGTAATGATAAGGAAATGATCGGCCTTATCATTCTTGTGGCTCATTAATGTAGAAGCATAACTGCTAGAGGAAGTACGCCGCACAGTTGATATAAAACCGATGGGCTTCTCTTCACGTAACCGGCGCTCTTGTAACATAAGACCGGTGATACACACAATAGCATATGTATACAGTAGTAAGACACTTTGACCGGGAAATAGTCAAACAAAGTCAAACCGGAAGTATTGGATATTCCTGGGTCGTGTCTGTGTGAGGTGTGAAATGCAAAATTGAGAACCGTTTTGTGATTGGGTGAATTGAATGGGGTTTAATGAGAGATTTCGATTTGTAAACTAAATTAAGCAAATATCAACTCAAAATAACTCAAATAAACAAGTAACGTAATCACAAATTAACTAAAACGTAATTAAAACCTAAAACGTAACGCGTAAACAGTAAAAATGTAATCTAAAAGGCAAACTACCTAATTTAAACTACATATGAATTTGAAAAATTAAAATATACTTAAAAACTATTGTAAACCCTAAACGTAACTTAAAAATGCTAAAAACGTAACCAAATTCAAAAACGGGCCGTTACGAGCCCAAAACGTAAAAATTTTGAAATTTAAAGGCTACGGGTTTGAAAAACATTTTCCTAACATAAAATAAAGCCATAAATTTGAAAACGTAAAACTATTCTATCCTAAAACGTAATCTACACTAAAAATGCGTGAAATAATTAAAAACTACATAAGTGTGCAAAATAAAAAATGAATTTGAAGCAACACTAACCCTACGGGTGTAAAAATGATTTTCCTACGTTTCTAATGATAAAAGAAAATTTTTGGAAAAAGAAAATTGGTTTTTTTGACTTTTTAATATTTTTTATGAATTAAATACTAAATTAAAGAAATTAAATGTTAAAAAAAAAATCCTAGACTATTGAGAAAAATCTGAAAAAATTTTGGGAACTAAACAAACCTATTATAGACCTAAGAAAAATATGAAAAGTTGGAGGAGGAAATTAATAAGTAGTGAATAAGCAAGATATAAGCAAGAAAAATATAAACTAAACTAATTAACACTCCAATAAATATTAAATTAAAGAAAGCACAACAAGCAATACACACTAGTTTAGTTGGTAAGGGAAGCTGCGTGGTCTTTGTACCGTGAACCAAGTGACCCAGGTTCGAACCCTGGGTATCACTTTTTTTTCAAAACTTTTCTTTTTCTTTTTCTTCATTTTTTTTAAATGTTCTTGCACAAAGTTTTCAAATACATAAAAATAACCAACTTTTACAACTGGTACTTTTTATAAAAAACTAAAATAAGCAGTTTGAATGGCAAAAAAGAAGCAACAGTTTTGGGAATAAGCTAAACTAAAGAGATTTTTAAAAAGCTAAAACTTGCTAGAATAAGCTAAGTGAAGATTAAGCAAAATGTATATAAGGGGAATCCTAAAGAGCTAAAGGGAACAAAAATCAAGCAGTTATATAAGCTAAAAAGCTGAAAAAGCAAATAAGAAAACTCAATGGCAAAACTGTAATTAAAAAACATCCCTAATGTGGTATGGGTTAAAATAAAAAGGGCCTTATAATAAAAAGTGGAAGAAAGATTGTAAGAGCGACATGTGTCACCCTTATGCCACATCATATGACACATGTCACCCCACCCCCTCACGCAAAAAAAAAAAAAAAAAAAAAAAAAAAATCCCGCCAAAAAAAATTTTTTTTTAAGAAAAAAAAAATTCCCGCCAAATTTTTTAGTGCATCACAATTATAAAAGTTACTGCATCACAGTTTTAAATTTTAGTGCATTAAGGTTATAAGTTACTGCAAAATAGTTGATGCACTAAACTATTAACTATATGCAGTAACTTAAAATAAAGATGCACCAAAACTTAAAAAAGATGCAGTTACATACATATATGATGCAGAAAACTTACGATAACACCCGCCCCCTCAAAAAAAAAAAAAAAAAAAAAAAATCCCGCCAAAAAAAAATTTTGGAGCAAAATTTTTTTTTCCCCGCCAAATTTTTTAGTGCATCACAGTTATAAAGTTACTGCATCACAATTATAAAAGTTACTGCATCACAGTTTTAAATTTTAGTGCATTAAGGTTATAAGTTACTGCAACATAGTTGACGCACTAAACTATTAACTATGATGCAGTAACTTATAATAAAGATGCACCGAAACTTAAAAAAGAATCATATTTTAATTGTGATGCAGTTACATACATATATGATGCAGAAAACTTATGCTAATTCAGTTTCTTTATAACCATGATGCAGTAACTTTATAACCATGATGCAGTAACATTAAAACCATGAATGCAGTAACCGTGATGCAGTAAAATCATAATTGTGATGCAGTAACTTTATAACCGTGTCATATATATATATATATATATATATATATATATATATATATATATATATATATATATATATATATATATATTATATATATATATATATATATATATATGTGTGTGTGTGTGTGTGTGTGTGTGTGTGTGTATATACATTTGTCACTCCCACAATCCTTCCTACACT